>CADDXX010000346.1:288899-300091 GCA_902810485.1 Alauda arvensis | reverse complement strand
ATTTCCCTAGAATAGACTCACAAAACTTTGGAGGAAAACAAACATTTCCAGCCTGGATATTAAGAATTCCTGCTGAGCTTGGAGAATRCTGATGTGCAGCCCTGGATGTGAGGATTTTCCACRGMCCAGCAACAGCAATGACCATTTTTKWRGACCTTGACCTGGTTTGAGGTAGTGACTGGTTGAAGACACTTTGAAAAGGGTTTGGACAGATCCAGGCTGGGAGGGAATGGTGCAGCCTGGGAACTCCTGAATCCATTTGGAAGAGGGGTTTTCTTCATTGGATTACTGAGATTTCTCCAGCCCCAGCAATCCCACAGTTCATTGTCACATTTTTATACAAAACCCTGCAGTCTCTACAAACCTCTTCAACATTTTGTGGTACAACTGCAATAAATATTATTTCTTTAAGAATTAAAGAATAATGAAATTATGGAAATAGTTTATTTTGGAAGAGATGTCAAAGATCCTCTCAACCAWCTCCCYGCCATGGGCAGGGACAGAGATGCTGAGGACGAGTCTCTGGCACTGAAGTTGACTAAAAAAAAAAGATCTGTGATTCTTTTTCCTGCCAAAAAATGACTGATTGTATCCAAACTGCCTCTGGGMATGGTTTTGGGTTGTTTTAACTCCTATGCCACCCCCAGGAATTGTTTGGGAGATCCCTGGCCTCAACTCACGCTGGTGACAGTAGGGATGAGGAATCTCCAGTGCCCAGAGGTGTCCACTGTCCTGGAACTTTGACCTCTGGGCCTGGGACTTGCTGGTCCCATTCCTAGAAGCCCAGAAAAGTAGTTGTTTTGTATTTTGTAATAAGTTATTTGCATTTTGGGTCCCATGATTTTTAGGGAAGTGTTTTTCTCACCCTTTATTCRCCCTGCATTTCTGGGGGGTGTGTGGGTGTATCCCACCTCCGGTGTCTCAAGCAGGATCCTTCCAGGGAATACAACGTGTTACAGGATGTCCTGGGATTGATTTATCCCAAAATGGACCCCCAGAACTTGCACAGTAATGTAAAAAAAATCAAAAAACATCACAAGGGGACAATAAATTTGGGGGATGGCCAGGGAGTGAATAATTTTTCCTGGGAATCCAAGCGTCAGGGAATTCTCAATTCTCATGGATAACAGGTGACACTGATGAAAACCCTGCAAGGATTTCTGTCAGGGACATGCTGGCAACAAATCCCTGCTGGCCATGGATACTGTGAACCAAGGGATCTCCATGGCAAAGGCAAAGATTCCTTTTCCCCATCAGAAGGATGAGGAGAAGCCGGGCAGAGCCGCCGYGCTCGGAGAGCGCCCGATAACAAAACGTTTGCTGCTAAAACACATCAAAGGAGGTAAATTAATTGGTTGGGATTAGGGAGGGCAGGGAAACAGCTGTCTTTGATAGTCCATGGGTGTGAGCAGGTTGTTAAATGCTCCGTCATTTTACTGCAAGGCAACTGGAGCCGGTCCAAAGGCAGTGGCTGCACACGAGCACCTCATTCACGGCAAGGAATTACCATTCCCTGCCTCTTCCCTGCAGGAGCAAGTGTGGAAAGGGTAGAGAGAATTTTCCTGATTGTTTTCTTGTGAATATTCTCGTTTTATTTCAATAGTCAAATCCTGATGGMGAGTCCGCCTTTATTTTCCTAAATAGGTCAGGTGTGTTCAAATCATCRCCTCTCCAATTAATGATTTGAAATCTTGGCCACACCTTCCTCTCTTTTTAATTATGGCAGTTGAAAAGGTGTCCAAAAATAATATTTCAAGCAGGATGATTACCCCCTCTCTTCATTAAAGAAATACTGGAGGTTACAGACAGAGATTACATCATTTTCTTTTCTTGAATTTGTCTGTGAGAGAAGATGAATCTGTGATTTTTTTTTTTTGCAAGTTCAAAGGCTGCTGCCAAATGAAAATCCACCCAGGCACCACCCAGGTTTGTCCCTGCGAACAACTCAGTGTGTGGTGACCCCTGAGGAGAACAAATCCATCACTCCACTTTCACTCCCCTGCCCAGGGTGAAGCCCTCATTCCACAGATTCATTCTAGGCCCGACTGAATCCGAATGAAAATAAGCAGAGAGGAAGGAGCAAAGTGGGTTTTTTTGCCTTTTCTGACTCAGCCCCATGCCTGTCACCTCTCTTTCAGGGGAGGTGGTGGCACAGCCCAGCCAGGGAGGGCCACAGCAGAGCTTCCAGGGCTGGGTCACGCTGTCCTCGGGTGATTCATGTGGGGAACCACTGGCAGGGCTGAGCAGCTGCCTTTAAATTCCAGTATTCCCAGGCATTAAAGGTTATTCCAGTGTCAGGGGTGAAAAAATCCAGGGAAAGGCCCATTGCAAGGGATTTTTTTTTTATTGAGCTGATGGCTTTTAAGGCGATGCCTCCAGAAAATATGGATGAGGAATCAGAGAAGCCGTGGAGGGAGGAGGTTGGGGTTGCAAGAGGATCTGAGCATCCAGAGCATCATCAGAGGAGTCAGAGCAAGGAGTTTTGCAAGGAGTCCTGAGGAGGAGCTTGGAAAGGCATTAAGAGAGCTCAGAAGGTCAGAAATGAGGCATCAAGGGGTCTAGGGGCAGGATGGGAGTGGGATTAGTCAAGATGCCACGGGATGAACTTGGCTTGTCCTGCATGGGAGGCAGCAACAGTTCATTGAGGGACATCCTGCAAAGGGCAGGAGTTTGGATTGGTTTTAGTGGCAATGATTCCTCGGGATTTAAGCTTTTGTATTTTTCCATATATTTGTAACCCTGCAAATTTTTAGTGTATAACACTTAAGTCTATATACAGTGTGAGCTAATTTCCCATTTCGATCAGACACACAATTCCTTTCTGGGCCTGGGAATCAAGGACACCTCACTGCCTCAGGCCCTGACAAAATGCGAACTAAAGTGAGCTGTGGAGGGAGCAAACTTGGGGTAAAAGACTTTTTATTACCTGAAGCTGTCATTGGAACATTCACCCCCAATRTGCAAATGGACCAAGCTTATATAAGTGTGAAAACCCAGTGACCCGTGGTGCATTTTTTGGGGTGTAGCCTCTGGGTGGGCTTTGTCTGCCCTAAATGTACCTGAAGGCCCTTCCATAAATACAACTGCTTTTAACTACCTTGATTTTGCCTGGCCTCTGTTTTTAGGTAGCCCCGAAAAGGCACCAGTTTGGCACCAGTTTAACAAGAGCTCACCGGGCTCTCTCTGCTCTGYTTGTCCCCAAAAATACCATCATTACACGGCAACCATGACTCACAGCAGGAATGTGGCAGGGCAGGGTGGGTTGGGAGCGGGTGATCCTTCCCCAGCTGGCTCTGTGAGAGCATTTTCAGCCTCAATCTCTGCCCTGGCCCGTTAAAGTCGCTTATCTGAGCATCTCTCCCTGTGTTGGGCCYGATAACATCTGTACAGGGCAGAGGAATGGAAATGCCGTGGAACCTGCCCCGGGGCCATGGAGGAAATGTGGAGCACAGCAAGGAAATGCTGGCCCCTAAGCCCAGCTCATCCAGAATTGCCCCACAGACTTTCTCCAGTGGTTTACATCCAGTTTTTCGTCAGCTGCTGCAAATTGGGTTGATTTCGGAGGAACTTGGTGAACAGTTCTCACACTGGTGAAGGCACTGGGTGTAAATTCTAATGTGGCGTGGGAAATACTGGATGGCCTAATCCTTACCCACAGGGATGATGAGTRAAATTATGCCAGGAGGAAAGAGAATCATGAAGCCTTRGAATCATGGARTGGTTTGATTTGGRAGAAACMTTCAAGATCATCTTGTGGGAAAGGACAACTTCCACTAGACCAGATTGCTCCAAGCCCCATCCAACCTGGCCTGGGACACTTGAGTTTTTTAAAGACCCTCGTCTCAATTTTAGGCGTTTTGAGAAGTGTGGAGAGCACAGAAGAATTGATAAAACTCTTCAAGAGGCAAATTCCTTGGGCAAAATGCACCCAGCCTTGTTTTTCAGACGAACACTGTGCTTGTGTGTCCTGCAGAAGCTCCCAGGATGTTTTATCAGCACCCAAAATGTAAATTATCACAGATTTCTGCACCAACAGAGCACGTTGGTGACAGAGGGCGCAGGGCAGAGCAGAGGGACCTGACCCAGAGTCCTGCTGAGATTTGTGAGGGGTTTTGAAGCAGGAGGGGGGAACCAGCCTTTCTGCCAAGGCGCAGTCCCAGCCCTTGGGAAAACACCCCGTCCTCTGCCTGGCCCTGCCCTGGCCCAGCCCAGGTTCTGATCCACAGCTGAGTCATTTCATCCACCCCAGTTCGCCACCTCCTTGCCCTTCCCTGAATTCAGGGGGTTGTTTTTGAGGCTGCTCTGTCGGTGACGTGGATGGGGAGTGAGGTTTGGGGCTGTTCCAAGTGCTGTGCCCGGTGCCATCAGTTCCACAGGGAGTTCCTGCCCAGTTCTTTGCTGTGTCTGTCCCAGTCTTGGCCTCTCCCAGCTGCACCTTCTCTAAACTATCTCATCACCAAATCACAGAATCCCAAAATACCTTGGGCTGGAACCCTGCCCCCCATGGACAGGGACACCTTCCTCCATCCCAGGTTGCTCCAGTTTCCATCCAACCTGGCCTTGGACACTTCCAGGGGATGGGGCAGCCACAGCTTCTTTGGGAAAACCTGTGCCAGGGCCTCCCCACCCTCCCAGGGAATAATTCCTTCCCAAAAATCCCATCTAGCTCTGTCCTCTGGCAGTGGGAAGCCATTCCCTGTATCCTGTCCCTGCATCCCTTGTACAAAGCCCCTCTCCAGCTCTCCTGGAGCCCCTTTAGGCCCTGATCCTTCCCTTCCTCAGGCTGAGCAACCCCAGCTCTCTGTGCCTCTCCTCATAGGAGAGGTGCTCCATGCCATCCTACCCTGCAACTTCCAGGTGCATCCACAGAGAGGATTTATCCCTAGGTAAATCCAGATGGGAATCACTCAGTGGTCAATCCTGGACTCCTTCGGAGCAGAAACTGGGAGAAGAAATCATCCCTTGACCCTCTGAGTGTTCAGATATTGTGTCTCAACCACCAGAGCCACCTCTTGGCTCTGGAACTCCTGAATTACATCTTGAGGAAGGAGTTGGCATTGCCATGGTTCCAATATATTAAACCAGAGCCGAGCAGCCCTCATTTATGCTCCCCTATCTCATTTTTGGGGACAAAATTTTCAGAATTCCCTCCCCTGGGAGTGTTCAGGGCCAGGTTGGATGGGGATCTGAGCAACCTGGGATAGTGGAAGGTGCCTTCACCTTCAAGGTCCCTTCCAACCCAAACCATTCCATGATTTTATGGATGTGTTTGACTGCCCCAGGAGCTGCAAGAGGCTGTTCCACCCAACATCCCAATGGTGCCACCAGGCCTTGGCCACTTAAAATTCCCTGTCTCCAGGAAAGACCATTGTAGCCAAATTTCTTGTTGGGAATGGCCTCTGGGTGTAGACACAGCTGAGAATTGTTTCAGAAAGTGGGCAAAGGGCATTGAGGGGTCAGGGACATCCTTGCAGTGTGAGGAGAGGATTCACTGGATTGGAGAGTTCATGAGTTGGTCACCCGTGCAGAAAACAGCCTGACTGGAAATCCTACAGGTGGATGAGCCCCTTTTCAGGGATGTGRCTCAGGAAGTTCGGAAAAGCCATGATAAATCCCTCCACTTGTCCCATATCCTCCCTTCACTGATAACCAGATTGGTTTCCTATAAACAAGGYGGCTCATTCTTGATTTCCTCTGGGGAAACCCCTTCCCAGCTTCCCACAATTATCAGCTTCCTCACAATTAGTCTTGCATCCTTGGGATCTGCACACTTTTCTCTTTCACAACGGCAGAGGGTGTCATTATCTCCTGACATCCCTTTGACTTCATCCCAAGTGGGATTTTGACCCTTGTCCCACGGCTGTGGATCCTCCAGGGGACTCACCCCCACCAGGGAAATGATTCCCTGTTATTTCAGCCTGTGGATCCTCACGTTCTTGGCAGCTCCAATAGGTTTTAAGGTGGAAGAGAGGGATTTGGGACTCTTGGCCAACCTCCCTCCCCTTTTCATCCTCCACCTGTTGCTGTCCTGACTTCACAGCTCCTTAAATCCCGTTCTCCCACCCAGGGCTTTCCCAGATTCACTCTCCATCTTTTCCCCTTTTTTTCCTTTTTTTCCCAGATAATTTCATGTGGGTGTAGCTCTGAAAACCCACCCAAGTTTCTCTCAGGCCTCTTTTACGGTGCTTTTTCTGCTGCCTTTGCCAGAAGATCTCCCAACGCAAGGTGGGAACATCCAAATTTTCATCCATAAAATAAATCAGCTGGAGAAGGCACTGAATAATTTTGAATCTATTGCCACGGAGAGGGACTATGACTGTATATTAGAGATGTTAAACAATCTGCCTTGTACTCAGACAAGTTGGATCTCAAACCACTGGCCCTGGAACGCTGATCCAAGCCTGTCCAGCTCCCTCTGCAGAGCCTTCCTGCCCTCCAGCASAYCARCATCCCACCCAGTGAGCTTCCAGAGGGTGGTCTGGACCTSCTCACCCAGATCATTAATAAAAAYATTGKGCTGATCCCGATAYTCATCCCAGGGTGACCAGCCTCCAGCTGGCTGTGGCACTGCTCCCCACCACTGGAATCCAGCCAGTTTTTCACCCAGCCAAGACAGCACATTCCCAAGCCCTGGGCTGCCAATTTTTTTTTTCTCAGAGAACCTCACGGGAAGCAGCATGAAAGGCTTCCCTGAATTTCAGGGAGATGCATCTGCAGCCTTTCCCTCATCCTCTGGGGAGGTTACCTGGTCATAAAAGGGACTTGAGGTCACAATTGCACAGCAATGACCTGGGCTGGACATGAAACACCCACCTGCAGCTCTGCTGCTGGGCAGAAACAGGTGACTGAGTGACTGACATGACACACAGCTGGTGGAGAAATAACTTTATTTCAGGCGTTTTGCAGGTAACACCAACACACATTTCCTCATCTGGTAGCTTTGCAACAAGATTAGATCAGAAGCCATCATCTGGCAGAGAGCTGCCATCAGCTCCCGGGCTGCTGGGCGCCCCAACACACCCCCCAACTGCTCCTGGTTACAATTCCCGTCATTAGAGGGGTGCTCCRAGGGCTTTTTGTGATCATGGGAGGCATTTTTGCTCCTCAAAACTTGTGGAGGACGGTCCAGAGCACTCCGGCCGCCACCCCCGYGGCCATGCCGTGGCTGGGCCGGACGCTGCCCGCGGCGTTGATGTTGCACAGGTCGCTGCTGCAGCAGGAGATGTTCCTGTTGCCCACGTTGAAGTCCTTGTAGCTCGCCTCGCACGAGGCGTCGCATCCCTTGTTGATGATGCTGAAGAGCCCCACGACSCCTGGGAGGGAAGCAAGGGAGCGTTATTGCGYGGGATTCATCAYGAGCCAAGCCCCAYGGAGCTGAATAACRGGAMTSTGTCCTTATCTGRGCCATGGGATAAAAATTGGGATCAYGGAATGGTTTGGGTTCATCTCGTGGGCAGGGACACCTTYYGCTATCCCAGGTTGCTCCAAGACCCATCCAATCTGGCCTTGGACAATTCCAGGGGTGGGGCAGCCACGGCTTATTTGGGTCTCACCACCCTCAAAGCRAGGAATTTCTTCYSAATATCCMATCTGACCCTGCCCTCTCTCATGGGAAGCCCAACCCCAAACATCTTTGTTGCAYGRAGCCTTTCAACACCTGGGAAATTAYGGAAACACGGSTATTCCCATTTCAGATGGCACAGTTATTGTTTGATTCATTTCTGAGAGGCACAGCCCATTTTTTTGGCCACTTTTGGCCACTTTTGGTTACGAGCAGATTTTGACCTCCAGGAGATTTGATCCATTCCCCCCAGGAGATCCAAAATCCATTCTGGGCACCAAATTTTTGCCACATGCAATAAATAACAAAAGAGTTCTACAACGTATTGGCTCTCTCCTGCAAGCGAATGCCATGGATTTGCACATTCCCATCCGGGATAATTCCTATTGGAGGTATCACATTTACTGCCTGACAGARGGGAGCTTAAATGTGGCACTGATGGGTTTTGTGCCCCAGGTCTAAGAGCGACTCAGCTGTCGGCACGGATCTGGAAAGGGCAAACCAGATCTAGAACAGGAGGATAAAATCCTGGTGTTCCAACTTTCCCCACAGGCACAGAGATGGAATTTTGTCATTTTCATCGATTTCAACTCAAATCGGTGCCTCCCAAACTTCACAACCAGGTTGGACCAGGCTCAGCCTCTCCCATTTTAATTCATGCTTGCAAATACTGCAAGAAATTAACCATTGCCCTGGCAAGCAAATAATTTTGGTGCTGTGGAAGAGAAATAAACCCGATTTTGTGCAGGTGAAAGACATTTGCACACTGAGGTTTAGCTTAGTTAGTCTTTAGACTTTGAGTTAATCCCAAACCACCTGGTGTATCCAGACCGGGTGAGCCTGGACGGGACACACCTGAGGCTGGGAAGGAGTTTGGCTCCAMCATCCCAACCCAGACCCCGCCCAGCCCCGCTTTTCCTTACGGATCACGTCCGTCTTGCACACGTCGTTGGCGCCACACGTCTGCTTGGTCATGCAGTTGGAGTTGCTGAGCTGTGTTGAGCAGCTGTAGCACTGCAAGGATGAACCTGCACGAGGAAAATCAGGMGAGAGATCAGGGGAYGATGGGATGGTTTGGGTTGGAAGGGACTTTAAAATCATCGAGTTCCAGTTCTCTGCTGTGGGAAGGGACAGATTCCAGCTGACCAACCTGGCCTTGGATATTTCCAGGGATGGGGCAGCCACAGCTTCCCTGGGCAGCTTGATCTACTTTTTTACCACTCTCATTATAAAAAATGCCTTAAATCAACTTAAATCCATCGCTTTTTAGTTTTAAAAAATCACCCTTCATCCCATCCCAGTAGAACCTCCTAAAAATTTATCCCCAAACTCTCCTGGAGCGCCTTTAGGCACTGAAAGGGGCTCTGAGGTCTCCCCAGGGTTTTCTCTTCTCCAGGGTGGAAACCCTCAGCTCTCCCAGCTCCTGAGGAGAGAGGCCCCAGCCCTCAGAGCATGGAGACCTCCATGGACACCTCCAAGGTCTCCTCTGGACTTGTTCCAGCAGCTCCACATCTCTCTGGTGCTGGACCCCAAGGAATGGACCCAGCCCTGCAGGTGGGGAACAATTCTACACCTCCCATGTATCTTCCTTCTATCCAAAGCTCTCCAGAGAATTCAACCAAGTGGGAAACAGGACCATTCCTGGGGATCCTCAAAGGAAGATCTCTCCTTTGCCTTGAGGGAAAAAAAATTGTTTTCTCCTTTTTTTTTTTGTGGATAATACACCTGGTTGAGGTGGGAGTCGGGTTTGGCAGGTGCTGAAGAAATTTTGGATGCAGTCAGTGCAGTGAGGGAGCAAACAGAGAGCAGATGGACAGCTGGGCTTGAAGAGGATCGTGGAATGGTTTGGGTTGGAAGGATCATTCCAATCAGGGGCACATCCCTCTAGACCTCTTCTCCAACCCCCGCCTGACCTGGCCTTGGGTGAGGGATGRAGAAGGAATTTGCAAAGTCTCTTCCAGCCCTTTGTCTCAGTTCTTAACTTTTGTCTCGCCCTTTCCACCACACCCTCCTAGAAATCAAAGAGCTTTCACCCCTCTATGACCACCAGCGCATCCCCTGTTCCCACCCCTCATGGAAATGCCGCTCCAGAGGGGATGGGAATCAGRGCTGGCAACTCCTGCTGGGCTGCTCTGTGCATCCAGCAAGGGCAGGAAAAACCTGGCAGCTCCCAAGCATCCAGGCCTGCTGAAAAACTGTGCCCAGAGGAGTGAGACTGTGGTGTAATTATAATTAATTACCTGTTGCTGTCACCCGCTTCTGCCCCAGGGTGCCACTGGAGCCTTGCAAGTGTCAGTTTATATATATATATATATGTATATAAAAATTTGTATCTTTTTATTTCCTGCAGCCCCATGGCCACCAAACTTGCACCACAAATCCCCCAACTCAATATCCAAATGCTCTTTTGGGACACTGAAAAGCCGTGTTCAGAAATCAGTGATTGAAGGAATTAATTGGAGGCACTCGGTCTCCCTCTGTCCAAGCCTCTCTGCTGTCAGTGACTGATGCAGTCACAGAGGTGAGGAGCCAACCCCCAATTTGTCCGAGTGCTGCTCTCTGTTTCCCACACTGATCCCACTTTTGAAGCGATAAAAGTCAAATTTTGAGTGTCCTGATGGAAGCTGGCAGAGAGAAAGGTCAGAGGGCAGTGCAGGACCCTTCACAGCTCATTCCTTGAGCATCCTCTGCTGATTGAGAAACTGCTCAAATTTGGTTCTTCTCTTCTATGGTAATAAGGAAAAGCTGCTTTAAACCCATTTTTTTTTTTCCTCAGTGGGGCTATAAAAACCTGTCYAAACCCCACCCATTCAGTCTATAAAACAACACATCATGGCATTGCCATTTTTACTGTCCCACTAAAATTCTGGAAAYCTGGGCAGAGTCGGCTTTTGAAAGGAAGAGGCTGAAAAAAGAGTTGGAGGAAAAGAAAAGATAAAAAGTTGGAGGAAAATTGTGCATAAATGTTGCAATTTCAACAGCCTGGGAAGGAGGAAAATAATCCTGCCACTTTGCTCTTCCCCTTCCCCCTTAACTGTGTGGTCTGGATTAAGAAAACATGGATTTTGATTAATCTGGGATCCAGGATTTATCTTTCTTGGAAGCTGCTCTCCCCAGCACTCAGATCCCACCATCCCCATCATGGCCCTGCACGTTTTCCCACATCCAAAGGGAAACACCTTGGGATGACAACGTGGGATCATCCGAAGGGAAACACCTTGGGATGGGATGCCAAACCCCATCCCAAACCCTTCTCCCGTGGCTGAAAACCTGCAGGGGAGGGACGTGGGGGCTGATCCTGGGTGGGTTCTTACCTGAGTCCACGCACAGGAGCGCTCCCAGCAGGAGCACAAAGGGAACCTTCATCTTGGGATCACCTCTCTGGGGCTGCCTTCTCCGGGCTGCTCCCTCCCGGGGCAGGTTATATATCCTGGCAGGCCGGGCGTGCCCGCAAGGTCATCCCTGAGAAGGCACCTGCGGGAGCTGCAGGAGGACCAAGGGAGGGGTTGCTTTGTTGGGGTTTATTTGCGTTCGGTGCCTCTCCTCTCGCCCCGTGAGCTCCTGAGGCGCTGCCACCCCCCTCCCTCCCCTCCTACCCTTGGGCAAAGTGCTCACAGGAGTGGAAAAAAAA
>CADDXX010000346.1:271612-288891 GCA_902810485.1 Alauda arvensis | reverse complement strand
AAAAAAAAAAAAAAAAGCCCCAAATTCTTCCCAACAAGGCCGGCCTTATGCGTTTTCTTCCGAGCCACTGAGGCAGCAGTGGCGCGCTGTGATCGAGGCTCTCCACCCCCGGTGCCACCCTGAGTGGGGACATTGTGTTTGGTTCGGGGACAAAATGTTCCTTTGAATCAACAGCTCCGGGTATTTATCTGCCTTGCCTGAGTGATCCTCGTGATAACGAGGTATGTGGTGGGGAGGCATGCGGGCAAATTAAAAGTGCATTGGCCTTTCCAGGTGCCCAGGAGTTCGTTCGCCCTCGTTTGCGTTTATTTTCTGTTAAAGAGCAATGGCCTGGCTCTTATTTTCGATGTTTGAGGCTTTGTGCTGGGTYTATTTGGTGTTTTGGGATCTGTGGCTTGGTTCTCTCTGTGTGCTCTTGGGTGCAAATTTGGGCACTTGACTCACGGCAGATGCAGTGTCAACAACCCAGGCTTGTCTAAAAAAAAAATAAATAAAAAAGCCACTTCTCTGTCACAGAGAGGGTGAGTTCAGCCGCATTCCAGCCTCGAGTGTGAATGTTTGCTCTCGTGGGTTGAGCAGAGTCCTCTCCCATTCCTCGTGTCCTGTGACCACTTCTCAGGAAATGCCAGGGCAGAAGAAAACAGGGCTTTTTTTATTTGCTAAATTCAACTTTTAATTTTTTCCCCACCCTGGGATTTTCTTTCCTTTGGGGATTTATTCCCAAGGAGTTCAGCTCTCAGGAACTTTTCCAAGTTGAAAGGAAGGTGTGCCGGTGGTTCATTTATCAGTGGCTCTGGGATGAAGGGCAGAGACTAAAACTCCTGCCCTGGYTTCTGCCAGAGGAGAATCTGCTGCAGGAGATGATTTGACAAATCCTAATTCCTCCATGGGGATCTCAACTACTTCCACTTGCGCTTTTCTGTGYAAAAAATACCTAAAAAACCATCCCAACACCTTCTTTCTGTGTCTGTTCACTTCTGCCTCATCATATTTTTTACAGATCATATAATTTATACCCAATAAGGATATTAAGGATATTTTAAGGATAAAAAACCTCTTTATTTTTTCAGGCTCTGGAGTTCCTAATTCAGAGGTATTTAAGGTTATTTTTCATTTCTAATCCCTTAGGACTGTCCCTGTAGGGTTTGGATTTTTGTGGTAAGGAGAAACAGGCCCAAGGGGGGGATAAAAACACTCCCTATCAAATCCACCAAGGCCTGGAATTAAATATTTCTTTAAAACAGCATTGATAAGGAAGAAAAACTCTTTCCATCTCTCCCAGTGCCATTACTTTTATTCTTCTTCGAACATCAACCAGAAAAACTCAAAACCTGTTGTGCTGTGAGTGAATCTGACAGCGGAGAGCTTCTCCATCCCCCGGTCCCGCTTGCCCGAGGCCGTGTGAGATCCCAGGAATTCCTGCGTTCTTACATAAATCGTTGATTCTCCCTGTTTTTTTGGGAAGCCGAAGCGCAATTCCTGCCCGACTCCTGCAGATGGCAAACGCAGCCCGTTGTAATTCCATGAGCATTAACACACACTTGGACTGGGTGTATGAATGAGGTGCTGTTTTCTTTTCCTGAGGTTATAAAATTCCCAGTTCCTCTGCCTGCATGGAAAAGGCCATCAGTTCCCTCTGGAAATCTCATWATGTCTGCAAATCCCTTGGAATTTTATTTTTTTAAAYAATATTTTTGCTGTTATTGCAGATTCCTGATAGAGACAAGTCTGGAGCTCTCTGCTCAGGAAAGGGGGAAACAGGAGTTGATCCTTTGCTCTATCCTGGTTCTGGATTATTTGCTCCTGCCTGGTGCCAGGCTGGGAAAACGGTGATGGATCATGGTACAGACTGTCATGGATCACATCGAGGAGCAGCCGTGAGCTGGAAATTTGAGGAGAGAAAAAGGTGAAAAAAATCCTGGAAAATCTGGACAGAGAGGCATCAAAAGGAAGTTTCTCCAATTTCCTGGTCATCTGTAGGGAAGATTGTAGGAGATCTTAGGATCATGGAATTCTTTGGGTGGTACCATTCCACACCCTTGCCATGGGGTCTAAGCCCTAAGATCACCCATTTCCAACCCTTTTCCATGGGCAGGGACAATTTCCACTATCCCAGGGTGCTCCAAACCCTGTCCAACCTGGCCTTGGACACTTCCAGGGATGGAGGATCCACAGCTTCTCTGGGCACTGAGTTGTTTTCTCAACATGGTCGTGTCCATAACTCCTTTCCAGGATGTTCTGAAGTCCCTGTGTGGGGTTAAAATGGGCTCCAGAGGGAATTTTATTGGCTTTTCCACTTCTGGATGGTGTTAACGGGGAGCTGATGGTGCCTCAAGTGCTGTCTGCAAGTCTGCTCAGGCTGTGGGATGTGAGGGAAGGGATTTTAGAGGCCGATTTTGGGCATCCAAGTGGGAATTTCTAATGGCTGTTGTTGGGAACACAGCCTCAGGAATGTTCAGCTGTCCCAAAGCAGAATGGGTGGGGAATAAATGAGATGGGATCACCGGGTGGGAGTCAGGCAAATCCCATCACGGACTTTTCTGCAAGGAGGGAAGCGTGGATCCCAAATGAGGTGAGGAACTGGATAGGCAGGAAAACAGAGGGATTGATGAGGGGAGAGAGAGATTTCAGAAGGAGGAGATGTAGAGATGTTCCCAGAGGTGCGTGGATGGATGGATGGATGGATGGATGGATGGATGGATGGATGGATGGATGGATGGATGGATGGAAGAGTAGATTAAGATTGGATATTGGGAAGGAATTCTTCCTTTGAGGATGGTGAGGCCCTGGCACAGGTTGCCCAGAGAATCTGTGGCTGCTCCATCCCTGGAATTGTCCAAAGCCACAACAGGACAAGAGAAGCAACCTGGTCTAGTGGAAAGTGTCCCTGTCCATGGCAGGGGGTTGGATAAGAAGTCCTTGGAGGTCCCTTCCCACCCAAACMATTCCTTCTATGGAATTCTATGGAAAACACACAGGATGTTCCCTATTTCAGCCTCAGGTATCTCTTCCCCAGCTCCCAGCTGTTTTCCACTTTCCTCTGCCCTCAGATGGACATGAATGATGCTGATCCAACAGCAGGATAAATTATTCCAGCTGCTCCAGAGGTGCCCTTGGCTGCCAGCAGAGAGGCTCCAGCTCCCACATCTGTAGATATTGAACTGTTCCACATCACAGCTCACCTCCCACTCCAAGGATTTATACCCAGGTTTGCTGTTCAAATGAGCTTCGGAGCACGTGGAGGCAAGGCTGGGATTCCTGATGGAATTCCAGAGCCCAGCAAGGGAGACTGGAGCTGCCATTAAGAGCAAGGACATTGAGAGGATGCAGGGAGGTGTTTGGGTCTCTGTTCTCTGGTTTTCTGGTGATTTTTGCACCCTGAGAGTTGATGGCAGAGTTCCAAGGAGATCCGAGGCCGTGCAGTTGTTCTGCGGAGTTTTTATTATTTTCTTATCCTAAAAGTTCTCTCAGTCCAGTGTGATGTTCTCAGGCAGCCAGAAAAGCAGAATCTGCCCCTCCTACAATGGCACCTGAACTTTCATAATCTAAACTACGTTAACAATGTTTTCCTTTAAGTGCCAATAACTCTGACCCATGTCAGACAGTGAAATCTCACCAGAACCCAATCAGGAAAAGGCCACCACCTCTGCAAAGATGGAGGGGAAGAAGAAGCAGGAAAAGGACAAAAAGCACACCCTGATTCCTCCATCTTTGTCCCATTCTACCTATATAGTAAAATCTAAAAATTCTAATTTTTCACCCTGTGAGCTAACAAAAATCACACCAATCAAACCCACGTGGACTTCTTTTCCTCTTTCAAGCATGGCAGTGTTTTTCAGGGAGTTAAATCAAAGAAATAGGGATTTTTGGCTCTTTTGGCTCTGTCTTGAGACCCTCGGGGTCTCGAACACCCAGGGACCCCCAAAGGGGTATCCTGGTTTCCCACATCTGTCACTGGGCTCCTCGGGGACATTTGGCTCGAGCCTTCCTTTCTTTCTGCCTCTTTTTCCTCCAACACCATACAGGGCTGGGAATTCCTGCATCCCAAGCGGAGTTTTTGGGATCCATGGGTGCACACAGGTACARGCAGGATGCTGTAAAAAGTTCAAAGAGCAAGGAGTCTGTTTGACCTTGAATATTTCTCCAAGGGTCTGAGCACAGAGTGAAACTTCCAACAATTCCAGGTTGGGATCTCCRATTTCCAGAGCCGGCCTGACCAGCCCTGGAGAAAAACTTCACCTCCCACGCATTCCTGCTGACAACCACGAAATCAACGCTGAAAATAAACCCCACCGCGGTGCTGATCTTGTCCGTGSAGCGAGGAGTCGGTGGAGAAAACTCCGAGGGCTGCAGGGGTTGGAGATTCCCATAGGATGGTGCTGTTGCCACACGGCTGGAGCCCGACCCTCTCCCAGCGTGTGAGAGCAGCCCCAGATTGTTTGTTTAAAAAATCTCAGCAACTTCAGAGCATCAAAAATGCATTTGACTCTGTTTTTTTTTTTGTTTTTTTTTTTTTCTTTTTTCTTTTTTTTTTGTTATTTTGCTAATTGCTGCAAAACGCTCCGAGTGTGGGATCCCTGCCAGCTCCTGCTGGCGATGCCTGGCGCATCCCGGAGTTGTTTGCAGGGAGAAAGGAGAGCATTTTCCTGCACCCACGCTTTRGAGCTGGGGTGAAGGGTGGGGAGAGCACCACAAAGAGTTTCTGTGCTTGTTCTGCCCTCGCAAGAATCTTTCTGACTTCTCCCTCGCCAGGCGCTGCATCTCCCTGTGTACGAAATGTGGCAAAATATTGGAAATGCAGGCAGGAAGCGTGAATTTCCTGGGATCTCTCGACAAATCTCAAGCCAGGACCCTCTAGCACCAGTCTATGAACTTTTCCTTCCATCAGGAAAGTTAATTTTCCTGGCCCCGTAAGAAACCACGGAATATGGACGGGGAAGAGCCTGAGATTTCCAGTCCAGCAGCTGCAGGAGGAAACGCAGGAGCACAGAAATATTTCAGGTGGGAGGGACCTTCAAGATCMTCCAGCTCCAATGCCTGCCATGGGCAGGSACACTTTCTACCGGGCCAGGYTGCTCCAAGTCCTGCCCAACCCTGCCTTTGAATCTGGAGGGTAGAAAAGGGTGGCTCTGGGGCCAGACCGTTGCTCCTCATGTGGCCACAGCTGCACTCAATCCCGGTCTGTCCTTTCCCAGAGGATCACGGAGTCCTTCAGGCTGGATCTGAGATCACTGAGTCCAACCATTCCCCCAGCACTGCCAAGGACACCACGAACCCCTGTCCCCAGGTGCCACCTCCTTTAAATCCCTCCAGGGATGGGCACTCCACCGCTGTTCCAATCCTCCTGGTGAAGAATTTTTCCCTCATATCCAATCTAAACCTTCCCTGATGACTCGAGGTTGTTTCCTCTTGTCCTATTCCTTGGGAGAAGAGCTCAATTCCCGCCTCAGCTGGGCTTTGGCCCTTCTGATTTTTCTCCCTGCATAACCTCATGGCACCCTTGAAGTCCTCCTGGGTTGTCTCCCCCTTCATGAAATGGTCATGCAATCTCCTTTTTTGTCCATCCTGCCCTTGGTTTGTGGTCAGTCCCCAGGAGTTGTGGTGCTTTCCCAATATCAACAAGGTTTTGGGGAAAAACATCCTGCACGGAAGGAGCCCATCTCGTGGATTTATGGACTGGGGAAATGTTTTCATGATGGATCACTCTTGTCAAGGCTTTTTTTTTTTTGTGGCTTGATTCTGAAGTTGTTGACAACTTGTTGGAAAATTGGATTCTGTGGACTCTCTGCAGAAATAGTAAAGTTATTGGATGTCCAGGATGGATTTTGGGATCAAACCCAGGTATGGAGAGCAAGATCCACCTGAACCAGGGAGTCTCCACTCAGGACATGCAATTAAGGTTCTGGAGATCCAGGATCAGTCCTTTACAGTCAGGTTTCCCTGGATCAGATGCTCCTCTACTTACAGAGGCAGGAATTTCTGATAACTCTTGTCTTTGCCCCTTTGATCTGTTCCACTTTGTGTTAATGAATTACAAACTAATTGGGCCAGAGAGATGCAGTGGCGTGGAGCAATTTGATTTTGATGAATTGGCGATTTCTTACAAAAACTATTTCATTAAAAAAGTTGATATTTTTTTTTTCCCCTGACTGCTTTATCAAATGCTCCAACGCTTAGGACAGCAGAAGATGAGTTGCACAGATCAGGAGAGATAATGGGAATTCTGATTAATATCTGTCATTTCCTCCTGGTTTAACTCTTTAGATGGAAAATCAATTGGAAAAATCAACCCTCAGTTGCTTGAAATCATTAGGAATGTGCTGATTTGAAAGTGCAAGGGGGAATGGCTTCAAGGCCCCCCCTCCCCAATAAAGGGCAGGTTTTGATGGAATTTTGGGAAGGAATTCTTCCCTYTGAGGGTGGGGAGGCCCTGGCACAGTTTGCCTAGAGAAGCTGTGGTTTCCCAATCCCTGGAAATGTCCAGGACCAGGTTGGATGGGGTTTGGATCAGCCTGAGATAGTGGAAGATGTCCATGGCAGGGAGGTTGGAACCAGGTGAACTTCAAGATCCCTTCCAGTCCAAACCATTCCAAGATTCCATTGGAATTCCAGGGCAAGCCTGGTCAGAAGAGCTTGGATCATCATCCAACCTTTCCTAAGGCCAAACCTGAATTTGATTAAACAAATTGGATTCCCAGCTCCATTTTTTTGGGCTCAACCCTTGTTGATTTACAGGAGCTTGGCTACTGAATAGTCACCGCCCTACAGAGGGCTGTGTTTTGCCAGATCCTTAACAATAAATGGAAACACAGAAGGAAAACCAAAATCCTGTTGTGTGATTCCAAGCTGCTCCCAGCAGTTCCCATTTTGGTTTTGTCCCTGGAATGAAATCATCCCCCTCAGCTCCCCAGGCAGGAGCCAAGGATCCCTTTCCCTGCCTGACCTTTACAATTTCCTCATCCTGCTCGGCCGTGACCTTTTCCAAGGTGCCACAGATCCCGAGCCCAGAGATTTTGGGATTGATTGTGCAGCCAGAGCCGAGCACGGAATCAACAGCTGCCTTGGAAGCCTCTCCAGCAAAAAGGGGGATGCCAAAGGATGGCCAGGAATGTGTCTGGGATTGAGCAGGCCTGGCAGGAAGGARATGGAGGGGATGGATTTGCAGTCTCTGCAGCCTGGGCACAGCCAGATGGGGGCAGTTTTCACTGAATGCCAGAATGGTTTGGGCTGGAAGGGACCTTAAAGATCATGGAATTCCAGCCTCTGCCAGGGTTTAGGGATACCTTCCACTGTCCCAGGTTGCTCCAAGCCCCATCCAACCTGGCATGGAACACTTCCAGGGATCCAGGGGCAGCCACAGCTCCTCTGGGAATTCCATTCCAGCCCCTCACCACCCTCACAGCCTAGAATTCCTTCCCAATATCCCATCTAACCTTGCCCTCCAGCAGTGGGAAGCCATTCCCTGTGTTCTGTCCCTCCATCCCTTGTCCAAAGTCCCTCTCCAGCTCTCCTGGAGCTCCTTCAGGCTCTGGAAGGGGCTCTGAGGTCTCCCTGGAGCCTTCTCTTCTCCAGGCTGGACATTCCCAGGTCTCCCAGCCTGGCTTGAGAATAGAGGGGCTCCAGCCCTTGGAGCATCTCCATGACCTTCTCTGGATTCGCTCCAGCATTTCCACATCCTTCTGTTGTTGGACCCCAGAGCTGGATGCAGAATTCCAGGTGGGATCTCACTAGAGCAGAGTAGAGGGTCAGAGTTTTCTCCCTCAACCTGAAATTTTCAGAATGAATGAAGCTGAATTTCCCATTTGCTGGTTCCCCTCAATCCTCCAACCTCACAGCTCTCTGTTTTTTCCCTTCCTTTGGGCTCCTTCCCGGGTTCCTTCCTCTTTTCCTGAGCAAAAGGCATCATCAAGGATGGATTTTCCTATTCTCCACCTGGCTGCTGCTTCTAGGAGTGTTTGAGCAGCTGAGGTCCCTTTGTGGGACCTTCCATTTTTGAGGTTTCTCCTCTTTTAGACCAGTTTTCACAAAACATGAGATTATTTCTGGAGCTTTGAGAGCTTTCTCCTCATTTAATTTGTTTGAGTGTGGGCAGGGTGATGCCCAGTGAGATCCATGGGCAGACAGAGGGATGGACAGAGGGATGGACTGGGCTGGAACTGCGTTAACCAAATCTCCATAGAACAGGTTAAAACTTATAGAACTGTAGGAACAGCATCCAGAGGCGAAGGAAAAAAGAAAGGAAATAGAAAAAAAAAAAAAAGTCATCAAAATAAATGTCAGGGATCCAAACAAAATATCAAGGATGATACATTCACTGGCCAGGGAATAGCAGGAATGGGAATGGGAGCTCTTCCTCCTTTGTGATCCACATAAAAGTGCTCAGGAGATTGGGAACATCCTGTTCCTCCCGTTTTGGTGGCTCACATTGGATGGACCTTGGCTAATTTGCCTTCCCTGCAC
The DNA here is from genome assembly GCA_902810485.1 of Alauda arvensis. NCBI lineage: Eukaryota > Metazoa > Chordata > Aves > Passeriformes > Alaudidae > Alauda > Alauda arvensis. Next base: position 280,431 of record CADDXX010000346.1, on the reverse strand, counting down.
AAAGCAAGGTCGTTTGCTCTCGGGGGCATTGCTGCCTGCCTTGAATTTAATTTTCTATTAATTACTGGAATGATCTGAGCGTGGATAAGCAGCAGTTATTTTTAGCAGCCGGACTGATTAGACTTCGGAGAGAACTGTCTGGGGAAGTTGTGGGGCTTGGGAAGRGGAGGACAACCATTCCCAGCTGGATCAAAGTGTCCATCTGGGCCATGAGCCCCTTCTGACACCGCTCCTTGGTGGTTTCACAGGGAAAGCAAAAGATTTCATCCAATTTCCAGCCCCTGGAAGTGCTCAAGGACAGGCTGGGTGGGGCTTGGAGCAGCCTGGTCCAGTGGGAAGCTCCCTGCCCGTGGCAGGGGTTGGAATGAGGTGGTTTTTAAGGTCCCTTCCAACCCAAACCATTTTATTATTCCATGGTCTCACCTGCACCTGGCACCCCTGATGAAATACTCCCTTGAACAATGGACAGGGACATCCTCCACACCTCCTGACCTTTCACTGCAGTTATTTATCCCCACTAATCCAGGTATTTTATTTCTTGTTTTCCTTGGCCRCCCTGCCCTGTCATAATTTGCTTTTTGCTCTGTGTAACCAGTTCAGCTTGAAACCTGTTTGCTTTTACACATTTCCCTGTTAATTCTCTCTAATTTCCTCCTCTACTTGTTTTTCTACCTTTTTTTTTTTTTTTTTTTTTTTTTTTTTTTTTTTAATGACGCTCTGTTTTCAGGCCCCCAAAGTGTCTGGTAATTACCCTGCCTTTGATGAACCTTTCTGTTAAGCACAACTTGTAAATACCTTGCCTGCTCTAACTGCATTCAATTCATCATAAAGGCTCRGGAAGCCTTTGCTTTCCCTCTTTTATGTGGAAAAAAAATGGAATCCAGAGGTAAATTCACTGTTATTATCAGCAAGGAATTAAGAAAAGGACTTGGATTCATAGATTTATTTTGCTTTTTTAATTAATACGATTCTTTAAACCTCCTTTTCTGGGATTATAAATATTAACTCCTGGTTTATATATTCCTCTATTTGTTACATTTTAATCCCTAGTGGGGTTTATTTTGATTTTTTTTTGTTTTGGTTTTGGTTTTTGTTTTTTGTTCCAAGGAATTAGAGACTGCTTTGGGTGGAAGGGACCTTCAAGATCCATGGGCATGGACATCTTTCACAGGTTGCTCAGAGCTCCATCCAACCTTTCCTGGAACACTTCCATGGATGGGAAGGAATTTTCTTTTATCCTTCTTCCTTTAGGAGCAGTTGGCTTCGCCCAAACTCTGTCCAGGTGAGTTCCAGGTCAGTCTCCATCTCCAGGAGKTGTCCTAAAATCCCACCCTGTGCCTTGCAACGTGGTCCAAACACTCCTTGAGCTCTCTCAGGCTTGGGGCCGTGACCATTCTCTTGGAAGCCCTTCCCAGTGCCCACCCACCCTCTGGGGGAAGAGCCTTTTCCTAAAATCCAACCCAAACCTCCCCTGGAGGCCATTCCCTCTGGCTCTGTCACTGTCAGCAGGTAGGAGAGATCAGTGCCTGCCCTTTCCCTCGTGCAGAAGCTCCAGATCCCAAAGAGGTCCCTGTCACCCTGAATTTCTGAGCCTTCTGATGTTTTCACATTTGTAGTGGGGTTTTCCCTCACAGTTTCATGCGAACAGTGGAAATGTTACTGTAACTGCCTTTGTGCTTACTTTTTTTCTCCTGGGAGGAAAAAAGGACGACGGACTTTTGGATGGACCAGTGTGATCAGAGAGGTGGAGAGCTCATTCTCCAATCTCTGGCCGTGGTTAGAATTGTGCAGGAACCGAGGTAGAAAAATGAATCCCTCTCTTCTGGTGTTTGGGAAACTCCAACATGTCGTGTCGTCTTTCCGTGTGCTGCTGCCACAGGTCCCTGTTCTGGTTTAGGGCAAATCTGGGAGGAAACCTCYCAAATGGGGGGGTCCCTCTGGGAAGCAAACCCAAACAGCCCCTCCCCACTATTGGTTCAAAAATCTCCTTAGAGATGAGCGGAAAAAACTATTTATTTAACCAACAAAGTGCTTACAAACATAGAAATTAATAATATGAAACAATAAAACCTGGCAAAATTGAGAAAGTCCTTGCAGTGGGAGCTCAGCTCGCTCAGTTTGTTATCAGTCTCTCTGACGCTGGAAAATGCCAGCCTGGGCCTGGTGGCCCAGAGGTGTGGACTCCCGGTGCTCTCACTCTCGTGGGTCTTTCAGTCCAAGAGCAGGTTTAAGCAGTCCCAAGAAAAAGGGAAAAAAAACAGTTCAGGGAACTTCTCTGTCCCAGCTGGCTAAAACTGACTAAAAGCAAAGCAGATCTCTGACCCGCTGCCTGTCCGTGCCTCAGATGAGCAGTCCAGGAGCTGGAATGTGGAGGAGGAGCTGCTTTTCTGAAAACAAACTGCTCTTCTCTTTTCTTCCCCTTTTCTCTTAGAACCAGTCTTAAAGCTACAGAACACAACATCCAACACAGACAGAACAGACAATTTGGGGATAGGAGCATCATAAAGTCAGGACAGTCCCCCCTCAGAATCTTCCCCAGGCTGCACAAACCAAGGAACCCCCATTTCTCCTCATCAGGATCCCCCTCCAGACCCCTCACCTCCTCCATGCCCCTCCTTTGGACAATCTCTAATGTCTTCATATCCTTTTAATATCACAGTGGTGCCCAAAACTGCCCATGAATGGGTTCTGAGGCCTCCCCTTGTTCACCCAACCAGTCACTTGTGGTTCCTGAAGGTCCTGGAGATCCCAACAGCTGCTCCCTGCTGCACCTCAGAGGTGGAAATTGCCACTGGAGGCACTCAGAACCATGGAAAATTTATCTCTCCTGGATGTTCTCCTTTAAACTAAAGCTACCTGCTCTTCATTTCAATGATCTTCTGAATGAAGTTGTTGGAAAGCCTTTATAAATTTAAGAAAATCCAAAGTTTTGGGGGGCGTTTTTCCTTTTCCACATCACTRTGGAGCAGGACAAAATGGAACAGCTCCTCCATTGGTTTTCCTTCTGGTTTAGACCTTTGGTCCTACCTAAGAAACAGCTCATTAACGTGACCCTCATGGAAGGATCAGACCAAGGGAATGTTTGAAGGTTCAGCCTTTATGAAATTCTGTCTCTGTTTTCCCCCAACCACCAAAGTTTCTCTTCTTTTTTTTTTTTCACCAGCATTTTTCTCAAGCCAGGTTTAGTTAGCTGGAAAGTTCACATTGTGCTGTTCAGATGGGCATTTTCCACGTCTGGAAAGCAGCAAATTGGCCAAAATATTTAGAAGAGAACTACAAAACACAATAAATTAATAAAGTTGGTCTTGATTTTTTTTTTTTTTTATTAACTAATGCTTGTGGATGTCTCTTCAACCAGGATTTTTTTGTCTTCTTTTCACCTGGAGAAGGCCAGGGAGGATTAGGCTTCRCTGAAAATTTTGCCTGCATTTTTTAGCAAATATTCCTTAAAYGCCTGAGTAAAAAGATCAGCCCAAAACCTATAAAATATTTATCTTCTTAACTCCCACTGGTGAAAAAGGTCTGAAGATCTGGACTGGAGGTTTCCTGTGATCTCCTAAATCATGGGAATGGCTGGAACAGCTCTGRTTCCCACTGCTTTTAAATGCTCCAAGAATGGATCCCCTTTGGGTCAGAATGAAAAAAATGAGAGTGTGGCTCAAGGAGAAAAACTAGTTTGAATTTCTCTCACCTTATCCTGAGTTCCCAGGTCACTTTTTTTCACCAGGACTCTTTGGGGATTTTACTCAAGGGAATTCCAGCTGTTGGAAGGATATGGAGCAGAAGCAATTCAGGCTCTGTTGGGAATTTTSCACCCAGAACTTGTCCCAGATGGTTTGTGTTGCTTTTTCTTGCAGTCCCCAAGTGACTTTCAAAGCTGGAGCCGGGAACTTCCCCCCAAAAATCATCGGTGTAAGCCAGAAAAGTTTTGGCTTTGGAGGTGGGAGCCAGTGCTGTGCTTCTCAGGCAGAAGGTATTAATTAAAGYGGGTGTTAATTAAAGGTGAATGATCCAAGACCCAGAGAGATGGGGGATGATCACAGAATCACMGCATCACRGAATGGGTGAGGTGGGAAAGGACCACTGGAGRTCCATGATGGTGTCATTTTGCCYCATAGATGGATAMATTTATATAAAATGAGCKTGATTTTATCCCCCATCTCAATTTTAGGGTTCACAAAATTAACAGACAATAAATGCAGAGCACAAAYCCCCTGTGCCTGCCCTGAGAGATGTAAAATCCCTGACTTTAGGGCAAATTTGTGACTTCCAAGATGGCAAAGAAACCCTTGAGCTGTTCCTCACCCCCGGAGAGGAGCAGAGGAGCTGATGGAGCCGGAAAACCAAATCGCTTTTGGTTCTGGTTGGGGGACCGTAGGGATTTGGGATGCTGAGCRTGTGGATGATGGTGGGAAGGAGTGGGAAGGTCCTGCAGGTTGCTGCCCACCCCGTGGATGCTGTGCCRGGACATCCCTGCTGGATGATTCCTGAAGGAGAATCTTTGCCCCRAAGGGATGAGCCACCAGGAGATCAAGACCCTCCAGGGAAATCCTGTTTTCCCCAGCACTGGTTTCACACAAGGAATTGCCAGGAATTGCCTGAGCCTTGCAGGAAAAGGCCCTTTGCAGGGGCTGATTGCATTCCCACAGGATCCTGTTTTCCCTTGGAATCTCCATGGGGATTGCTGCTCTCAGCACAGGCTTTTCTGAGCGCTCACGGTGATTGCTCCCACGGGGTGGGAGCCTTCTCACCCTCCAACAGGGCTGGAAAACATCTGAAAAGCACTTTCCAGGCGACACAGCCTCTGATTTTATTTCCATCCATCCCCTGAGGGCAGCAGGAGCAGCGGGGATCTCACCAGGGAGGAGGTCCAAGGAAACACAAGAGGCAGGAGCTGGGTGGGAGCTGGGATACTGAGGTGGATTTGATGATCTCAGAGGTCTTTTCCAACCTTAATGATTTTTGATTTTGTGATTTTTGCACTAAATTTAAGGGCATTTCCGCCTTCTCCCTTTCCTTTTGTATGGATTTGACCTCTTTTCCCTCCCTTCACATTCCAATTATTGCCAGTCTGGGACAATACCTGTGATCCACTTGCAGAGGTCACCCAAAAAGATGGGTGGTGTCCAAGAGGGGAGGAGAACTGGAAAGCAAATGATTGCAAATGCTGTGGAATTTGTCCCATCCCCATCCCTGGGAATGTTCAAAAACATGGATATAGAATTGAGGACATGAGTTAATGGTAAATATGCTGGCTGGTGGTTGGACTTGGTGATCTCCAAAGTCTTTTCCAACCTTAGCAWKTCCATGATTTTATGAATAATTTCATTTTCCCCTGATGGAATCAGCAGGGAAAAAATCCAGGAGCACCCCACTGGAGAGAAGGGAGACTGGGCATGGAGCCCAGTGGAGTGATACTGGAGCAGGCTGGAAAAATCCCAGCCTGCAGCTCCTCAGAGGCTGTATGAGCTTAACTCATCCAAGGGAGTCTCCAGGGTAAATCCAGGCAATTCCCTTGTGGGAAAGTGTTCCCCCGTGAATATTTTAGCAGAGCTGCTCMTGCCAATGCTCCTGGAAATTAAGACACTCAACAGAAGTGTTCAAAACTGGCTTAAAACTGAGAGTAGGCTTGGATTGGGTATCAGGAARGAATTCTTTCCTGTGAGGGTGGTGAGGCCCTGGAACTGATTCCTCAGAGAAGCTGTGGCTGCCTCATCCCTGGGAATGTCCAAGGCCAGGTTGGGCAGGGCTTGAAGCAACCTGGGATAGTGGAAGGTGTCCCTGCCCATGGCAGGGGGTTGGAACTGGAGGATCTTTAAGGTYCCTCCCAACCCAAACCCTTCTGTGATGTTTCTATCAAAAAGTGTAAAACCAGGAATATTTGGAACTAATCCAGGTGGGGTTTTCTCCATTATTTGTGCTCTGGCTTTTGCTCTTTTATGTTTAATTATGTTTAATTTTATGTTAATTTTATGTTAATTGTTTAATCTTTAAGGATGGACAGGTGGAAAACTGGTCCTGCCCAGTATCTGCCTCATCATGTTTGTGATCAAAACAGAACAAATCTGATTCATCTGGAGATAAAATACTCCTGGAATTCCCAAATATACCAAAGGCAYGAATTGGATGGCATTATGCAGTAAGAACATATTTGTTAGGCCAATTAAAAGTGCAATTCTCCTTGAATTTTCCTGGAATCTGCATGAAGTACACGATGGGGATCATCCCAAACCCACTGGAGAAAACATTGAGAGAGCAAATAAAAAGTGGAAAATAGGGCCACAGGAGACATAAATCTGGGAGCCATTCTGGAATGCCTTTAACAGAGCCAGGATATATGATATAGATGGAAAAGGAGCAATAATTCCAGAGGGAGAAGTTATGTGGGTTTGGATCCTCCCTCTCTTCGTGACCTCAGCTCCTGAAGCCATCCATCTGAAAAATGTCCTGATAGGAATGTTAATTATGACTCAGCTGTTCAGGGCCAATAAATCACAGCTGGTCTGATTTGGAATGCCTCAATAACTTGTCCCTAAGCATTTTTGGGATTTTAKCTCACAAGGGGAAGGAATATTGTTTGTGGAAAGCCCAGTGGTGTGGTTGGACGTTCCTGGGCTGGGGATGAGGATCTGAACTTGAGGCTTGTTTTTACCTTTGATCTTTGAATTTTTATCTCTGCCAAATTCAGGATTCTGCCCTCATCTCCTTGCGTGACCAACATTCCCCTGCACAACAAATCCTGCAGTACATTCCTTCCTGGGAGAACGTGGAATCATGGARTAGTTTGTGTTGGAAGGCACTTGAGGCRTCATCCAATTCCCTTCTCTGCACCAGGGGAATGCAGAATCCTGCAGAACCCAGCACGAAGGCTGGAGGGCAGATCCAACCGTCCTGTGGGCAGGAAAACATTAAATATCAGGATRTGTTGCTGTTCTGGAGGTGATGATTGCTCCCTCTGACATCCCTGGAGGAGATGAGAGGCAGGGCCATAACTGGTTCCAGTTCTAGGGCTGCCCAACATTGGCTCAGAGCTTCACTTCCTGGTTGGAATGTGCCTCACCAACCCTTCCAAACTCATCTAAAAGTTTGTTTTGGGAATAACTTGTCCCTGTTATACACCAAGAAAATTCCTGCCTTCCTCATCTTCGAGGTATTTCAGGCAGGACATCCCCTGGAAAGGAGTCTGGGAGCATTCCAATGCCAGCCCCAGAATTTTGAGACAAAAAACCAATAGAGGGAGAAAGAACTTCCTTATTTTCCTTCCCACAGGGAGCTTAGGGTGGAGCAGGGAGATTCTCCCTGGAGACTCGGCTTTGCAGCTGTCCTTTTATCCCAGTTTTTTTGTGATCTTCCATCACGAGTCAGCCCTGATTCGGCTGTTACAGAGAAATCTGCTGCCACTTGGAGACTTAATTGCACCAGAGGCCTTCAGCAAGGTGGGCACTAATGAGCCAGAGCTCAGACATTCCTGACTCAAGGAAAACCAAGGAAGGGCCGGCCATGGGCKCCAGGCAGTTCTGGACCTCACGGAGGAAGGATTTTCTCCTGSATAGTTTTATTAATAAGAGGAGGGTGGAGGAGAGTGGCTCAGCACCATCTGTCTGTGGAAGCTGGAGCCCAGCCAGGAGAGCCAGCAGTTAATTAGGAATGGGAGCTGCTTCCCTTCACAGACATTTCTGTATGTTTATATTTAGCCATTGCATTGCCATYAGTATTCCCAATTTAACGGCCCAGCCAAATTTCTTGTTGGATTGGCGTTAACTCCGGAGTACTTGCTCAGCCAGAGGGATCTGCCTTTGCTCTTCCTGAGCTTTAGGAAAACACAGCCCCAGGGGTGATGGGACACCCAGGAAACTTCTCCTTTGGAATGCGCTTCAGGAGTCTGACAGACYGGGAGGGGAAAGATGTCACCTGAGCTCCAGGGTTTATTCTCCATGCTGGAATCATCAGCCAATGGTCTCCCTGAAAGCTGGGGTGGCTGGGCAGGGGGGAGTGGCTGCCAGCTCAAAGGGAGCAGGTTTAGATTGGATATTAGGAAAAAAAAATGTTCCCTGTGAGGGTGGTGAGATTCCCCAGGGAAGCTGTGGCTGCCTCATCCCTGGAAGTGTCCAAGGCCAGGCTGGGCAGGGCTTGGAGCAACCTGGGATAGTGGAAGGACCAGAGAGCTTGGAACCAGGTGAGCTTGAAGGTCCCTTCCAACCCAAACCATTCCATGGTCATTCCATCAGGATGTCCCAAGGAGTCCTCACTGTCACTGTTTTTTCCTTCTYTTCTTTACAAGAACTCCCTTTGTGCATGAAGAACCTTCCAGGGGACCTCTCCCACCTCTCCAGGTGCATCCTTGTCAGGAAAACTCCTTTATTTTTTTTTTTTTTGGTGACTCACGGAAGAAATGTGACATGAAGGAGGGATTTTACAGGGAAGGAGGAGGGTGTAGAGGTGGAATTGGTTTGCAGGGACTGTCTGGGAGGCCTCTGAAGTCTAAAGGAGCTGTTTTGGTTTTTTTTCCAGCATTCCCTGACAGATGTTTAACATCCAAACAAATCCAATCCCGCTGCTCCCAGCAGCCACCAGTGTGTGATGGAGATAAGAGATGAGCTGAGGTTCACAGCTCTCTTGCAGAATGACTCATCCCTTTAATTGCATCCCTTTAATTACAAATTAGCCTCCCTGACCTTTCCTTCCTGCTCTTTCCTGAGTGTCACGGCACAGTTTGATCCCTGAGCTGCCAGGAACAGGTGATGTCTCTTGGTGGGAGGGTTTTTGAGGTGAGGCCACACTCTCACCTCCCTTAATTTTCTTTTTTGTGCCAAAAAAAA
>CADDXX010000346.1:210788-221707 GCA_902810485.1 Alauda arvensis | reverse complement strand
AAGTGCTTTTGTCTGAGCAGCAGCAGCTGCATCCCTTGGGGTTCAAAGGACTGAGGTAGAAGCTGTTCCAATCAAAGATTCCAGAGCTGGAAAACCTGGAAAACCTGGAGGAAGAGTCAGAACAAAAAAGGTAAGGRACCTGTAAACCCTCAAACCAAACAGAAAAACAGACTTTATCCTATAGCAGGAAGGAATCAGAAAAAACCCGATTTTTTCCTCTTGTTCTTCCATTTATCCCTTTTGAAGCCTTTTTAAAATCTCCCTCAGCCTCAGCTTTCCCCTTTACATATAGAAAAAATGTGGGAGAAGGAACAGCAATTCACACAGGCAGAAATTTAGGAAATTCCCAGCAGTGTTCCTTGAACAAGGAATTACCAGGAAGGATCAGTTCTTGAGTCTGAAATTCCTGCTGGTCCAGCTGGGTGTTCCTGAAAATGCTCATCTGCCATCAGGAAAGCAACGTCCATTAATACACAAATATTACAGGGTTTTTTGTTGTTTTATTTTATTTTATTTTATTTTATTTTTTTAATTAGGGTAAGAAGGCAGCTCCTACTCCCTTCCCTTCCTCAGGCAGCTGCTGGTGACGTGTCTGGCCACTGCCGTCTCAGAATTATGGAATTATGGAATATCTCAGGATGGAAGGGACCTTAAAGATCATCTGGTCCCAATCTATGGGCAGGGACACCTTCCACTGGCCCAGGTCACTCCGAGTCCCATCCAGCCTGGAATGACTCCAATTAAAATGGTTCTATGACAGAGAAGGTTGATCCTCTGCTTATTTTCCACATAATTTAAAAAGTGGGTTTGAAAACAATTTAGGAGATGAACAGGGACTTACCAGCAGAAATGCTGTCAGCATCTCAATCCCRGTGAACAAATTGTAGACGGCAAATGAGAAACCTGCCAGGAAAAAAAAAAAAAGTGTTTTAAACACGAGCAGGATCAGAGTAGAGTTCAAAAAGCAACAAACCCCCTTTGCCCCAGCACCTCAGAGGGACAGAGGTGATGGGAGAAGGGAAATATCAGTTCCTGGAAGATGTCAGCAGTGGTTTGGGGTTCAAGAGCTCATTGTACAGAACCCTTTTAACTGCGAGATGCTTTTGCTGATATTTCATGCCTAGGGGACCCCATAAAACTGAACAGATTTTATTTGGTTTGGTTTCAGGATGCTCTTAATGCCTCTGTATATTTTTAAGACCTTGAAGAAAGAGAAGACAGAGAGCAGAGACTCAGCCCTGCTGCCAAACCGAGAATTTCTGCTTAGCAAAGGAAATATCTGCACCCAGCGCTGGGAAAGATTTGATGTTTGAGTTACCTGGCTGCCAGAACATTCCAGGGATAGGATATCCACAACTTCTTTGGGAATTCTCTTCTAGCGCCTCACCTCTCTCATAGCGAAGATTTTCTTCCTCATATCAAATCTAAAACACCCCTTCTTTGGAAGTGTCCAAGGCCAAATTGCTGGATCTTGGAGCACCCTGATCTAGTGGGAGTGTCCCTGCCTGTGGTAGGAGTTGGAACTGGGTGATCTTGAGCGTCCCTTTCATCCCAAACCATTCCATGATTCCACAATCCCTCGGAGAACGGCCCAGAGCCCAAATGTGCTTGTGCACCTCCCAGCCTTGCTTGGACATCGAGSCAGGATGTGACCAAACCTGCAGGATCTGAGCTCTGAGGAACCTTTTCATGTCCCTCATCCAGAAATAATTTTGCTGCTTGAGCACCACTTTTTTTTCCCCACCCATTTCTGCTCCCCAGCTCATCAGCTCGCGCTTTCCCGACTCTTTAATAACTTTGTTCTGCTTTTTTTCCCTTTTCTCAACTCTTTGAGAGATGAATTTCTCGCTGCACATTCGCCTCTGCTCCTTCAGAGGCTGCCTGAGTGCTTCCCAAGAGCCAGCCCTGCCTTCCAGCAGAMCTTTGTCTTCCTTTCTCCCACAGATAATTTGCTGCGGGGGTTTTTTATCTTCTCAGCATAATCTTCTTCTCCTTCTTCCCTTTTTTTTTTATCTTCTCCGAGTTTTAACGATTCTCCACAGACAATCAGCCATCTGTAGATCCTACCTGTGYGGCTTCTCCTCATTTAAATGAGGATAAATGCCACTAATGAGTTTTGAGAAGGAGCAGCTCCGGAGGAATGTGGAATGAGCAGGGAAAGGAGGGGAATCTCAATGAGCCAGMGCCTGGGAATTTTCTGCCACAGGGATGAGGGAGCTGGGGCAGCTCAGGAGCCACGAGAGTGGGAAAGTTCTGGATTAAAAAGGGGTGTGGGGTCATCCTGTTGTCTCTGCTGTTATGGCACTGAGCAGCCCTGGAATGGGGCCCAAACATCCTGGAAAAATCCTGAAATATTATTTTTAACATCCTGAGGATGTATTTACTGCCATGAACATTCCTGATGGATTGAAATAAGCAGATGCTCCGTGTCCAGCAGCGAAATCCACTTGCACCGACTCCACTGAAACTCTTCACCTGAGTTCTGAGCGGATTTTGGAGGTTTTTATGTCCTTTTCTACCCTTTTAGCTACACAGGGTAACCAAGGAGGTTAAATTAAACCTTCTGACTTTACTCTTCATTTATTTTGGTTTAAACACRTGAGTTGTGGTGAGTTTAAGCCCTGATTTTTTTCTTTCTGTAGGACAAGCAGGAATTTTTAAGGAAACAGTCAGAAAAATCCACATCAATATTTTATGGGGCAGATGGAGGAATTTAACCTTCGTAACTCAAACTCAACTCTTCTGCACATTTGCAGCTCATCAAGTCAGCAAAAGTAGCAACATTTTGGGCTGGATATAAAAATCACAAAATCATGGAATTGTTTGGGTTGGAAAGGACCTTAAAGATCATCTTGTTCCACCCCCGTTGCCATGGGAATGTCGTGTTAGGGAAGGGAATATTGATGTTGTGAAGAGTCAAGCTCAAGGTCAAATCAMCCCCCCAGGTGATTTACAAACAGGAAAGGAAACATTTAACTTCTGGAACTTGCTCCCTGCTCTGACATTGGCTCCTCACCTCATCCGAGGGAAAAATCATCGAATCCTCAAGGTTGGAAAAGACCTTTGGAATCATTGAGTCCAACCATCAACCGCCATGGTCACAGCGAAACCATGTCCTTAAATCCACGCTTTTCTTGGACACTTCCAGGGATGGTGACTCCACCACTTCTCTGGGCAGCTTCTCCAACATTTTRCAACCCTTTCCATGACCAAATTTTCCCTGATATCCAACCTAAACCTCCCCTGACACAACCTGAGGTMATTTTCTCTCATCCTGTCACTCATTATTCGGGAGAAGAAACTGATTCCCACTTGGATCCAGCCTCCTTTCAGGGAGGTGTCGAGAATGAGATCTCCCCTCAGTCAGGATCCCATGGACAAGAATTCCATGGACTTTATTCCCTTGAACCACTGGCTGAAAAAYAATTAAAAATGTCTGTTACAGTGCAGGTTCTTTTTTCTTGTTCTTGCCACGAGAAGCAAAAGTTTGAGTTCAGACTTGGTGATTTATTGTCTCTGATCTATTCACAGACTATTTGCAGACTCACAAGCCATGAGCTCTGACCAGCTGCAAGAAAAATGTGGCAAAATGGCCCCTAATAACTTTTTCTCAAAGTTTTTAAGCACTATTTACCCAATAATGAGATGACACCAATGTTACTGATGTTTTTAACTCAATGATGACCACTAAAGACCTGCAATGAGGACCTTTTTCACCCAATTACAGAAAACCACCCAAAACCTATGAAAAGGAAGGAAGAAGAAGGCAATAAGAAAGTCTCAGCCTTGAATCCTCCATCTTGGCTCACACACTTTACCATATACTAAAATATTAAATCTTAAATAATACTAAAATATTAAATCTAAGTGTTTCACCTTGTGAGATCACACATTTCTAATCAAACCCCACACCCACAGCCCCTGTGCCCTCACTCAATCTTGGGATCAATTCCCAAGGTTTCAAGTCAAATGTGGTGCCTGCCTGAGGCTCAGCACCTTTTAACAACAAAAAGCCCAAAATTCTCCGCTCCCAGGGTTCCAACAGACACCCAGGACTCTCCAGCTCTGGAGCAGCATTTCCATCCCAGGATAAAGACTCAGGATCCAGAGATCTCAGTGGTTTCCTGAGCAGGAAAAGTCCAGTTTCCCCTTCGTCAGATTGGAAACCACCGAGGAGCCCTCTGGAATCGCTTCCAGCTCTCCCAGGAGCCCATGGCAGGGTGGAAAGATTGCTTAAATCCAAATGGCAAAATGAGTGTTGATGAGTAATTTAGTAGAAACACCTGCAATGAGTGTCATTACTGCCATTAACTGAGCGCCCTCATGGAAATTTATGGAAAATAACATCGACGGGAATGCCAGGAAAATATTTTGCTGCACAAATTCTGCTTTCTGCACCTCTGAGCGGATTATTTGGCCTCAAGTGAGCAAAGCCATTATCTTTGCTTCTCCTCTTTTAGCACAACACAAAAAATAACAGCAGCTCCTGCAGCTTTCCGTCTCTTGATTTGTTGGGAGGATATTCCAGACTTTTCATTAATGCTGCTCAGGCTTTGATCACTTTCAGCCTCCATTTTTTCCCCTCTACAGCAGAATGAGGTTTTCATTTCTGCACCAAAACCATCTTTGCTCACCTCAGAGAGGAGCCAGAMCTCTCCAGAGCAGAGGTCTGGTTAACAAATCTGTATCTGATTAACAAATCTGGATAATTCCCTCTTTAAAGAACAAGAGGGTTTTGTTCCTGTTTTTTACAGGATATAAATAAAGCTTTGAATGGATTGATTCCTTATGGGTTGCAGAGAGATCCCTCACACAATTCTCCATGATTTTTTTTTTTTTTGAGGAATATTGGCATTAAAGTGTCCTGGATGGCTCCTGAGGTTCTTTGTGTAGCAAAATGAATTAAAATAAATTAAAATAGGTTGTAAGTTTGATCCCTGTATGGGCCATTTAAGAGTTGGACTCGATCCCTGTGGATCCCTTCCAGCTGAGCATATTCACAGAATCKATGAAAATAGTAATGAAATAAAAGAAAGAAGTGTATTTTGTATTTTTACAAGTGGTATAAATATGTGTTTATTTAATATGCATTTACCTACAACTGGAGGATAATCCATTAACAATATATTTGTATATAAATATATTTTTATATATATATATATATATATATGTATGCCACTGTCATTTTTGTGCACTCTTTTATGTATTAAAATTCAAACCCACGCTCATAATATGATTAAAACCCAGGTTGGAATTTATTGCCTCACTAAAACTGTTGGGATTTTTTTCCACTTGTTCCAATCCAGTCAGGAATTCCCTTCCCAGGGGCWCAACATCATCGTTAACTCATTCCTCTCCTCTTGGGATTTGCTGCCTTGTCTCAGTCCTGAATGCCCAGGTCATGGAAATACCTTGGATTGGCAAGGAAATGTTTTTGGAATTCCCAAAAATGCAGTAAAAAAGCAACAACAGCCTTGGACATTTGCCCTTTCCTGAATTAACCAAAAGGACACAAGTGGGATGCCCTGAGAGAGCTACAGCCCAGAATTCCAATTCCTCTGGGGTTTTAATATTTTTTTTCCCTCTCTTTATTTGGGTTTCTTACTAAGACCCAGCAAAGGGAATTTTGTTTGCCCATAATTACTATGATTCTTTTTTCCTCATTGGATAACAGATCTGGCATCTCTCTGTATGGATTTTTATTTCTTTAATAATTATTATTTTTCAGCACCTTTCCTGCTGAGAATGTGGGGATGTGATTTTATCAACTCCAAATCCTTGGAGCCTGAGCATAACCCGATGTCAGACTGCTCATTCAAACTGGAAAAAAAACAGGATAAATCCTGGGTGAAGCTGGAAAATCCTGGTGTCCAACAAATAAATAAAAGCTACAACAACAGAGGAGCCTTCAAGGGATTTTTATCTCTTACCCAGCTTTGTATTTTGCCACGGGTAGGAAATCTCACAACAGGTACTTAACAAATGTTCACCCGAAATTCTGGAGCTGGAAATTTAAGGAAATCATAAACCATGCAAGACTCAGGATAAGAGGCACGTTGGAATATAATGGAATATCCTGAGATATTCCACAAGGATCACCACTGCAACCTCTAAATGTCCCTTTAAGGCCCAAAAGGGATCATTATCCTTTAGGTGAGGCAGCTTCTCCCCTTGTCCTGCAAACCCCATCATTACTGCTCAGTTTTTGTCTGTAAATCCTTCCTTCCCTCTCCTCCCACGCCACAGTGCTCACCCCAGGGGTGATAAAAGCATTAATTAACGAGGAAAAGCATTAATTAATGAACTTCAGCCAYGGAAGAGACCCAAATCATACCAATAACTGATTTTTCCTCCTTCCCTCCTGTCAGRTCCCCATTTCTCAGCCTGGGGCTTTTGATTTATGCCCCTGTTATTACAAACAAATGAGTTCCTCCGATCACAATTTCAATAACTCATTGATTTTTTTTTTTCCTCGACTCTTGTTCTGTTCATCCAGGCTTCCAAGGCTTCCCCTTCATCCTGATATTTGTATTTCCAGGCTGGTTCCATCCTCCAGGATGAATCATCCTGCTTGGCAAAGGYGTTCTTCAACTATAGAGTGAAGGTGAAAGATCAGGAAAGGCAGGTTTGGGATATAAAAGAATTATGGGTTGTGAGGGAGCTGGTTTATGTTGGATATTAGGAAAAATCTCTTTGTGGAAAGGGTAGTCAGGCATCAGAACAGGCTGGACAGGTGGAATCACCATTCCTGGAGGGATTTAAMRGAAGTGTGGACGTGGCACTTGAGGATGTGGTGTGGGCTTGATGGTTGGGCTCAATCTTAAAAGCCTTTCTCAACCTGGATGGTGTTTTTTGAAGATCTGTTTCTTCAGAACTAAAGGAATATTTTCCATTTCTCATTTTTTCCAGATTTCTCTTTTTTTGGACAATCCTGTTACATCCATTTTCAGTTCAATGGGATGAGCCTGTGGTGATACCTTTGATGATTGAAATGATTCACTCAGCAATTTATTTTACAAATACTTCACTTAGAAGGAGTTTCACCCCTGCAAGATCYATTTTAGCCTGCAAAAACAACAACAAAATCCARCAATAACCCCCSAAAATTTCAATCAACAGCTCTTTTCAGTCTTACTTTTTCTGTCCATATTTTAAATAAAATATAACAATCTAATTCTGATGCTTTCYTGGAAGCACTAAAACAACCCCATGTACTTCATAACGCAGGAAAAGGTGTTTTTTTTTTTGGCAACTTTCTCCGAAAATATGTCAGCCATGCCTGAAGCGCTCATTTAAATCCTGAATGTGCCACAGAATGAAGAGGTGTGTGCACAATATGGCCAAAGCAACACCAAGAACATCTGATCCCCCAAATTCCAGTGCCATGAATTCCTCTTGAAAATCTTGAGCCTGGGTTTCAATTCTTCAGCTTAAAGGAGAGGTATCTACAGCAGGTCAGGCAATAAATCTAATTATTAATGGGAGAATCATGGGAGCCACCTACTAAATTCTGGAAGCAGGATTTGTCGGAGCTTGTCCATGTCCTGCCCAGTAACAAAAGCTGAATTTGATTATCCCCCAATTTTAGCTGCTGAGATTCAGGGCTTGAGTCAAAGTCAGCCCAAGTCATTTTACCCTTTCTGCTGCTTTTTGCACGAAGCCATTTACAAACCCTTTCCATTCTCACTGCAAACCTGAATTAACGTTCCCTGTTCACAGCTGGAAAACCTTCTCAAGGGAATGATCAGGTTCCCAAAACATTCTGAAGGGAAATGCCAGCCTTGAGGATGCCTGAACATCAACAGGCAGCCCTGGTGTGAATTTATTTTCATGGCAAGTCCAAACAAAACCCTGTCCACAGGAAGTTCTTGGCAGAGACTGGGCTCAGAGCCAGCCACAATTCCCAAGTAAGAAATGGAAAAATTCAAGTTTTTCACGGCTTAGAAAAGTCCTGCCCTTTGAATGCGTTGGGGAGGTTGAATTCATTGGCATTCCTGCAGTAAAGATGGAAGCTGGAGGTTCTTTTCCTTAATATCCAAGGAATTTATGTGGTCCCTTGAGTGGCTGTGAGCTCTGGGAGGCTCTGCTTTAAAAACTGAGGTTGGAAAACTGAGGGAAGAGGAGGCTGGGGCAGGATCTGAAGTTCTCCCTCCCGACGGCAGCCCTGCAAAATGCTATTTTTTTCCACTCTAAAATGATTTCTCCTTCTGAAGAAAATTGGAATTTCCTTCTTCACTTCACATCCATTTATTTGCATAAACTTTAACGTTAAAAAGGTTTAGATTGGGGCTGTTGGAGAATTGTCTGAAATTGTCTCTGAGCTGCAGTGCACAGGGGAGCGAAGCAGCGGGATAATGGGTTAACCTTGGAGCTGCGCAAGAATCCTGGAAACTCCTTAAAACTCCTATTTCCAAGGGTTTATGGTCTTCACTTCAGCTAGGGCAAGAAAATGATGATGTCATTCCTAACTTGGAAACCTGATGGAGAATGGGAACACTGTGACAAAGCAGCAGCAACTTCCAGAAGAGCTGGAAGAGTGAAGAAATGCAGCTTCCAGACAGTCAGGTAAGAGGGAAAAGGAGAAAAAAACATGGGAAGTCCTCTCCCTTGATTTCTGCATGATGGGAATCAAGGCTTTTAAAGGAGGAGAATTCTTCAGGAGAATTGGGAAAGGGGGTAGAGGCTGATCTGGCGCAATCACGGGCTGTGGTTGGAACATCTGTGCAAGGTGATGAGAGGGTGAWAAGGGACCCTCGGTGCTGGAAGCCTAAATGCTGAGAATTTTGGGTTTTCTGTGCTCACAGGCACTGACCCAGAAGAAAACACTGCATTTGACCTGAGGCCTTGGAACAGGCTTCCAACATTGAGTGAGAGCACGGAGATTGTGGGTGTGTAGTTTGATAGGAAGTGTGTGATCTCACAGGGTGAAAAACTGAGATTTAAGGTTTTAGTGTACAATAATGTGTGTGAGCCAAGATGGAGGACTTAAGGCATTGCCTGAGTCCTTCTTTTCACTTTCTTCTTCACCTTCTTCTTCATGGGTTTGGGCAGTTTTTGTGATTGGTTAGAAAAGTCCACAGTGCGGACCACAAGTAGTTAACTATTGGGTTTGAAGTAAAAAAAAAAATTAGGTGGCATTTCATAATTGGATGGTTTGTCCTTGAAAAGACGCGGTAGAGAAGGATCTCCAATTTTGTGCTCAGTTAGCTGGAGTGCAGAACTCACGACTTGTGAGACTGTGATGGAGATAAGAATTAATAATTAATTAATAATTAATTAAATAATTAATAAACACCTGAGTCTCAAGAAGAAATTTGCCCCTCATGTGTTCAGTTCCTGGCTAGAAGCGAGGCTGAAAAGAATCCTAAACCCTGGCACCTCAGTGCTTCATCTTCCCTCTTGCTATTCCCTGATCTTCCAGTCATGGAAAGAAGGGGTTTCCACACTGCTGAGTGGTGAATGGATTGTACTGGGGTGCAACCCTGCTGTCCTTGATTCTCACTGCATSCATCCTGAATCCAAATCTCATCTCACTCATTGGATTTCTCCCATCAAAAAAAAAAAAACAATTATCCGTTATTTCTCTTGCCTTGAACCCTTCTCCACTCCCATATTTGTTGAGGCCACYTTGCCCAAAGGAACCTTCACGGGTGGAAGTGTTGGTGACAGAAACATCTGGAGAAAGGACAGGAAGCAGCACCTTTTTGTGCTGGATCCTGGCCCYCTCCAAGCCCTCGTGGTGCCACTGGTGAGGCTGAGCTGGACAAGGCACTGGGATGGGGCAGAGCAGGAGGAGAATGGGAGAGGTGGAAAAGCGTTTGTGCAATGGCTGAAAAGGAATCTGAACCTCAGTTTCAACTTCCTGCACGTCTCCAGGGCATTTAAATGAGACTTGATTATTCCTGCAGGTCATGAGGAGCTAAACAGCTCCAGAGTGAGCTGTTTGGACCTGGGAGGACTGAGCAAATCCTTAAGTTCCTTCAGCTGTGTAGAGAAGGAGCTTCTCTTCTTGGAGGCAGAGAAATTAACTTCTAGATGAACTTTTACTTCCCCAAACCCTCGTACAACGCATTATTCTTTGAATTTTGTTCCTTGCAGAGGATGTCAGCTCTTCCTGTKGAATTGTGGACCTTGGGAAATTTGTGAAAGGATTTCGTGGAAGGTTTTATGGAAATTTCTTCCCCCCCCCAATCCTTCCACACTTCCCTACTGAACAACATTTCTYTCCAATTGAGACATAAAGCTAAGGCTTAGTGGAAGAATCATTGTTTCACCAGTTTGTGACTCGTAAAATTGTAACAACTGCTCTACCTCATGTCGAGGGGTGGGTAATTAACCACAATTAGCCACAGCACCAGGTGGGGATTTATTCTAAGCTGGAGCTGGTGGAGCAGAGCTCAAGTGCCCACTGGACAGCGCTCCTTTTTGCTCAAGCCATGGAACACAGCCAAGGTTGGTTTTTTATCCCCCAGCAAGCTGGGAAGATGTTCTTAACAGGGTTTTAAATATCCTAATTTTTTTTATATTTTTTATGGGTTTTTAATATTTTTCCAGGAAATATGCAAAGAAGCTGCAGCAAAATGGGACAGGATCACTTTTACTGCCACCATCCCTCTCATGGGGTGAAAAGGAGAAGAATATTCCCACTTTTAGAGCAGAATCAAGGGATCAGGAGGCACTGGGGTGTGGATAACCTGTGCTAGATTTTGGGGCTTTGGTTCTGCCTCAGCCACGAGCCGCCTTGGGCCAAGCTTTGGAAAAAAAATCAAATAGTTGTGTCAGCTTGGGGACAGTTCCAGGCTAAGGGAGAAAAAGAAAAACGAGGCTCAGGGGGAACCTTCTGGCTCTCCACAACTCCCTGACAGGAGGTGGAGCCAGGCCAGGGTTGGGCTCTGCTCCCTTGGAACAAGGGACAGGAC
>CADDXX010000346.1:190018-202133 GCA_902810485.1 Alauda arvensis | reverse complement strand
GAGGAAGAGGAAGAGGAAGAGGAAGAGGAAGAGGAAGAGGAAGAGGAAGAGGAAGAGGAAGAGGAAGAGGAAGAGGAAGAGGAAGAGGAAGAGGATTTTTTTGCTGCTGGCCAGCAGTGCATCCCACTCACCCCAGGCTCTGCCTCGAGTGTGACAGAAACCAGCCTGGCTTGCTGGTTTTTCAGCAGGGCAAAAGTCTGTGTTGAGAACCACAAATACTTTGGTGGCCCAGGAAACGGCTCCTTCCACAGAGAACTGTGTGTGAATTAATTCACGTTACTGGGATGGGTTTGGGGTTGCTGTCRTGGTTTTAGATCCCAAAGAAGGATCTCTGTGTCCTATGGCACCATTGGATCACTGYTGGGAAAAGCCATTTCCAGCTCCACTGGAGTCCTCCTGCCACARAAAAGAAGGGGGAAAAGGGCCCTTTGTGGTTTACAGGTGTCTGAAGTGAAGGGTGTAGCAAGAATCTCTCTGAATTCTGTGATAAAAGCCAGGAGATGTATTTTTGGCAGGCGGAAGTTGTTCTGAGAGCAGCCAGCAGAACAAATTGAAACAATCACTTGACAGAATCTYCTAAATTAAATTTCAGATTAAAAAAAAAAAGAAAAACAAACCTCATGGAAATTAATCTGATAATCCATGCATTAAAAGCAAAGCAAATCAGGGTAACATGAGAAGCACTTTGTGAAGAGGAAATCACAGCCCCACATCTCTAAGCTGGGAGWTTTTGAAACCCTGGTGCAGTGRAGMTGCAAGATCTTSAGATCACRGAGAAARCTCTCTGCTCTCAATCTTTATCAGCTGCTTCACCCCCATCTTGTCCACACAGAGATGTTCAGGRGCATGAATTTATTTTATTCCAACAGGAATTGCAACAGGCTGTTTAGGCTGAATAGCAGTTTTTGCTGTTAGAGAATTTGCAGCCTGGTTGGAGCTCKCTGTGGATGGGGTTCTGCATCTAACGTTGATCACTGTGCTCTGTGCAYCCCCCACACTCTCAAGGTTTTATTTTCTGGAGTTGGATTCACTGCAGAAAACTTGCCTTGTCATTTAAAGTCCTCTCACAGTGTCTCTCAGTGCCTGCAGGGCACAAGTTAATATTTTCTTTTGGTTTAAGTGTGTTCTGGTTGAGGCAGCAACAAGAGGCTGCAGGGATGGTGAGGGATCTGCAGTAGCTTCCAAAAAATATTGGTTTACGGAATTTTAGAGTGGTTTGGGTTGGAGGGAAAGTTCTGGATGATCTCATTCCACCCCTCTGCCATTGGGCAGGGACTCCTTCACTAGACTGGGCCGCTCAAACTGAGCTTGAGTAGAAAACCAACACGCTCAAAAAATATTTGCCAGCTTTAAACTTCATTTAACGAATTTTAATTTCAGATTAAAACAGAGCATCTCTAATGTTGTTGGAACTCTGCCAGAAGTTACGAGTGACTTTAAAACACAGGATCSTGACAAGCTGCCCGTCATCTCTGGGCTGGAAAAGGAGGAGATATCCACCCGTTGTGTAATTCCTGAGGATGGCTGCCCAAAATCCCCGGGATATGGGAGGATTGGCACACATTAGGAATGCACAGCAGTGAGGGAATGTGCCAGTGARCTTTTATATTCTGCTTTATCTCACTGGTTCTTTCCTCAGATCCAACACATTCCCACCTGGGCAGGCAGCAGGATTCTCTGGGCCATCCCAATTCAGAGCAAACTTCAGCCAAATCTGAGTTAACAAATAATGGTGGCCACGTGTCCCAAATTTATCAGCACACAGCAGTGTCACATCATCCCCTTGGCTTGTGGCATGATTTTATTCACAGAATGATTTGGGTTGGAAGAGACCTTTAAAATCATCCAGTTCCAACCCCTCCATGGGCAGGGAYRCTTCCACCAGAGCAMGTTACTCAGAGCTCCATCTCAGCTGGACTCAACCAAGCAGGGCATGGTTTTATGAAGTATTTTATTTCCTCCAAGCCCTGCAAACTTCCTTACTTCCTCTTGTGTGGTGGGAACGTGAGGTGGGAACAGGAAGGGTCTCCCTTTATTTGGTGATTTCTGAGCTTGTAGTAGCAAGTGATTCCAAAGTGATTTTCCTCTCTCAGGAACGTTTTTCTCCCCTCTAACCTGTCCAGGACTGCTGCTTCCTCAAGACTGAGGTGCTCCATGTRTTTCCTCATTCCAGAATTCCTGAGTGAAACCGGCCCTGCCAATGGAGCTGCTGGACTTGGTCACATTTAACTTTGCCTTGCCCCCTAACTATGGCTCAGTGGCCTGCTAAAATTAATTTCATATTAATTGTTTTAAAAAACGACAGCATCCTGCACTGCTTTGGGTGAGCAATTGCCTTTCTCTGCTGGGAAATAATTTTGGCATTTCATTTGGGAAAAAAAAAAGWAATTAACTGCATGGGTGTGCTTAGTTGAGTAAGTCATTACAGCCTCTGACTTATGCAAATGAGATCGTTCAAGTATAATTCTTACTGAGATAACTCCACACATACATAAACTTCTAAATTGCGCAGTCCAGCCAAACATTTGTGGGCAAATAAAAGATGTTCATGGGTTAATTTATAAATCTTTGCTGCATAATCAATTCTCAAGGAGCATGGAGCTTGTGAGGAGGCTGATCCCAGAGCTTCCAAGGATTTTTTTTGGCACATCCTTGGATGGGCAACATGAGGAATTCACTGTCCACGCATCCCTGCACTCATTTTGCAGCTGCTGAAGCACAGAAAACGTTTTCAGGGTCATCCTCCTATTCTGCCTGCTTTAATTAGGATGTTCATGGTGTTATGGAGAGAGGTGACCATGCTAATGGATTTTACTAACTGTCCTGGATTTTCTTTGTTCCAACAAATTTAAATTTTTAAGTGACTGTTGCTAATTTTTTTTTACCTTCTTTGTCATCTCCTTACACCATGCAGCTTTTTCTCTTTCAAATGTAACCTTAATAGGCAATTTCTTGGCCAGTTTAAAATAAAAAGATGGACGCAAAGGCTGAAAATGGACAAAGAAAGGGTTTGGAAATTATTCTGTAAAATCATTAAATACCCTGGATTGGAAAGGTCCCACAAGGATCATTGAGTCCAAACTCTTGGTCCTGTATAGGACAACTCCAAGAATTACCATAAGAATTTTTCCCTGGAAAATTATTCACTTGCTGCAAATATGCTCATTTATCCTGAAACTTCTTGGGAATTTGGAGAAAAGGGTATTTTGGGGGCAGATTTCTGACACAAGGGAACAAATGAGCCCTAACTTTGCTCTCCACRGCTGATGCTGTACAGACTCAGCATTACGCCAGGCAGTCAGACAGGAAACAGAAAATTCTCAGCTGGAAGAATTCCATTTTATTACAAGGCTCTGAGCTAAACCAAGGATCTCTGGAGATATCCCCGAGTCTGGAAAACCCTCTGCCAGGAGGTCAAAAGAGTCCCTGTAGGGTTTGATTTATCATTCCCTGGGGTAGTGGCTCGGTGGGACTTAATTTTCCGCCTCCCGAGTAATCAGGAGCTGTCATCCACCTCCTCCTCTTGATGGATGAACATGACTCGGAGTACAAGAAGGGATGAACCCTTGGATGGAGGGGGTGGGGAGATGGGGAGTGAGAGATTTCTCCCTGGGAGAGCCAGGCTTTGACAAGGCTGATTAACAGAGGAATGGCGCTGGAAGCACAAGGTCAGTGGCTCTGCCCGAGCTGCTGCTTCGTTTTGAGAGCACAGAGCTGTTCACAGGAGATGTTTAATCCTCTCTGGATTCACAGGGAGCTGCCAAGATTCTTGGAAAGCCTTCCTGCACCTCTGGAAAGACGTGTCTGGGCAGATGCTGAGGTTGGAAGAGGAGCAGTCAGTCATTCCTGGCAGAGGCAATTTTTGATTTGGGTTTCCTTGGAGTGTGGCACAAAATCTGCCTCACACGTACAGACCAAAAAATAATTGGACCAGAATTGATCAGAATATATGGGGTACGGGGGGTTATTAAAATCTGAATTGCTTAGGACTAGGTAAATAAAAAAGGAAAAAATAAATGTTAACAGTAAAACCACTGACCGTGACTACTGAGTTGAGGCATCCAACTGTAATTCCAGAAGGAATTACATCCAGAGCCAGGCACAAGACTTTCTCAGCAGCTGGAGCTGTTCCCTAATTCCTGAACTGTCCAATGGAATCCCTTTTAATTAATTGATTAATATTTAAAATTTGAGTGTTTAACAGTCACCTGAAGATGGAAAGTCTGTGTCTCTGCTCCCAGGAGAACTGAATGCTTCTTCTGGTAAAACCATCCCAGTTTAATTCGTCAGTACCAGAGAGACTCTGTTCAGTACCAGAGAATCTCCTCAGAACCATCTTTTGCTCTCAGCTGAAAATGATTTAACCTTCAGGAAGGTTTGTTTCTTTCAAGGAAGGAGAAATAACAGCATTCCTGTGTGACCTGGGTCTTGTCCCTTCTCCCATCCCTCTGAGGAGATGAGGTTTGAGGAGGGAGTCAGCACAATAAGACCCTTTCTCAGGTCTAACAGAGCCAGGGCAGGTAATTCCTGCATAGTTAGTGTGCTTTTTTCTCAAACAACCCAAAAAAAAAGCCCAGAGAAAAATGTCAAGTCTGGTAAGCAGAATTAGTCTGTGGCAGCACTGTTCACCTTCGTTAGTTCCTTAATGAAAGTTTTCCAACTCGGTTTCAAGCAGCGAAAAAATAAAAGCAAAAAAAAAGTTTTTTTTCCTTTGAAACACAAATCCTATCGCAAGGTCAGGCTGAGATTGTTGCTGCTTTAATAAACACCTCAAATTGTCTCTGATTAAATAAATTTCGTGTGTGATAAGTGATTTCCAGCAAGCGCTGCTGACACACGGGGCTGATGGAGATTAAGGGGAGGAGGAGATGAACAATGGGGTGAGATTAGAAACTCGTTGTCACTCGGAGCAGGACCCTGGAGTGGAAGGGTGACACAATCATTTGTCATCGTGGGGGTGAGGGGAATGAGCAAGGATTTTCAGGGAGATGGCTGGAGATTCGGAGCTGCTCAGGAGGCAAAGTCAGTCCGAGCCATAAGGAAAGCAGATTTTCCTTTTGGGGGCAGAATAATAAAATAAAGCCTTTTTTGTGCTGGTGGGAATGGGAAAAGTGGGTCAAAGCAATGGGAACTCATGGTCCAAGTGAGTCAGGGGATGCTTACAGTGGTTGGTAAAAAGGGAAAATCAATTTCAGGTGTGGGACTGATTTGTGGGGCCAAGACCATAAAACCCCAGAATGGTTTGGGTTGGAATGGACCTTCAGGATCATCTCATTCCAGCCCCCTGCCATGGGAAGGGACGCCTTCCACTATCCCAGACTGATCCAATCCCATCCAACCTGGCCTTGAACACTTCCAGGGATGGGGCATCCGCAGCTTCTCTGGGCCACCTGTGCCAGGGCCTCACCACCCTCACAGGGAAGAATTTTTCCTAATATTCAATCTAAATATTGAACTTAAACCTAAGTTTAAGTTTAAGTCTCTAAGTTTAAAGCCATTGCCCCTTATCCTGCCTCCTCAGTGTTGTACCAGGAGTAAATTTTAACCAGGAAAGGTCATGGGAATACAAGACAAGAAGTGATTCAGGATTTCAATGTTCTGGTTTTTTTTGGATGGCTCAGGATTAACAAGGATTTTTCCCTGCCCATGGCATGGGGGTTGGAATTGGATGATTTTTAAAAGGTTCCTTCCAACCCAAACCATTCCAGCTTCTATGAATTCCTTATCAGAGCCAAATCCACTTGAGAGGGTGGTGGAACTTAAGCAACACTTAAGTGGTGTAAAAAAAAAAGGAGACAGATGGAGTCAGAGTGGAAATACCCCCAAGGCAGGAGGAAAGGGAGGGAAAGGGGTGCTGGGGCTGAGAATATTCAAAATAGTCCAGACATAAACTTGGAAATGGCTCCAGGGAAGGAGACTTTGCTGCCTCTCAGGTCTCGGTGTCCTAGAATCTTTCCAGCTCAGATAGCAGGGATTTTTGGATATTCTGTGAGAAAACAGAAACAGGGCTTCCTTCAGATTTTATGAACTTATTTTAGTCTAATAAAATCACATCACAACGTATTCCCTTCCCCCACAAAAAGGACATTATTTGCAACAACTTATTTTTTTTATCAAATCTTAACTAAACCATTAATAGGAGCACCCCAGAAACGCAAATCATCCCCATTAACAGGTGAGAGATGTTTATTAATGATTAAATAAATACACTGGGTCTGATGTGAAAAATTCTGACGAAAATTTATTCCTCTCCAAAAAAAAAGCAATGACTTATTCAAAAGAAGGAGATGATTTGTGTGCAGGCAGGGATGGGGGGGAAGCCTCGATGAAGTTTCTGGGACTGGTACATTTGAAAATCAGCTCTTCAGGGCCGACATAAATAAATACAGCAGAACCCCGGAGAAAATAAAATAACGTGAATCATAAATCAAAGCAGCGTGGTGGGGCTGCAGAGGACACTGCAAATAGATGGGATAACAGGAGGRAATGTTGGCTCTGGCATAAACAGCTCTTAATAAATCACCAGCCAACGGGAGCAGCTTCCCCACTGGAGACAAGGACAGCTGGAAACATCTTGCTGGTGCTTGTGCAGGCACTGCAGAGATGGGCTGGAGATCAGGGAATGTCCTGGAAACCTCTGGAGTCCTTCTGCATTCTGCAGGAATGTCACTGGCCTGAGAGGATGTGGGAGATTGAAATGGTTAAAGGGTTCAAACGTTCAGGGATTGAGTGAAATTCCCACCCAGGAGCAGAGGGTGAGCAGAGCCTGCCTTAGGCTACACCTGGGTGTTGAACAAGGTGGGAGGCAAATCCTTTGAGGAAGGAACTGTCTCTTTGTCCTYAGCTAGGATATCCAGCTGGAATAGATCCCTGGGAAGCACTGGGACGTTCACAGGGTGCTCATCTCTACTTTTGGGCCATAAATGGGCTCAACTGGGCTGATTTAATGGGCAGCTGTATCTTAGAAGGTGACAAAAATTCCCCGGAGTCTTCCATAACCACATTATCTGTGGTTATCATAACCTGTATCCTCTGATTCCATCGTTCAGCTGAAAGTCCTCATCCCAGGGGAGGCACATGGGTTTTCCTTCCTAAACCTGAGTGAATGTATGAAGCCAGGGTCACTAATAAAACCTGGAAGCTGGGACAGAGCAACACAGACTTCTAATCAATGTGATTACATCATGCGTTCTCCCCTTTATTCCTCAAGATGTCTGGTTAAATACAGTTGAGATAGTTTACAGTTACAGGTGGATGCTAATTGGTACAGAGAGTTAAAAGAATGCAAAACAATTCCAACTTAAGGTAGCTATCATAAATCCACCCTAACTATCCTATCTAAAGAATGCACCCACCTTAATCTAATTTCTAACTGCGCCACTAAGGCTTCTCAACTCCCACAGGCCCAAAACTTGAGGCCCAGTTTGAGACAGCTCAAACCTCATTTCAAAGAAACCTCATGTCCACATTCTCTACAAATATAAACCCGATAAATGGTGTATTCTGGGGGTTTTCCTGGGGATTTCTCCCCACCATTCCTTTGGGACTTCCCCCACCACCTGGTGGATCCAATCCATGGCCAACGTTGTGACCTCTGTCCCTGGAGGTGTTCAAGCAAAGTCTGGATGAGGCACTCGGTACCGTGGACAAGATGCTGTTGGGTCACAGTTTGGGCTTGGTGACCTCAAATCACTTTTCCAGCCTCATGGATTCTGTGATCTGTGGCRAACCAGAGTATCTCTCTGGTTCTCCTGGATGGGCAGGAGCCTGGACGGGGGGGGTGAATCCTCCCTGGCCTGTGCCAGAAACAGTGGTGACTTTTGGTCCCAGCCCATGGCAAAAGCACTGCCAGGGTTGTCTGAGGATTCAGAGATCACAAGGGTTTGATTGGTGTGATTTTTGTTATGTCACTGGGTGACTAGAAGGTTTTTAGATTTTGCTACATAGACATAAATGGGGTAAAGATGGAGGCAGATCAGTGTGATAAGAGCACATGTTTCTGTCTTCCTTTTCCTCTTCCTCTTTGCAAAGGGTGTTGGGTTTWTAGGATTGGTAAAGGTAAAATTTCACTGCATGACATGGGTTTTAGTTATTGGTGTTTAGAGAAAAACAATGTTAACGTAGTTTAGAATATAAAAGCCCAGACACTGTCGTGGGCGGGGGAGAAACCATTTTTCCATCTGCTTGTGAACTTCATGCTGGACAGAAGGAACTTAGAGATAAGATTTGTAAAATAAACATCTGCAGTCCGCAACCCAGATGTTCTCCAATTCCTTCTTTCAAGCATGGGCCGGTGAGAAGAAAAATTTGCACTGCCGGGGTTAATCTCAGAAGAGATAACTCTGACAGTGGCCCTGTGATCTCTGGGGTGACTGGTGGTGACACGGCCTTGAGAAGAACTCACCTGCAGAGCTGCCCCCAGCTCTGGGCTCCCCAGCACAGGAGGGACCTGGAGCTGTTGGAGAGAGTCCTGAGRAAGCCACCAAGGTGATCAGGGGGATGGAGTAACTCCTATGAGGAAAGAGAACTGGGATTGCTCATCCTGGAGAAGAGAAGCTTTGGAATGACCTGATTGTGACCTTCTGGTACCTGAAGGGAGCCAAAAAAGGAAGGAGAGACTACTTAAAAGGGCCTGGAGTGACAGGACAGGGGACAGTGACTTCAAACTGACAGGGTACAGATTAGATATAAATTAGGAATAAATTCTTTAGGTGAGGGTGACCAGGCACTGAAACAGGCTGCTCAGAGAAATTTTGGCTGCCTCATCACTGGAAGTGCTCAAGGCCAGATTAGTTTGGGCTTGGAACAACCTGAAATATCCAAAGGACTGAGAAAAAAAAACAAAACATGACATCAAACCACAGACTCATGGAATGGCCTGGGTTGGAAGGGACCTTCAAGAACATCTCATTCTAAACCCCTGCTCTGGGCAGGGATGCCCTCACCTTGGCCAGGTTGCTCCAAACCCCWTCCAGCCTGGTCTGAAGTTCATCTGGAACAAGATTTTGGGACTTCATTGTGGCTCCTTTTTTGCAGGGAGGTGCTGGTGGATTTCTGTGTCCTGGATGAGGAAGGCGGTCAGACGGGTTGAAAACACTTCTCCTAAAGTCGGGTTTTGTAAAGATAAAACATTTGTAAGGCAGAAGGAAGGGAGGAAAAGAAGATCCATGCCATTTTTCAGTCAGTTTAGTGGGGGAAAAAAAAGGAAATACAGATTAAAACTCCTTTACTCTGAGTTTTATCTGCCTTTGGTAGAACTGTCAGTTTGAACACAGCCTTTTTGGGTGACAGAATTGATAAGGTCGGCCATGAATTTTAATAAAACAAACAGCAGCACCAGGACTGATKGGGCTGTTTCACTTTCTCTGCCAACCTTGAGAAAAAAGAGGATGGGGGTTGAGATGTAAATGCATTTCCAACCCTGGCTGTGGGTACGGTAGCACTTTATTTGAAAGCAAAGCAGAAGCTGCTGCTGATGAAGAGCTCCAATCATTCAGCCTGATTGGATTATTTAAAATAAACTCTGGCCTGTGAACAAGTTCCTGACTCCTGCATTCCCTGTGGTTTGTGATCCCAAACACAAATGTGGGTTTAAATGTCTGAGCCATTCGCCACCCTGGCCAACCCCAGGGTTCCACCTGAGAGTTCCCAAAGAGAGGAAACAACTGGGCAGTCAAGGTGAAAATGGATTCTGTCTGATTGGGTCACTATTTGGGAGATGCTCTTCTGGTTTTTTTTTTTTGGCTCTGCCACTGACGGGGAGCCCTTGAAGCCTGAAGATTCCAAACTGGGGCAGCTGCAGGAGAGTTGATGCCTTTTTTAAAAGACATTCCTAAATATTCAACTCAAAGCCTTAAAGTGACCGTAGTTTCTATTCAGAGAGGGACAACAAAGCTGGTGAAGGGTCTGGAATGTAAATCCTACAGGGAGCAGCTGAGGAAACTCAGATTCCTCAGTCCAGAGAAAAGCAGGCTCAGGGARAACCTCATTGCCCTCCACAGCTCCCTGAGAGGASGTTGTRGCAAGGARGGTGTTGGTCTCTTTTYMCCAGGCAACAAGAGACAGGACCAGAGGAATCAACCTCAGCTTGCATCARGGGAGTTTTGGGTTTGATTCTGGAAAAATATCCTCATTGAAAGAGAGGCTCAGCACTGGAAGAGGTTTCCAAGGGAAGTGATGAATTCACCATCCCTGGAAATGTCCAAAAAGTGAGTGGACCTGGCATTTCATTATGTGATTTAGTAGGATCGATGGTATTGGTCAAAATTGGTGTTGGAGTTATCTCTTCTGAGATTAACCCCAGCAGTGTAAATCTTTCTTCTCACCGGCCCATGCTTGAAAGAAGGAATCGGAGAACGTCTGGGCTGTGGACTGCAGGTGTTTATTTTACAAATCTTATCTCTAAGTTCTTTCTGTCCAGTGTGAAGTTCACAAGCAGCTGGAAAAATGGTTTCTCYCCYRCCCACGACAGTGYYTGGRCTTTTATAHWMTAAACTACGTTAACATTGTTTTTCTCTAAACACCAATAACTAAAACCCATGTCATGCAGTGAAATTTTACCTTCACCAATCCTAAAAACCCAACACCCTTTGCAAAGAGGAAGAGGAAAAGGAAGNNNAGGAAGACAGAAACATGTGCTCTTATCACACTGATCTGCCTCCATCTTGACTCCATTTCCCCTATACAGAAAAACCTAAAAACCCTACTTTCTCACCCAGTGACATAACAAAAATCACACCAATCAAACCCTTGTGATCTCCAAATCCTCAGACAGCCCTGGCAGTGCTTTTTCCATGGGCTGAGACCAAAAGCCACCACTGTTTCTAGCACAGGCCAGGGAGGATTCACCCCCCCGTCCAGGCTCCTGCCCATCCAGGAGAATCAGAGAGATACTCTGGTTTGCCACAAATTGGGACTTGATGATCTTGGAGATCTTTTCCTAAGTTAATGTTTCTATGTTCCTTTATTTTTTCCCTCCCTCCTTGTCAGTGAGGAGCCAGGAGGAGCTGGAATGTCCTGGCATGACACACTGTGTGTAAAACCCCTAACCAGAACCTCCTTCCTGTAACTCCTACACTTACAACAATAACCTCTTGTCACATCCTTCCAAGGTGCCCACATTTTTTGCACATTTATGCATCCAAAATCACACCTCTTTTCCGAGGTGTCATCTTTCCTGCAGTGATGAATTGCTCCTGCTCTAAAAAAAAAAAAAAATCCACATTCCCCAGCGGGAATGTTTTGTTAGAATTCCTCAAATTGCCTTTGGCAGTGGTTGTCTCTTCTTGTCCTCAACAGCTTTCTGGAGCTGCGGATTCCTGTGRAACACCTGCCGTGAGCCGCCTCAGGAATCCTCACAGGGAATATCGCAGGGTTTAAATATAAAATCTGGATTAAGCCTAGGCCGGAGGAACTGCTTGTTCCAAGGTAATTTGCATCATTTTCATAATGGGAACCAGAGTTTGGAGAAAAGTGCCAAAATGTTACTGGTGAAACGGTGAAAGCAGGGGGAGGTGGTGCATCCCAGCTCCGTGTTTTTTAGGGAATAGCAGTGAAGGATGTGCCAGGCTCCTGGCAGGTGTGTGGGTGGCTCCCACCCAGCTGAGCTTGGGGCAGGCTGAGTGCCGGCTCCAGGCACTAAATCCTGGAGCAAACACCTCTGGAGCTCAGGGAAATTCCTTTTAAAGGCCTCAGGAGCTGCTCTGCTCCCTCTCCTGGSGTTGGGTTTGCASCTGCTGAATTTCCGGGAAGAATTTTGGCTTTATGGAGTGGAATGATTTCAGGATGGGGGCTGGACTGATGGAAACAYGAGGCTGAGGTAGGAGTTCAGAGGTCAGGTGAGGCTGGAGGTCAARCCAACWTCCACTTARGTCTGGTGAGGAAACCAGGGYSTGACTTACATCCYATCTGGATTCAGCTCY
The DNA here is from genome assembly GCA_902810485.1 of Alauda arvensis. Classification (NCBI taxonomy): domain Eukaryota; kingdom Metazoa; phylum Chordata; class Aves; order Passeriformes; family Alaudidae; genus Alauda; species Alauda arvensis. The sequence continues at coordinate 190,212 of CADDXX010000346.1, read as the reverse complement.
RGGWMYCCAGCACAGGAAGGAYGTGGAGCTGTTGGAGCGAGTCCAGAGGAGGCACCAAGGTGATCAGAGGGATGGAGCAGCTCTGCTGTGAGGAAAGGCTGRGAGAAYTGGGATTGTTCAGCCTGGAGAAGAGARACCTTGGGGTGACCCWAYTGTGGCCTTCCAGGACCTGGAGAAGCTGGATAAAAAAAWKG
>CADDXX010000346.1:179812-189973 GCA_902810485.1 Alauda arvensis | reverse complement strand
GTTTTAAAYTGATAWAAGGYAACTTTTGATTAGAAATTATGAAGAAATTCTTCCCTGTGAGGGCGGTGAGGCCCTGGCAAARGTTTCCCAGARAAGCTGYGGCTGCCCCTGGATCCCTGGAAGTGTCCAAGRCCAGGTTGGATGGGATTGGAGYAACCTGGGATAGTGGAAACTGTCCCTGCCCATGGCAGGGGGTGGGAATGAGATGGCCTGGAAGGTCCATTCCAACAAAAACTATTCCATAATAATTTAAACTTCCTCATCAGAGGCAGGGACACCAGAGAGGATGGAACTGGGGAGCAGATCATGAAGTGGTTGAGCGGCAGAACAAGGAGGGGACAACCCAGGGTGGGTCTGAGACGAGCAGGTGGCMCCACTGTGGTGATTAAAGTTAAAAATCTGATACAAAACTCTCAGCCTAAAGGCCATGAACAGCTTGGGTGAAGAAAGTCATGAAGGGGGAGTGAGGGGACAGGGGCATTACAGGAGTGTGAAGGCACCTGCCTGGCAAACCCTGAACCCTCCCATCACTTGGACAGATTTTACAGACACACAGTGAGAGAAGAGGAAAGATAACATCTGTTGCTGTCTCTTTTTTTTTTTTTTGTTTTAGATCCAGAGACCATCATGATGTTACAGAAACGGCTCCAGTGCCTCACACTGTACAAAGCAAGGATTTCCTGGCTTTTTGTGCAAGTCTTACCACCAGCAAACCTGGCATCTCTCAGGCTGGGGATCTGTGTGGACAGGGAATCTCCCTCCTGGAGTGATTTCCTTGCTAAAACAGCAGTGAGGTTCTGCTTTGTGTCGTTTGGGGGTGAATGTTTTTTTACACTGAAGGCAAATCCAAAAGATTCCCTGTACCAGGACCCCATCAAGCCAAATTTTTATCCCGAGCAGCCACAGTGAGAATCTGGGACCTGTTTCAGGTCACCTAAACCATGTGTGAGAATAAATGCCAGCCCAATGTTTGCTGCTAATGAAAGAAACCAGGAGATGGAGACGTGCTCTGCTTGCTGATTTCAACAGGGGGAGAATGAACACTGATCCTAAATTTTTCATAGCTTCAAATTTGCTTTTTTACCTCCCACCACCTTTATAGGTGTCTCCATCACCTGCCATTGCCAGCCAGGAAAAAATTAAAAATAACTTTTTTGGTTTTTTTTTTCAAGCAGAGGCAATGGGCAAAGRACTCCTCTCAGGGCTTCAGCTCAGGATTCTTCAGCCCAGAAAAATGACAAATAAGAAAGGATATAAAGAAGTTTTTTAAAATTATTTATTTGCCTGGAGAGAGCAGATGAGGAAAAATTGTCATTTGTATAAAACTTGTGGGTTCAAAGCTGGCAAATTTAGAACGAAAATAGTTTGGTTCTTCCCAAAAGACTTATGAAACTGTGGAGGTCTTGGCTGCAGAGTTTGCAAAGCMATGGGACAAATCCATGGAAGGAAAATAATTTAGATTTTTTATAGATTGAAGATAAGGCCCCCTGGCTCAGGATCTCTTCACACAGAGACCACTTGAAGTGGAAAGAACTAATTCTAATGACATCCAAATTAGTATCATGGAGTCACAGGAGACCCTGAGTTGGAAGGGATCCCCAAGGATCATCAAACAATATTTAATTTGTTGTCAGATAATCAATATATAATCTGTGTGCTAAGACCAGGAGCAGGAGGCTCTGAGCAACCTGGTCTGGGGGAAGGTGTCCCTGCCCATGGCAGGGGTTGGAATTCGATGATTTTTAGGTCCCTTTCAAACCAAACCATTCCATGATTCTACAATTTGTTTCCAATAACAAAACCCCCCAGGCCCGGAGCCTGTTTGAGAGCAGAGTTTTGTTTGCTTGRCTCTGAAGGCAAATTTTAGTTCTTAATTTCACTCAAGATGTCTCATTAGCAGGGTGACATCTTCCTGTTACGATCAAAAAATGTTCAGCACTGATTTTTCTTGTCTCCACATTGCTGTCATCCTGTCTTTTGTCATCCTGGATGACAAAAGACATCCTGGATCAGCCTGTTGTGATCCCTCATCCTTTTACGGAATGTCATCATCTCTGCTTTCCCTCTCCCTCATTCTTTTTCTCTTTAAGGGAGTAATAGAAAATAAATAAACAAAAGTGAAAAAATCAAAAGCACAAGAAAGGGATTTTTGGGGTGCAACAGAACGTGTCGGATCTCAGTCCTTCTGCTGCCTGTGATCCTCACTTAGTATTTGGCCCAGAAATMATKSAATTGTGGAATGGTTTGAGTTGGAAAAGACCTTTAAAGGTCATCTCATTCCAACTAAACCTGCCAGGAACCCCTTCCATATTCCCAGGTTTCTCCAAGYCYTGTCCAGCCTGGCCTTGAACACTTCCAGGGATGGGGCAGCCACAGCTTCTCTGGGCAGCCCTCTCAGGGAAGACATTTTCCCTAATATCCAGTCTAAACCTACCCTTGTAGATTCTGAGTTTTCCACCCTTTTGGAATGCAACTTTTCTTTAGACTTCAGCATGGTGTCCGTGCCTTTCCCATGGGGAGTTAAATTGACAGAGCTCCTGCTCTCCTGTTCTCCCTGAAAACCCCTTGGAATCTCCTCTTGAGACAGGAATGTTGTCCAATGTCTCCYCTGGTGCAGCTAAATTGGGATGAAAACACCCTGGAAAGGCATCAATTCAATCAAGGCGGAGAACGTTCCCCTGGGGGGAAAATGGGCTTTTGCTTTGAATATCTGACAATTCAGTGAGAGAGCGGCTCCAGCCTCATTAGGCTCCTCATTTTGTGAGATAAGGAACAGAGGGATTCRACAACCCTGCTGGCAACAGAGCCAGGCTTCTGCGCTAAAGCTGGGAAATGTCACTTTGGAGAGGATGAAAATATCACAGCAGAAGGGWTTTGTGCCCCTTTGCAGCCATCGACAGGAGCTGGGAGGGGAACGGAGCTGGGAGGGAACCGGGGCTTTTGGGAAAAGAATAAAAATAACTCAGCCTCTGATATCAGGGCTCGGCCACTGGAACAGGGAGAGGAAATGAGATCTGAGCACAGGCCTGGAGAGGGTTTGGGGGGTGTTTCCAGAAGAAATGAAGAGACATTCCTGCTTTTGTTACTGATAAGGTCCCACCTGGAAGAAAAACCTCAACACTCCCCTGAGCAGAGAAAAGCCATGAAGGGAACCTCTTTTATGAGAAGACACCTTGGGCAGGTGAGGAAATTGCAGACTAAGAGGAAATTTCTTTAATACAGCTTTAAAATAACATCCAAACCCTTTGCAGATCAATTTTTCATCTTTTCTTTCCTAGGCAGCACCTGCAGAACCCCAAGGTAAAGAAGGCAGAGCACGAATGTAACGCAGGAAAATTAAATATCCTGAGTTGCAAGGGACCCACAAGGACCACAGAATCCAATTGCTCACCCTGCCCAGGACAATCCCAAAAATCCCACCATGTGCCAGACTGATAATGTTGGCATAGAGAAAATGGAAGATTGAAAAAGAACAAAAACATTTCTAAAAATAATAAAAAAAAAAATTAAAAAGGAATGCATTTAAGAAATCATAAGAACAGGAAGATCATGGAACTCTCTCCCAGCTGGAGATGAGGGAACCAAATCTACMAGAAGAAACAAGAGCAGGTTATGAGGGATTGCCTGAACTATTGAACAARCATTTTCTGCTTGTACCAGAACTGATTTTTTTTTGTTGTTGTTGTTGTTTTATTTTGCTTTTTCTCTCCAGCCTGGTACAAGCACTTTCCCTGTCCCTGATGCCTGCTATGATTGTTAAATCCAATAACTCAATATATGAGGAGCTGCTGCAGCTCCGTGTCCCAGGTGCAGCCAGCAGGAAAACCGAGCACATTTTCCAGCTGGGAGCCCACAATATGTTTTATTTTATATTTATGTACCCATATATCTGCATATCCGTGGCCAGTCACACAGACCAGCAGGGACAGGCAGCACAAACCAATGCCATCCTCAGGAATAACATCCACTCAAATGCACAGCACTGCCAGAAATATGAAAAGTTCCCATGGATCAGCCCTGTTCCTTCTCTGAGCTGGCCAGGACTGAGGTTTTTCCAGGAATACTCACACCAACTCCATGGGTTTCTCCAGTGGTTAGGCTTGGATGGACTGTTGTCTTGGTTTAGGGTAATTTTGGGAGAATACTTTTTAAGGGGCTCACTCTCTTTTCTTTCTAAAAAAGTTATTCCCAAACCGACTAGAAGAGAGAAAAGAGAGAGAGCCCCTTAAAAAGTATTCTCCCAAAATKACCCTAAACCAAGACAACTGTGAAGGAGCAGCTTTTCAAACCCTCACACCTTCCTCCTTGCTGCCACCTGAACTTTTGAACCCTGAAGCTTCAAAAGAGCAATAAAATATCCCACGCTGGACCCACAAGGATCAAATCCAACTCCTCACCCTGCACGGGACACCCCAAAAATCCCCCTCTTTGCCTGAGAGCGTTGTCCAAACATTTATTGAGCTCTGGCAGTCCTTGGGGTGTGAYCATTCCCTGGGGAGCAGTTCCAGTGCCCAGCCACCGTCTGGGGGAAGGATATTTTCCTAATATCCAAACAAATCTCCCCTGGCACAACTGGAGGCCATTTCCCCTTGTCCTTTTGTTGCTGACTGGTTGAAGRAGCCAAACCCCTTTTTCTCAAGAACATTTACACACTGCCATTAAAACCACATCAAACTAAATTTATAAAGTCCCCAATTCTCTTCTTTCTGCATCCCATAATAAGTGCTGTTGGCTTTATGTCCTRTTAATCTACAACTGACTGGGTTTCCTATTTGGGATGATGGTTTTGTCGCTTTCCTGAGGGATAACCAGTTAAGGATGTTCCCTTTGAGCTGACAGTTCTCTGTTTTCAGTCCCTCAGTCTTCCTGAAGCCTTTGTGCTGCTGGTGATGAAGGGTTCGTGCCTCATGTCTTGAAGAAATAGGAGATCCAGATCTTTTTTATACCAAAATATTCCCCGTGGTGTCACTTCCCTCCTCACAACACCCTTGGGATGAGCAGATCAAGAGAAAATGGCAAAAAAAGAGCAGAAGCCACAGTGATGGGAAGGAATAAACTTACAATTCTAGTTCATTTTAATTTTTTTAGTTTATTCCGTGGATGTCATGGAGGTTTTGGAAGCTGGCAGCCTCAGGCAYCGTGAGGGGTGGAGCTGGGAAATGCTGAGAACTTGTTCCTCACACCAACTTTTGGGCTTTTTGTGGGAGAAACATATTTTTGTGTATAGTAAACTAATATGGTTATGTAGAAGCTACTTTATTGTTTACACTAAGTAATAGTTATAGATTTTGAGATGCGTGTTTATGTGATTATGCATTATTTAATTGGATTTTTTGTTTTGTCCATGAGGTTGGCACGCACCCCTTAAGGTACTTAATTGGTTAAAGTTTATTATTATTTGAGGTTATTTTTATTTTTATTTGAGGTTTGYATTTTTGATGGTTAGTTCTTTGGGTTCTTCGTTCTTACTTTAGTCCTGCTTTTGCCTCRGTGGCTTTGGTGAATTCCTGAGGGTTTGAATAACAATTCTGCAGGTGTTCTGATAAGATTACAAGCAGTTTGGGTGGTACAGAGAATGACCTAACTCATGCAAATACATTGATTTTAGGACCTATTTTATGCCTTGCAGGGGCAGCTTTATCTTGGAAAGGGAGCTGTGAAAATTCACTGAGTTACTCAGCTGGGGAAATCCTGTACAGATTTTGAAGTTTCATGGAAAAATGAGGGAAAAGGTTTGGGTTATGGGAACAGCAAGAGCTGGAGCCAAGGAGGAAAGGACAATAATTTCATTGTGGGAAAAGTCAGCTCCGTGCAGAGCCCTCAGGTCATTCCTCCCCTCCTGAGCAATCTTTGCTCTGAGTTTCAGTGGCTGCAGCCACCCAAGCTCCCCGCACTTGGGAGCCTTTACTGAGGAGTCATCTGGGGACAAGTGCACAGGAGCTGCAAAAGAAATGCAATTATTGGAGAAATCCTGATTCGGGGGCCCTATGCAAAGTTAAAAGTGSTTCGCTGGGGAAAAGGGAGAAAGGGAGAACTTAAAGGTCATTTAACAACCAGTCTGACAACAGTGAAATGTTCTCAATTCACGCAGATTGCGGCTGGACAAACTTCCCTGATTACATTTAATGCCACCAAGCTCTGAAAAACTGAAATTTCCCATTCTTAGCTGCCTCCAATTCTTTTTTATACAAGTGCTGAAGCGATGAATATTTTCACACTAAAAAAAAATGGTGCAGCAGCTGATTGAACGTGAAGGGAACAGTTCCCAAAATGGAATTGTAGCAGTGGGGCTGGAGAATATTTCTCTGGKAATATTTCCCATGGCCAAAAGCACTCTGGAAAGGTTATTATTGCATAATGATGGAGATGTCACAATCAAGGCAGGAAACAAGGCCAGGATATTTAGGATTCAGCTCACCCAGGTTTKAGCTGTCTGAAGGGAAGGAGTCAAATTCCAGTCAAACAGAGCTACCAAGGGGTTGATGTGAATAAATACATGGGCTTTATGCCCTCACAAATCCGTTTGGAAGCTTTGGGGATGCTCTGGGGAATCCCAGAGGGCTTCCAGCCATGGATCCAGAAGGTGAGGTCTGTGTCCCATGGATACCCTCAGGCACCACAAAATCCCAAACTGTGGGGGAGAGCCAAGCCCAGACTTCACTCCACAGGGATGTGTCCACCTCAGCTCCTGGTGGGCACTTTTCCATAGGAATTGGGGCTCTGACCCACTGTGGGAGAGGGATGATGCTRTTCCAAGTATCTTATCCCACAGTAGACGTGCATTTCTTTGGATGGGGCTTTAAATCCCACTATCCCCATTACCTTTTACTGTTGTTTATCTCCTTTTCCTTCTATTTACATCCAAGATTTTCGGATATTCTGGTATTTCCAAACACACCTCTAGCTCTGGAAGGATGTGGGTAACTCCAGGTTTCCAGTCCTGTGTGGATGTGTTTGATATCCCAGGGCATCCCAAATGCCACAAAACATCTTTTGTGAGCAGCTGAGTGGAGCCCTCAGCTTTTGCTCATTGACCTCAAAATACGACAAATGTTTGCATCCTGTTCCAGAAATAATTGTGGAGTCTGGGATTTCCCTCTGTGTGATGTTGGACATGAGTTGCTGAGGAWAAAAGTGGCCTTGAATTCAATATTTATATTTTTTAAAAACACCCAATGTCTATTTTTGATTTCTTATTGGTTTTTATTGCTGATTTAATTTATTTTTCCTCCTACTGTTTATGATTAAGTCATCAAAAAACAAACAAACAAAAAACCAAACCAACCAAACAAACAAAAAAACCCCTCAAAACTCCCCCCCAAAAAAACCCAAAACTAAAAAAAACAAACCAAACACCCCCCCAAAAAACAAAAAAGACCAAAAAAACCCCCAAAAAACACAAAAATCAAACAAACAAACAAACAAAAAAACCCAAAAAACCCCACCAAAACCCCCAAAAAACCAAACAAATCAAAACAAACAAAAAAACCCCCCCAAAAAAAAAAAAAAACAAAACCAAAAAACCCCCAAAAAAACCCAAAAACCAAGCCCAGCTTATCTTTTTTCCAACAGAAACTCCAAGACCTTGAAACAGAAATTTATTTATTTTTTCCATAAGATCCAGGGGAAATAAATCACATTTCTGTGTAAGTTCAAGACTGGTTTGTTTGCCTGTTTGTTTCCCTCTTCCTCAAGCTTTACGCATTCCAATTTATCACTGCAGGGTCACATGAAAGTCATCTTCTTTTCCTTTCGTTTTTTTTTTTTTTTCCTTCTTTTTATGTCTTTGGATAAATGATGGAAAGGCAGCACRGGAGGTGCTGTGTAAAAGGCACTCTCTGATATCATCAACATGTGAAAAGAACTCGTCAGGTGTAAAGTAATGCCAGTTCTGCCCCCACGACTGYAAATATTTCCTCTCTGTGCCTCTGTTTTCTCCGAGAATTCCTGGGCAGGGCTGTTCCCTGTGCTGAAGTTGCCATTTCCAACAAAGCAGATGATTTATCACTTTTATCTCTGTCATTGATTCCCGTGTCCAGCCGGACAAAGACGCATCTGAAACAGAAAATGATTGAAGAGCCAGGGAAATTGATTCATGGGGTATTGATACCTGGAAGAGCTCTGGAGCTTTGGAAGTGCACTGGGAATTTTGATAGGAGCGTGGACGAACTGGCTGGAGGCAGCAGGGAGTGAAGATCTCCACTCAGGAGCTGAACTTTGGTTGATTTTAGGGTGAAGCCCTCGGTTCAGGCAGTGCTGATCACCCCCTGAGAAAGCACAGATCTGCAGACATTGAATAACGGGGAATCATGGAATGKTTTGGGTTGGAAGAAACCTTAAGGATCATGGAATTCCAYCCCCTGCCATGGGCARGGACACCTCCCACTATCCCAGGTTGCTCCRAGCCCYRTCCAACCTGGCCTTGGACAATTCCAGGGATGGGGGAGCCWCAGCTTCTTCAGRCASSYTGTGCCACCACCCTCTCAAGGAAGGATTTCTTCCTKGTATCCAATCTAAATTKACCCTCTTTTAATTAAAAACCATTCTGTAGAAATCCTCCTGGGGGATTTTTAAGCCTGTGGTGAATGAGGAGGTTTAAAATATGATTTTAGACATGAAATTTGGAGTTGACACAACATAAGATTGGAGAGTAATGGGCAAAATCCAGCTTTGTCACTGAGCTACCGGTGGTGGCTGCTGAGAGGAGAAACGAGATGGAATTCTCTGGACTTTCTGTTTGTGATGGAAAACTCCCACTGTAGAGCCATGATCTTACTTTGGATGGGCTTGGTGGACAGAAATCCCCTTCCTGTGGATCGTTTATGTCACTCCTCACACCATCATCCAGGCAGGGTGATGCCATCAGACATCATCCATCATCCCTGGCAAAGACTTCTCTGGGAAAAACATCCAGAAATGTTGCCATTCCRTGAATGGAATGATTTGTGTGGAAAGAGACCTTAARGATCAYCCAGTTCCAACCCCAGGGAAATCTCCTGCTAYCCCAGGTTGCTCCAAGCCCCATCCAACCTGGCCTTTWRAATTTCCAGGGATGGAACGGCCRCATYTCCTCTGGGCAAACTCTAYCAGCACCTCACTACCCTCATGGGAAAKAATTTTTTCCCAATATCCCATCTCACATTATTCTTTATTCTCTTTCAATTTGAAGCCATTYCCCCTCATCCTGTTGCTCCAGGCTCTTGGAATACAYGGATATGATCCCAAAGAGGGAAACTGAGGCATGACATGGTCTGTGGGGTAGAAGTGAAGCCTCAAAACCGCCTTTTGTGCACTGAGAACACAGTGCACACTCTTCTCATCCATAGGTGAGAAATAACTTGAATTTCAGCATTTACTCCGCTTTAATAAAAAAGAGGAAACTGAATCCGGGAAAAGATCAGTTGCCATCAATGAAAAAATGAGAGATTAAAATGTTTAGAAGAGATTAAAGAACTCTGAGCTCCCGTGGAGGAATTCTGTRTTCTTCATAAAGCCCTCCTGGATTTCAGGGAGGGAGGCAAAGGAGGGATTMTGGGAAGGCATCGAGRTCTCTCTGGTTTGTGAGGGGAAGGAAAGCACAGAGATAAGAGGGTCTTATCTTGTGCTTCATGTCTGTGTTCATCTCTGCTGAAAGATTGGGATTTGTAACATCCAGACACTGGATTAGTKGGGTTCTCCCTCAAGTGAAACATCTCTGCAGGGCTCAGAAGTGGACAGGGGGACCCACATCCCTCTGGAATGGTGTTTGGATGTAGGGAATCCTCCTGGGATATCACCAAGAGCTTTAAATGGAATCTTAGAATATCCTGAGCTGGAAGGGACATCCACAAGGATCATCAAGTCCAGCTCCTGGTCCTGAACAGGCCAAACCCAAAAATCACTTCTCCTCTTCAAAGTTCTCCTCTCCCTCACAGCTCCTGTGGATTTGCATTATATTCGCTTATCTCCATTCTACACAACAAAAAAATTAATTAATTGTTATAAAATCCATATTATTTGTAGGTGTGCAATGTTCTCTGCAGTGACATTCAGAGCAGGAAGGTCCGGAAACTCACATTTCACACCTGAGTCATCAGAATTATCAGGAATGCCACATTCTGCCACATTCCCTGGAGCTGGAGATGGGAGAAGGGATCCTTTCTGATTTAACCTGGTTCAAAC
>CADDXX010000346.1:137395-154431 GCA_902810485.1 Alauda arvensis | reverse complement strand
TATTTTTATTTTATTGTTTGAATGACAAAAAGATTAACACTGAGAGGAGCTCTGAGGGGAAGTAATGCAGTGCCCTGTTTAATGAGAAACTGGTGCTGTGGCACAGGGGAAATCATGGAATAGTTAAGGCTGGGAAAGACCTCCAGGTTCATCAACACCTGATCAAATGCCACCATATCCAATAAACCACGTGGCAAAGTGCCACAACTCTGCTCCTTTTCCAAGCACTTCCAGGGGTGGTGACTCCACCGCTGTCCCGAGGGTCCTGTTCCAATGCTTACCCACTCTTCCAGTGAGGAAATGTTCCCTAAAATCCAACCTGAGCCCTCCCTGGCTCAGCCTGAGGCTGTTGCCCCTTGTCCTGCTGTTTGTTCCCAGTGAGAAGAGACCAGCTCCCACCTGGCTGCACGCTCCTGTCTGAGAGGTGGAGAGAGTGATAAAGTCCCCCCTGATCCTCCTGTTTTTCCAGGCTGAACATCCCAAACTCCCTCAGCTGCTCTTCATCGCTTCTGTTCCAAATGAAGGTCTGGGAATTCTCACGGGAAGTACAACACTGTGTGACTTCCAAAGGTCATTTCTTCTGCTCAGGTCTAGGACTGACCCTGAAAAGTCTCTCTGCAAGGAATAATCCCACCAATCCAAAGCAGGGCTAGGATACTGTTTGCTYCACTGGGGAGCAAAACACCTTTAATTCCCACAAGGATTAGTTGGTATTCCTGACACCGAAGAAGAAAATTGGAGGTGTGGAAGGGGATGCAACCCTAATTAACCTTGCCTGGGGCGGAGAATKACTGCAATTATTTCCCAAAGAGGGGAGCACAGGATTTACACATCCTGCATCCCCAYGATTGCGAGCTGGAGTAGCCCTGGCGTGGTGTGGGGTTATCCCACTTGTGGTGTGTGTGATGTTCCAAGAGGGAAAACCAGCTGGAGACACGGAGAGGGCGCTGAGCCCTCCCTGCAGCAGGGCTGCCAGAATCCAAACTGCCTCTGCAAAACACATTTATTTTTAACCAGGGGCTCCCAGGAGCAGCCACGAGCTGTTCTCCAGGGAAGTCTCAGGAGGGGGAAAAAAAAGGAACAGGCTGTTGCATTCACCCCCCAAAAGTGGGAAAGTTGAGCRATGGGAAGCAGCTTCCTTTGGAAGATGAGGATTTGGTCTAATCCAAATTCCTCATTTCTCTTCCTTGTTTTCTACCACTGAAAAATGCCAGAGGGCAAATGGCAGCTGAGAGCTCCTTCCTTTATTGTGCCTGGACAAAGAGGTTTCTCCATCAGCAGATTTCTCTCTTGATTCCTCAATAAAAAGAAAAAGTCAAAATAACCTTGGTTAYCAGCTCACACCAAATGGCTGGGAAGGGAGGGAAAGTTTCCAGCTCCATGGACAAACCTTTGTATGTCTGCTCAAAACAGATTGGAGAGGAACRAACGACTTTGGAGTTGGGAATAAAGAGGGTTTGTAATGGTTTGATCTGCTCAAACTCCTGGGACAATTGCAAGGGTGGCATCTCATTGGGAAAATCTTCCAGTCCTAAGGATCAAAGCTCAAGCACAGGCTGGAATTATCCTACATAAGTCCTTGCATCACCTGGGCTCAGGCAACCTCTCAGCCCAGAGCAGAGGCAGGATGCTGATGTTCCCTAAATGACTCCATGTGAGTCCAAATTAGTCCCAGCATTTGTTTAAACTCTTGAAAACACAGGAAGAAATTATTCATTTTCCTAGGAAATGCAACAGAACAAACTGAATGTTCCCAAGCCACGTGGGTAACTCCAGTTAAGCCTTAAGTTTTCCTCTTATCTCCATTTCCAAAGTTTTGGTTGCCCTCCCCACTTCTCCTGATCTGTTTCAAACCCAACTTCAGCATTTTTTAAGAGTCAACCTAAAAAATACTTTTCATTGCTGGATCTCCTCAAACCCACCAAAATCTGATGGCATCTCACATCTCTTGATGGAGTTCAGGATGAAATTGTCAGGAGGAACTTCTCCATGGAAAACGTTGTTAGACGCTGGAATGGGCTGTCTGGGGAGGTGGTGGAGTCCCCATCCCTGGAGGTGATTAATAAATGACAGCATGTGGCACTCTTTGTCTTGTTGACAAGGAGGTGACAGATCAGACTCAATGATCCCAGGGGTCTTTTTCTTAATAATTCCATTATTTTATGCTGAATTAACCACTCTGAGGAGACAGATTTAAGGAAGATTCTCAGGTTTTCTGGTGATTTTTGCACCCTGAGAGTTGATGAGAGAGTTCAAAAGAGAGCTGGAGGCCGTGCAGTTGTTTTGCATAGTTGTTCATTATTTTCTTATCTTAAAAGTTCTCTCAGTCCAGTGTGATGTTCTCAGGCATCCAGAAAAGCAGAGTCTGACCCTCCTACAATGGCACCTGAACTTTTATGATCTCAACTACGTTAACAATGTTGTTTTCTAACTCTGACCCATGTCAGACAGTGAAATCTCACCATAACCCAATCAAGAAAAGGCCACCACCCCTGCAAAGATGGAGGGGAAGAAGAAGCAGGAAAAGGACAATAAACACACCCYGATTCCTCCACCTTTGCCCCATTTTATCTATACAGTAAAATCTAAAAATTCTATTTATTTACCCTGTGTGCTAACAAAAATCACACCAATCAAACCCATGTGGTGTGCATCTCTCAGACGTGGCAGTGTTTTCCAGGGAGTTAAATCAAAGGAATTGGGATTTTTGACTCTTTTGGCTCTGTCCCAAGACCTTCGGGGTCGAGCCACCAGGGCCCCCCAAAGGGGTAACCTGGTTTCCACATTTCTCCCTGTTTGACTCGAGAACAGCTCCTTTATAGCTTTGTTGATGGCAAATCACACAGGTTGGAAAAAACATGGCACAAGGAACAGAAGAATTGCAAGTGCTAATAAAACACAAAAAGCTGTTTTCAAAAGTTCCTTCCACRCTGGTGAAAGGTTAAAAAAGTCCAACACACTACTCAACCAAGTTTCCCACAGATGGCAGAGGTATTTGAAGAGCTGTATTGAAAATCTACCTGCGAGGTTTTTTCCCCCCTCTTCTGTCATTTTCCTAAAGAGTTCTTCTCATTCTCCACTCTTTCTCCTGGAATCATTCTGCCTTTGCATCCTTGTCTGCAGGGAGCTGTGGCTTTTCAAGCCATGACTCATCAATCATTGGAGGGACTGAGGTGCAGGGCCAAAAACCAAAAAAAAAAATCTGCTTCCTTCTCCTTTGAACTGTGGCAGGAGCATTTCAAAATTCAAGTGTGGTGCGCCCTGTGGAAGTGACTGGAATTTTCTTCAGGGGAGGTTTAGATTGGATATTAGGAAAAAAGTTCTTCATGGAAAGGGTCGTCAAGCATTGGAACAAGATGCCCAGGAAATGGTGAACTCCATCCCTGGAAGTGTTCCCAAAAAGTGTGGCTATGGCACTTGAGSACATCTTTCCCATCTTTTTCTACGTGAACAGGCAAATCCATGCAAAGTGTGGGAGTTGGGAGGAATTTCAGCAGAACTGTGTCAGCTCAAGGACCTTGTGAATGGGTCAAAGGCATCAACTCCTGACCCAGCTCTCTTTGCCCTTTGCAGGTGTAATTTCAATAACAGAATCATGAAGCTGATGAACAAATCCATCATCTTCTCCCTCAAGTGCCGATGACAACTCTGGTTGCAACAAAGCCACGTCCTGAAGGACGTTCAAGGAGCTGCTGCCCTGTTCCACATTTTCCAAACTCCAGAGCTGCCAGCAGTRGAGAGGGATTTGCTTTAGTTGGATATTTTGAGAAAATAAGGACATTAATGGTGAAGAACTCACCGCCTCCAACTCAGTCCCAGAGGATCTGCCTTATGCACAAACCCCTCTCTATAAATTCCTTTGTTTTTCTCACCTTGTACTGGAAATTCCAACTGTGCTCACGTTTAGGAAATGCTTTTGCTCCGAATTTCAAAAGGATGGGGAAAAAAAACCAACAGGAGAAGAATGAGTCCCACAGTGCCATCCCTGAAAAATCCAAGCAGCTTTGGAGTGAGGACATCTGCTGTGCTGGATAAACCATAAAATCAGAGATTTGCAGAGAATGTTGAGAGTTTTCCACTGAACTGATCAGGGTTTAGTATTTGGTTTAATATTACATTGAATATCACATTTTAAAAAAACCCCACATTTATTGATTTATTAATAATTTCACTTCTTCTTTTTCACCAGAAGGGAATATGAGTTCAGTAAGAGTTTGGGCAACACTTCAGCCTCAGACTGGGATTCTTGGGATTGTCTGTGCAGGGCCAGGAGTTGGACTTGATGATCCTTGTGGGTCGCTTCTAACCACGATCCCATCTAATCCTGTTTGCACAAGCTGATCACCAAATACTTTTAGGCCCCTATACTGAGGAAAATACATAAAATGTTGAGTTATAGATAAAGCAGGAAAGTTTTTATTCCTTGAGGGGTTTGGTTCCACAAAATCCTACCCAGACATCTGAACTGCTGTGGTTAAAGGTCATGGGATCGTGGTTTGGGTTGGAATGGACCTCCAAGGTCACCTCATTCCAACCCCCTGCCATGGGCAGGGACACCTTCACTATCCCAGGTTGCTCCAAGCCCCATCCAGTCTGGCCTTGGATGCTTCTCTGGAAAACCTGTGCCAGGGCCTCACCATCCTCAGGGAAGAATTCCTCCCTCATCTCCAATCTAAACCTGTTCCCTTTCAGTTTAAACCATGAGGGATTTGTACAGCCAGACACCACCTGATCCTTCTCGAGTCTTGAACTATCCAGGGGTCCTAAAATCCAGAGACTCTGCTGACAATCTCACAGAATGGTTTTGGGGGAGTTATTTCAGGATACTGGCAACACTCTCTTTTATCCCGTGCCTTTTGGCTCCCAGTGGAAAAGCTGCTTAACAAAAAGTGGCAGGAGTCTGTTGACTCACTTTGCACCTGTATGTGAAGATGAGTGTCTGATGGATCAGGGATGCAGCGGAAGAAGGATGAGAGAAAAAAAAAAGAGAACAGATTTAAAAAAAAGGAAAAAAGAAGAGAAAGAAGTGATGGATCTCTTATGAATTTCCCCCAAGCTCCAGGCAGCCAATAATTTGACAGGAGCTGTGCCTGGGGCAGGCTCGTATTTTCAGACAGGGTATTAAGACATGCAAGGAGGAAAAAGAGAATCATAAGTGAGTTTTGCAGATCCCATTGGATGCTGGGGAAGTCCCAAACACATTCCTGCCTCTCCTTCCCCTTTCCCTTTGTCTCAGATTCACCCCTTCCTCATGAACACTGGGAATATTTGGGTGTGWTTTGCATTTGCTGCCGTTCAGGAAACAAACCTGAAACCATCCAAACTCGGGAGAAAAGGGGCAAGGAAGACACACAGCTGCAAAATCAATTTGCACAAGAGTCTGAGCAGCAAGGAAAGTCGCCTTGGAGCTGCTCGTTAGCCAGGCWGATGACAAAGGGGAAATAAAAAGAAGGTGAGTTTTAAGGCTTCTTCCCAGCCAAGGCACTCAAACATCCATTTCCATCTGCCCAGGATGAGCAACTTTGCATGAATTAGGCTCGTGTGCACCATATGWCTCTTTATTTCCATCTTTATCCTCTCTGCAAAGCTGTTTGAAGAAAAAAATGCCAAGTTGGTGTTTTTAGAGGTTCAGAAAGTTCAGCGTCGGGAACAGAAAAGCAACAAGCTCAAAAAAAACCCTCAAAAGGCTTCTCAGAACAAAATAAAAATAAAACAACSCCCCCTGCCTCATCACTCTCACTAAAGAATTTGCATAATTTGCCTCCACTTTCGCCGTTTCACAATTGTTTCAGCAGAGCAAGAGGTAATTAATTCCCAATATTCACTTTAACCGAGTTTAAATAACAATTAGAGATGCATCAATTATCAGCAGACCCAGGGAGATAAACCAGGAACCGAGGGCTGGGTGAACCAGGTCAGTGAGTCCTGAGTGCACGGGCCCCAAGGCAGGARCAGCTGTTTCCAAGCTATAAAAGACAATGTTTGTCTGCTCCTTTCCTGGAGATTTCTGTTCCTGGCTGGAAATTCGGCTCAGGGGCTGCAGACGAGGAGTTAGGAGGCAGCTCTGAGGCGTCATCACCACTTCACTGGAAGTTCAATCGAGCACAAACGAGCCCTTTGCAGTTTATTTCTTCGCCCTGAACTTTTGAAGATGAGTCACACATGGACCTTCCGTGGAGCAGCAACTTCTGTTCGTGATGGGATGGAGGAATCCGCGCAGGGAAGTGTGCTGGAATGGAAGAACCCACACAGAAAAGTGTCCTGGGCATCTGCTTTGGGATAAAAAATAGRAAAGGAAGGCGACGGCAAAGATTTGGACACAAAGAGTCCTTGGGGACTTGAGGTCTGATCCCTTACAAGTTTAAATGTGAGTTTTGTGCCCTGAGGAGAAACAGGAAGAGGAAGCAGAGGTTTGCTAGAAAAATCCACAGTAATATTAAGATTCTGCATTTTATTGCCTTCATGAAAATTTCCCTAATTAGCTCTGGTTTTGGGGGAATCATGGAATGGTTTGGGTTGGAAAAGACCTTAAAGATCATCTTGTTCTGTGTCCCTGCCATGGGCAGGGACACCTTCCACCATCCCAGGTTATTCCAAGCCCCATCCAACCTGGCCTTGGACATTTCCAGGGCTGGAGCAGCCACAGCTTCTCTTGGCACCCTGTGCCAGGGCCTCACCATCCCAAATTTCTTCCTGATATCCAATCTAAATCCACACCTTGACATTTTGAAGCCATTCCCCCTTGTCCTGTCCATCCACACTCCAGTAAATGGTCTCTCCTCATGTTTCTTGTCAGCTCCCTTCAGGTACGGGGAGGAATTTGGATAAGTTGAGCCTCATTTATTGGTTCTGAATATAAAAATTTGCATTCAGATGGTCTGACTTGGCTCACCTTGGTCCCCCAAAATTCCAATTTCTCTGTGGAATCCCTCTGCCCTACTCAGAGGCAATCACCACCTTCTAGAAAGGCTGTCAGCAGTGATTTTATTCTTCTTCCCAAACCACTGACGTCGATGCTGAAAACTTCTTGCAGAGCCTTTGCCAGCGATGATTTTCCATTGACAACTTCTCCCTGAGATCCCTTATTTGACCATTTTTTAATTGATTTCGTATTTACATTTCTCTTTTCTATTTTTTGTTTCCTTTGAGTGTGACTGTTGGAAATGAATCAAACCCTTTGGAAAAGTCTCACACTGAGGCTGCTCYCAGCATCACCAATCTTTTATCTCCTCAGAAACATCATCAGGCTGGCTTGACAAGGCTCCCTTCCATAAAGAACTTTGGCTGACATCAATTGTTTCCTGACCCTCTGGTTCTTTATTGATTGCATCATTTAGTTTTTTCTTTTATTTTTTTTCCCCACTATTTTGTGTAGAATTGATGTTCAGGTTTAGAAACTGATAATTGCCACCACCAGCTGATAATCGCCATCTCATTTCTCCTGTCCCACTCGATGTCACTGTGAGACTTTCATGGATCTTCTTGCCCCAGCTGTGGCACTCTGATGAGCTTTATTCACATATTTAATAGTTTATGGAACTAAATGGTCTTTAGGGTCCCTCCCAACCCAAACCATTCCATATTCCCATGATTTAGCAGCTGAATGAAYGCTGAGAGGTGAGGCCCTTCCTCTGCTCCCTGTCTCCATGAGGAATGTGCTCCTGGAAAGCCAAATCCTGAGTGAAGAGCAGGGAGTGCTGAGTCCCTGCCTAGAAATTCCCCCTCATTCCATGAAAGGTGAAATTTTGTCTCAAGTTTTTGCTTATATACAAGAAAAGATCTTCCTTTGGTCATCCCTGCCCAATTCTCCCAGGATAAAGCTGGGATATTTTTGTTCTGAACTGGTAGGAGCTCACAAAATCCCATTTGTGGGCGTTTTTGGAGGTGACTGCAGCTGTGTTTTTTGCCCAGTGGAGGATGGATGRGAATTTTTGGTGCCCTCTAAGGTCCTTTCCAWCCCATTCCATGTTTRACATCAGTGGAGTGCAGCAGGATGTGAGAGAGCACAGATCAGCTGCTGGAGTTTCTGCAGGGGCTTGTTATCAGCACAGCTGGCCCATGGCAGTGAAAGGCACACCCCAGGACGAGCCAAATGAATTATTTAATTCAACAGGAGAGATTTTTTTTTTATCTCTGGGGCACTGGAGATGAGGTTTGATGCCAGGAGTGACAGAACCCTGTAACAGGGAGCTGCCCAGAGATCAGTAATCCCAGAAATCTGCAGTGCTGAGTGCTGAGCCTGCAATTAGCAGCTTGCTGGGGGGTTATTTGAAATTGTTTTATTTCAGTTAAACACCCACCCTGCCAGGGACAGAGAACCTGCCACTAGACCATGTTGCTCTGAGTCCTCATGGCCCTGAACACTTTGAAGGATGCAGCATCCCTGGAATACCTAAAATAGACCCAAAATATAATTTAAATATAGATACCACACTTAATTTTTGAAGAAAGGTTAGGTATTTCCACAYTGCCTGGTTTTAAGTTCAGCAGACAAAGAGAACACAGGCAGCTCCCCCCCAAAACACGCTCTCCAGGCATCTGCACACAACAGCTCCTGCGTGGGAGGATATGTGAGGAAAAAAATCAATTTTCTGGAGGTTTCCTGTGGTGCCTGTCACCCCCTCAGCTTAATTAAACACGGAAAATCTGTGCTCCACATCCCATCCCTCAGCCTAAAGACACAGCCATCCAGCTGGCACTCCCCAAACCTCCGTCCTGTGGGTCAGGAGGGGCTGGAGGGATCAAAGTTCTCCCTGGTGACATCCTGATTTGGACACACTGGCATTCAGCTAAAAATATTCCCTGCTGCTCTCTGTGTCTTTACGATTTCCTTTATTTTGGGACTTACATTTACTCCTTTCTCTGTTTTTCAAACTGGCTGTTTTTTTTTTTCCTCTCTCACATTTCAGGTCCAGCCACGGGTTGTTGTCTCCTGACTCTCCCYGGCTCCCGGCACCCCGAGCACAAGGCAATGCCAAGGATGTCAGGGAGCCTGGAAAGGTCGGACAACCGCGCTGCTCCCATCAATTTCCTCGCTCCTTGAGGCTCAAAAAGCAGCGCCAACAAAAGACCTTTTCAAGGGCTGCTGTGAGAAAAAAACCTGCAAAGCTTCCAAAGCAGGGGAGGGACGGGGCAGCTCAGCAGGCACTGAGGGAGAAAATCCATCCAGGGGCGAAGTGCTGTGATCCAGAAGAGCCGAACGCCTCTGGATATTGATTTCTGTGCCGGTGCTCGGATCCAGACTGGTCTGGAGGAGCTCTGAGGGCAGCCTGGGGTTTCTTCACTCCCCCAAGCCCTGGGCTGAGGTGAACAGGGAGAGCTCAGACATCCCTCTTTTGATGGAATTGGCTCTCTACAGGCAGGTAAAAATAGCCAGGAGTCCTCGTCTGCCTCGGGGGTGAGTGAGACATTGCTCCTCCATCCACAGCAAAATCCCTCCTCACCTGGGATATGAAATGGCTTTTCCCATCTGCTGATTTGCTGGCCCACAACGCCCTGAAATCAKWGGGRTGCAGGCCAGGGRTGTGTGTGTGTGTGTGACATTTATCAGTGGCAGGGCAGAGTGTGAGGATTTTGTCCCTGAATTCCAGCTTGCTGCAAAGGAATGAGCCTTTCAACGGGTAGCAAGTCAATAACCCAGATCAAAAGCACGTGAGTCGTCACACTTGGGAGATAAAAGCTCATTCAAAGCCTCCTTTTCATCYTCCAGGGGAGGATTGGGCAGAACAGGGCTGAGCACTGGCCAGGAGTCTGCCCCTTCTCCCGAGTGACAAGTGATGGCGCAAAAGGAAACGGCCTCAGGTTGTCCCAGGGGAGGTTTGGATTGGAAATTAGGAAAAAACTTCTTCCCCCTGAGACACTAATTTTAAAGGAGTAAAGATTCTTAAAGAAGTTAAAATTGTAGTTGACAATAGATTTGCTGATATGGCTGAAATGAATAGAGGAGTTTTGCTGAAAWCAGTTAAAATTAGAGGATGGTTAGAAGAAGCTGGATCTGAGATAAACTATCCTGGATCTACTCACTCATTGCTTGTCAGCTTCATGTTTATGTAGCTGTGTTTTCAGTGGAAAACAGGGAAACTAATCCATGAAATCCCAGGAACACAGGACAATTGCAAACCTCCTGTTTCCAGAAAGCATTGAATTAGCCCTGGAAAACAGGAGCCAAGGGGGTTTTCAAGGATTCATCAATCACATCTGCTTTGAAAGGGTTGAAATTTTAGACGAGGAAGACTCATTTTACTTCCTCCTTTAGGTGACCACTCCTCATAAAAGACCACTGACCCATTTCAGAGAACAAACTACGCACGCTTAATGACCTTTTTGTTAATTAGCATAGGAAGAGGAGAAGAGGAGGTGACAGGGGTGTGAATATGCATTTTGTGTATTCAACACTTTTGTAAATAAAAGGCTTTGTAATTACCTGTGATCTTCACAGCGCCCATTAGGGAGCCCTCCCACACGCTGCCCGGCGCCGTAATAAACATACACTTTCTAACTTTACCTGTTAGAGGGTGTTTTTGTCCATCACAGTTGGATATTGATATTAGATCGATATTCATACTTTATTAAATCACCCCAGAGGGTTGTCAGGAGTTGGAACAGGCTGCCCAGGGAAGTGGCTGAGTCACCATACCTGGAGGGATTTAAGAGATGTGGACATGTGACACTTGGGGACGTGACTGGGCTTGGCTGTGCTGGGGGAACAGCTGGATTCAATGATCTTAGAGGGCTTTTCCAATCTAAATGTTCCTATGATTTGGAAAAAAAAAAAATTCTTCACCAAAATGGTTGTCAAGCCACGGAACAGGCCATCCCAGGGAAGTGGCTGTGACACCACCCAGGAGGGATTTAAAAGACGCATTTGTGACATTTGGGGATGTGGTTTTGTAGTGGCCTTGGCTGTGCTGGGTTGATGGTCCTTCCCTTGCCGGCCTCCAAAGCTGGCTGGAGGTGATTTCACCTCCTCTGCTGCCAAATTTCTCTCTGTTCTCGCTCTGAATGTCACCAAGTGGTGACACTGGTGCCACTCACCCGTCACTGGTGCTCAGCCAGCTCAGCAGAGTCTGGATACGCCGGGAGAAGGAGGCAGGGAATGGGTTCACCTCCCCTGGAAAACCCCAAAAAGAGGGAATGTGCAGGATTTGCAGCAAAAAAAWTGGATCATCCCAGAACCAAAGGAAGAGCCAAACAAGCAGGAGCAGCCCGAGGCCAAAATGTGCCATCAGATGTGAGAACAATGCGGCGGGGAAGGGGAGAGGGGAGCGGTGAAGGATCAGAGTCGTTTTCGGAGAGATAGGGAAAAGCAAGAGGAGGATTGTAAAGAAAGCTTATCTTGTTCCTGCCTGTTCTCCCACTGCCTTCGGGATTATGCAAATTAATCATTCAAGTAGATTTCCCTGGTAATTAAAAACTCTGCTCTTTTTAATTAAACTTTCCCTCCAGAGTGAGGGGTTTTGTTTTTTTTTGTTTTTAGTTCCCCCTTGAGAAACTAATCTTTACAAGACTTMTTTTCCCTCCTCTCCTGTCTTCTTCTTTCTCTTTCTTTCCCTTCTCCCTCAAAATTGTCAAGGCCTGTCACAAACTGATCCGAGCACTGAGTTAAACGAGAATTTGCTGGAGAAAGCAACAGGAGGAAACTTTGACTCTGGGTTGAGGCAGCAAGTGGGAGATGGACTTCAGAGCATGGGGATGGATTTAAGGGCTTGTGCACAGAAGCAGAAAAATAAAAAATCAGAGGAAATCCAAAGAAAAGTAGGATGGAAATAAAAATTACGAGTTTGAGTGCTTCCAGCTCCTGAGATTCAGCTGGTAGGGGGTCTGCAAGGAGATARAATTAGTAGGAAAGTTGTAATGAACTCATGCTGGAATATTTAACTGCAGGTCAYGAGAAATTGGCAGGGTTAAACCAGATGAACAATTACTGCACAACATCACTTCAGAGAGGYTTTCCTGCATTTCCAGCAGCTGATGGAATCATGGAATTGTGGGATATCCTGGTCTGGAAGGGACCCACAAGGATCACCAAAGCTCAATTCCTTCCCTGCACAGGGGAATTCCACCATGGAGACAAAGTCTGCATCAAACAGGCTGAAAATCAACGCTGGATTCGTGTTCTCTTTCATTAATTGTCTTAGGATGTGATGTTCCCATGCAGGACATGGCTGCAGTGCTGTTGTCACTGTCCCCACCATGTCCCAACCCTCCCAGGGACTTTTTCTCCTTTCCTCCACTGGACCAGACCCTTTGGAAACTGGAAGGCTGGGAAAAGAAAACAAAACAAGGAAAGCAAAGAAAACTCACCGGGCTCTAAAGGAAAGCTGGCCCATGGCAGGAGTTTGGAATGAGATGATCTTTAAAGGTTCCCTCGTAACCCAAACCCTTCAGGGATTCTGTGATTTTGGCACCAGGAGTCACCTGAGCTCTCAGTCCCCATGAGGATCTGGTGAATTGTGCAAGGGCTGGTATAAATTGTCAATATTCTGATCCTGTGAACACTTTGTCAGCCCCTGATTCTGGAGTCTGGAGCCAGGATTTGCTCCTTGTACCCCTGTGGGCACCTCAGATCATCAGGGTGATGAGCAGAGCCATCTCCTTTGGGTGTCCTCACTGGAGTGAAGAGGAAKCCACTGCTGGTCAGGGCTTGGTGGATCTCACCCCAAATAAGATTCCTGCTGGTGGTGTCAGAGAATCATGGAATGGTTTGGGTTGGAAAGACCCTCAAAGATCACCCAGTTCCATCCCCTTTCCATGGGGCTGGGGCAAATTCCACTATCCCAGGTTGCTCCAAGCCTTGTCCAACCTGGCCTTTGGACACTTCCAGGGATGGGGCAGCCACAGCTTCTCTGGGACACCTGGTCCAAGATCTCCCCACACTCACAGGGAAGAATTTATTCCTAATTTATTCCTAATTTATTCCTAATTTTTTCTTAATTTTTTCCTAATTTATTCCTAATAGCCCATCTCAACCTCCCTCTTTCAAACAACTTGCCCACAACTTCATCTTGTGACGGATTTGTGGCTGCCCCCAAAAATGCAAAAAACACCCAGGGACTTGGGACAACACCCTGCTGCCTAAACTCGGGCTGGGCTCTGCTGCCACAGCTCAGGTTGGTGTAAAATCTTTCTCCACACCAATTCCTGAGACTCTCCACACCAATTCCTGAGGCCCAGGCAGCCCCCATGAGTCTCTGCACCCCTCGTGGGGAGGGATGAGGCGCTGGGTGGGTGATAACCCAACACACCACCCTGAACAAGGCAGGAGCTCCTTGCAGATGTCCCGAGCTCTGCTCTGCACTTGGAAATCACAATCCTGAAGGAAGATCCATGGATCACCACCCTCTGCTGAGTATCCCCTGAGGAAAATCCAGCATTTCCATTCACCACCTCTTTAAATCTGCATCCTCCCCCCACCACAGGGAGGTAATTTTAGCCTTGATGCTTTATATTCACAACACAAAGCACTGTTTTTAATTGCTGCACTTGTTTTATTTTTTTTTTTCCTTTTTGGTAAGGAATTTTCTGGTTTAATTTAATTTTGTTATTTTTTTAAGCAATGCCTTAAACAGGCAGATGGTGCAGATCAGGGAGTGTCTAAATGTCCACAGACACGATGGGAAGTGGCGGATAAAGACCAGTGCTCCATGAATAAAATGTCTTTTCATGATCCATCATAAAATCATAGACTGGTTTRGGATGGGCAGAGACATTTATTAAACCAGGTTACTCACAGCCCCATCCAGCCTGGATCATCAAATACTTTCCAAAAGTTTGGAGCTGTCAAGCATAAGAAAGCAAAAGAAAGAGGTGGGAGGTTGGAGTGAGATCACATTTCCAGTGCGGTGCAGAAAATCTTCAGCAGGCTTCAGGAAGAAGTGAAATTCTTCTCCAGTCAGAGCCAMACAACAGAAAGAACACCATTTTCAGCAACAAATGTCAGGTATTGAAAGATTTCTTTGCGATGTTGAAAAGGACAGAATGTTTCAGTCCTTCATCYGAAATTGTCTGTTTGGAATTTATCCCATTCTTTTATCTGAAAAATTTATTTTAAGAACCTGAAAAAAAACCAACCCAACACAGAAATAAAACTCAAAAAGGAAAAACACTGTGTTCCAGTGTCACTGAAACAAATCTTTGCTTTCAGCTGAGTTTGTTCTGGTTCCTTTGTTTGAAGTTTTCAGCATTGCAGGGGCTGTTCAATTTCAAAATGGAAAAAAACCCAGTAGGTTCTGGAATTTCCCAGTATTAGGAATGTCTGATCCACTTTTAACTTAACTTCCAAGTTCCTGTTTTGTTCCCATCCACATCATGGTTTGCTTCTTCTGAACAAGTTTTCCTTGGGATTAATTCAAGGGGGATTATTGAAAAAAAAAAAAAAAGAGGAAAGTGACATTTTAAATAGACAGACAGTGACAGGACAAGGGGAATGGTTTTAAAATCAAAGAGGAAAAAGTTAGATGGGAAATTGGGAAGAAATTCTTCCCTGTGAGTATGGAATTCCCAGAGAARCTGTGGCTGCCCCATCCCTGGAAGTGCCCAAAGCCAGGTTTGATGGGGCTTGGAGTGACCTGGGGTAGTGGAAGGTGTGCCCAGGGGTGGAATTGGATGATTTTTAGGTCCCTTCCAACCCAAACTAATCCAGAATTCTTTCTCTGTTCATCTCATGTCACTTCCCTGAGCTCAGACCTGAAGGAAAATAATTCTTTTTTTTTTTAATATATTTTTTTCCCTCTTCTTCTGGCCTCTCTTGATTAACTCTTGTACACGATGTTCTCTGAGAGGTGCCTGCCACAGTCGTGAGAAATGAACTGGAATAATTTATTGATTTGCATTCAGGCATCGCAGAGCAGACAGGAGAGGCTGACAAATGGGTTCACACCAGCTGCTTAAACCCAGCACGGGAAAAGGAAAAACCCAGGGAAGGTTCCTTTGCCAAGGGAYCAGAGGGGATGAGGTCCAAGAGAGGAATCTCCTTTAAAAAGAGGAAAAMCCCCTGTTCAAGTGTGACAGTAAATAACCAGATTAATTGTTCTGTGCACCAAAATAGGTGGAAAGGGTTTTTCCCCCTTTGCCAAGGARAAATCCTGGATTTCCCTTCTTGGGAAGGGGGGAACTTCACCAAGTCCTCTTTAACAAGGTCGCTGCCTGGTTCTGAAGGTGGTGGCTGCAAGGGTGCCTGAGGGGAGGAAAGACAAAGCTGATGAGTTTGGGAGATTTTGCACTTGCAGACCCGTAACTCTGCCTCTCCATCCCATGAATGATTTAGAGTTCTTGGATTTTAATTTGGTTCTTTCCTTTCCTCCCAGTTTAAAGATTCAGGACCAGTGGCAGAGACAAATAATCAGCTGATTAATCTCACGGGAAACCTAAAGGTTTTCTTTTTCTGCTTGTGACAAAATTACTGCAGGCTGTGAGTGAGGCAGGACCCAAAGTCTGGGAAGGCTCTGACTTGGAAACTCAGAAAAAAAAAAGGGATAATTTCAGGAGTGATCTCCTGGGTTTGGGTCGCAGAGGAGAACTCTGAGAGGAGGAGGACAAAGAATCCTGATGCAAATTTGGCAAATGAAGATTCTCAGGGGGTTGAAGCCCGTGGGGACAGGCTGGGAGAGATGGGAATGTCCAGCCTGGAGAAGAGAAGGCTCCAGTGAGACCTCAGAGCCCCTTCCAGTGCCTGAAGAGGCTTCAGGTGAACTGGAGAGGGACTTTGGACAAGGGATGGAGAGACAGGACACAGGGAATGTTTGCCACTGCCAGAAGGGAGGGATAGGTGGGACATTGGGAAAATAAAATCTTCCTTGAGAGGGTGGGGAGGCCCTGGCACAGATTTCCCAGAGAAGCTGTGGCTGCTCCATCCCTGGAAGTGTCCAAGGCCAGGTTGGATGGGGTTTGGAGCAACCTGGGATAGTGGAAGCTGTCCCTGCCCATGGCAGGGGGTGGAATGAGATGCTCTTTCAGATCCCTTCCAATCAAACCATCCCATGATTCCACAATTTCCCGATCTATCCAATGCCCACAGACATTCCCCAATGTCTGTCCTGCACCTTTGACTTCCTGGGATAAATTATGCCCGGTGCTCCTCYGCTGCTTTCCAACAACTCCAACCCCAGGATTCCCACTGGCACAATTCGAGTTATAAATAGAATTTCAGGGTGTTTTTTATGCTATTCTGCTGAATTTTTGTCATCTTTAATTTCACGCGGTTACCCTTAGTTACATAAATAAAGTTCCTTTTTTTCCCATAGAAATGCCATGCATTCCTATTAATGAATCTTTTCTGCTTCCTCTCGGGGAGAATCAAACAGATGGGATTTTTTTTTTTCGAGCATTAAAACGTTATCAAATTTTCACAACAAATAATTCCTTCGTATTTAAACAGTGCTGGAGCAAAAAAAAAAGCAGGTAGTGGGGAGTTCCATCCTCCAAACAGTGGGGACATTAAGTCCTCATCTTCTCTGCAAGGTCACACTACAGACACACATTACTGAAATTAGTGGGTCCTGAGGGTGCTTTTAAGACGCTGGACTGGTGGCATTTGGGCTTGGAAAATGAATGTGAGAGCAGGACAAGGAAGTGCTTCTCTATTCCCTGCGAAATGGTGACACTTCATTTTTCTTCCCTAAAAGCCTTTTCTAGAAATCAATGAGCTCGATCTCCCTGTTGGGGACTCCTTTGAGGTGGCAAAAATTGTGGCTGCAGAGCCCAGCTCCTGCCAGGGACTGAGTAAAGGTGAAAAGCTGAGAGCTTGTCCTTGGCAATCACTGGGATCAGAGCCGGAGGGAAGGGAAGGGAAGGGGAATATTCCCGGTTCGGAAGGATTTTGGGGGAGGGAAGGAGGGAGGGAGGTGGACTCAAGTCTTTTTTTCCTCATGAGAAAATGTGTTGCTATAGGAAAAAGAGCCCTGTCACTTTTGCCAAGTCATCTCCTTTCTCCTCCTTTCTCTCCTTCTCCTTCTCCTTCTCCTTCTCCTTCTCCTTCTCCTTCTCCTTCTCCTTCTCCTTCTCCTTCTCCTTCTCCTTCTCCTTCTCCTTCTCCTTCT
>CADDXX010000346.1:115636-133658 GCA_902810485.1 Alauda arvensis | reverse complement strand
ATGGATGGAGGATTGATAGATGGATGGATGATGGATGATGGATGGATGGATGGATGGATGGATGATGGATGGAGGGATGGAGGGATGGATGGATGGATGGACGGATGGATGATGGATGGAGGGATGGAGGGATGGATGGATGGATGGACGGATGGATGATGGATGGAGGGATGGATTGATGGATGGATGGATGATGTCACAAAACAGTGTGTGTTAGAAGGGATCTCAAAGATCATCTTGTCCTAAGATCCTGCCGTGGGCAGGGACACCTTCCACTATCCCAGGTTGCTCCAAGTCCCATCCAACCTGACCTTGGACACTTCCAGGGATGGGGCAGCCACATCTTCTCTGGGACACCTGTGGCAGGGCCTCCCCACAATCACAGTCAAGAATTTCTTCCTAATATTAAGTCCCACCCCGCCTTTTGTCAATTTAAAGTCATTCCCTCTTGTCCTGCTCCTTCATCCCTTGTCCCAAGTCCCTCTCCAGCTTTCCTGGAGCCCCTTTAGGCACTGGAAGGAGCTCTAAGCTTTCCCTGGAGCTTTCTCTTCTCCAGGCTGGACATTCCCAGCTCTCCCAGCCTGGCTCCAGAGCAGAGGGACTCCAGCCCTTGGGGCATCTCCAGAGACTCCTCTGGACTCACTCCAGCAGCTCCACATCCCTCTGATGTTGCAGACCTCAGGGATGGATTCCAGAATTCCAGAGTGGGAGGGAGGATCTCCTCCCTCACCCAGCTGGTCCCACGTCCTTTAATGCAGCCCCTGACTGGTTTGGAAGCTGGTTTGGCTCCCATTCCAGCTGTCTCCGGGCTGCTGCAGGACATCTACAGCCTTCCTGCCTCCCATCTGGAGAACAATGACACCCACACTCCTGTGCCGTGTTCAGGCTGCAATGGTTCCAAGGGACAGGTTTTTCCTCCTTGCCTCAATCCCAGCTGATGTTCCCAGGTGCCTCTGTTGTAAAAATTCTTGCCAGGAAGCGTCAGGAAAAGGCAGAGCTGTGCTTAGGGTTTGAAATTTGCACGAAACCACAAGCAGTGTTTAAAGCTGAGGACTCTAAAAATCCTGCCTGGATATTTCCAGCATTGCAAATGCTCCCCAGCTATTAAGGAATCTCTATCTGCTCCAAGGCCCTAGTTTCCTATATCACTGGAGAAGGAGATAAGCGAAATCTATCTGAAGAGATTTTATCCAAACCCTTAGGAGAGGAAAAGAGGCCTTCTCATTTCCATGATGCTGAGAAAGCTGATCTGTGGCAGAGGAATAAAACAAGCTTGGAACAAAGACATTTCTGCTTCAGAAGAGGCCTTTGTCCCAAAAATTTGACTGGAACAGGACTCATATCCTGTCACTTAGGGGTGTAACTTCTGGGGGTTTATGGTGAACCATCTCTCCTCAGTTTTAGCAGTGTGACTGCTCCCAGCTGAGCTGACTGGCGTGGAAGGTTGGGCTGCAGATTGTCCAGAGAAATTGTGGATGCTCCTYCTCTGGAAGTGTTCAAGGCGGACTTAGACAGGACTTTGWAGCAGCCTGGTSTGGTAGAAGGTGTCCCWGCCCATGGCAGAGGRGTAGAAAGAGATGATTTWAAAGTCCCCTCCAACCCAAATCATTCCATGGTTTTGTGATTCTCTACAAAGCCAAGCTGTTTCTCACAGCATCAGGAGCCCTTTCTCACCTTGGGATCCAAAATGCCAGAGGTGCAGCCCCTCTGGAGATCCAGCTTTGGAACCCTGGGCAGGAGAGGAGCTGCAGCTGGGTCATGGCTCTCCTCCTCTTGGGATGAGATCCACAGTCCTTTCCCTGTCACATTTTCACAACTCACTGTGGAAAGGATTTTCCTGGCTGGGAGGTGGGAAARCACCAAGTGATGCTGTGAGTGTGTCCTGACCATCTGAGCTGGAAATCCCTGGAAATAAGAGATGGATGCGCCATCACCTATGCTGAAATTGTCTCTTTGGACTCATATTTAGACCCCAGTGTCATTCCAGGAGTTTTAACTCTGAACAGCTCTCAGCAAGCAAAGCAAGAATTTCCATGATCTCTAATCCTTCTTTTTGTATAGCCAGGAAACACTCACGGCTTTTCAAATCACTCCAAATGCTCCTTTCTTTCATCACTTTTCACAAAAAGCCTGTGCTGGGAAGCCAATGCATCGCAGGGATCTGATGGATTGCTGAKTGTTCAGGGAATGTCACCCGAAATAACTCACAGCAAAGAGGAGTTTGCCTGTCCCTGGGATGCAGCAGGAATTACTTCCACACTATTGCTGGGAGATACAAATGGCAATCATTTAAACCAAATAAAGGCTTTATATCACTTAACACATTTTCTTCTGCTCCTTTTGAAGGCAAAGATGTCTGAAGCAGCCAGGCTGGATTGGTTATTCGTTATTCCTGAGGGATTGATGTTCAAGGCCAGGCTGGATGGGGTTTGGMGCAACCTGGTCTAATGGAGGGTGTCCCTRTCCCTGGCAGGGGGTTGGGATGAGATGATCTTGGAGGTCCCTTCCAAGATAAACCATCCCATGAACCCATGCAGAGCTCTCCTTGAGCATTTCCATAAATTTAAACACATACACACAAAGAGAAAATGTTAATAATACTAAAATAATTTGGGAAGAACTTTTGGGACAATTTGCTCCGATCTTGCCTTCTAGAAACACCAAGTGATGTCGAAGGGGAAGCCTGGGAAAGCCAGATTTCATGGAAGGAAAGATGAAGTTGAGAATGGGATCATCTCAGATGGGCTCTTGGTGTTCCCAAGGCTCTGGAAAAAGATCTGTTGGATCAGGCACCAGATCTGATCAGATCAGGAAGGACTTTCCCTTTATAATTTCAGTCATCCATGACAAACTGACTTTAATTTTTASTTTCCATCCTGCCCGAGCTAAAAATAACGCAAAACACAAATGATAAAATAGTCTTTAAGTGCAAACGCAGATTTAATCTCCRACCTCTTGCTTCGTTTAGTAATAGTGATATTTAACTTATATAAAATCTCTGACTAAACTGGGGTTCTTAAAATATAGAGAAAAAAAAAATTCCTCTCTGCATCCCTCCTCCTTCCCCAGCACAGAGTTTGAGTCACAAGACCATTTTAAAGTCATTTTTAGGTTCGTAGCCTGGAGTGTTGCTGGCTCCTCACGGAGTTTGCTGCATCTGTGAGAGGATAATTTTGCACTCCCGGAGAGGGGCTGGGGTGAGGAGCAGAGCCCTGCTCCTTCCCACGGGAACAGATGGAATCTCCTGGTGAAGGACTCCAGACCTGCGTGATCCATGTGGAGGGGAAGCTGGGAATCACCATATTCCAGAGCAGGAGAGGCTCTGGTGGCTTCTCTTGGGACAGGACCAGGAGGAGGCACAGACACGGAGTGGTGAGGTTCTGTTGGAACCCAAGAAGCAGAAAATTTTAGTTTTTCTGTGTTAAAAAAGTGCTGAGCCTCAGGCAAGGACCACATTTGACTTGAGGCCTTGGGACAGGCTCCCAAGATTGAGTGGTAACACAAAGGTTGTGGGTGTGGGGTTTGATTAAAAGTGTGTGATCTCACAGAGTGAAAGATTCAGGGTTTAGGATTTTAGTATGTAGTAAAGCGTGTGAGCCAAGATGGAGAACTGAGGGCGTTGTCTAAAAGTTTCTTTTTAACTTCTTCTTCCTTCTTCTTCACAGGTTTGGGTGGTTTTCTGTGATTGGGTGAAAAAGTTCCTCTTCGCAGACCTTTAGTGTCATCATTGGGTCAAAAACGTCAATAACACTGGTGTCATCTCATTATTGGGTAAATAGTGCTTAAAAATCTTGAGAAAAAGTTATTAGGGGCCATTTTGTCATGTTTTTCTAGCAGCTGGTTTGAGCTCATGGCTTGTGAGTCTGTAAAAAGTCTGTAAATAGATAAAAGATAATAAATCACCAAGTCCAAATGAGAATTTATGTTTCTATGGTTAAGAACCCAATCCATAACAAGGTTCCATCTTTCCAAGTGCCACAGTGCAGGTGCAAGACAAGGGGGAAGAGGTGGCAACAAATAAAACCCCAAACAAACCCCAAGAAAATCCCAAATAAAGGGAAAACAAAGTGGAAAACCAGAGGGACACCACAAGGAATCCCAGTTGAGGCTCTCTTGAACATCAGCAGTCACTGCATGGGGTCATGTTTGCTTCATCTTTAGGGATTTGGGGCTGGAACCAATATGAAAATAAGGTAACAGTGATAAAATCTTTAAAAAGGAAGAAATTGAAGGGCTGGAGCATGTCCAGAAAAAAGAGGGAAGCTGGGGAAGGGTCTGGAGCACCAGGAGTGGCTGAGGGAGCAGGGTGGGCTCAGCCTGGAGAAAAGGAGGCTCAGGGGGGAACCTTCTGGCTCTCTACAAGTTCCTGAAATGAGGTTGTGTGGTCTCTTTTCCCAAGTAACAAACAACAGGACAAGAGGGAATGGCCACAAGTTGTGCCAGAGGAGGTGTAGTTGGATATCAGGAGAAGTTTCTTCACCAGAAGGGTTGTCACAGTGATTTGAGGGTGCCAGGATATCTTGAAATAGAAAGAAATGGGGGAAAAAAAAACCTAAACCTGGTTCATACATTCTCAGATAGAAATGCTTGAATTTAGGGCTCTGTAGATCCAGGATAAAACACTTCCATTTCAAGTGGAAATGAAACTGTTTTAGAGTGAATTACCTGGAAAAAAATGTTATTTTTTCAAGTCCCATTCAAGTCCTTTCATTTCCTTGTGCTCTCCCCATGACGGCCTCTCCCTGAGCCAGTGCAACCTTCCAGGAGATCTCTGTAGCTTAAAAAAAAT
The DNA here is from genome assembly GCA_902810485.1 of Alauda arvensis. Classification (NCBI taxonomy): domain Eukaryota; kingdom Metazoa; phylum Chordata; class Aves; order Passeriformes; family Alaudidae; genus Alauda; species Alauda arvensis. Next base: position 128,869 of record CADDXX010000346.1, on the reverse strand, counting down.
CAGGGAGAGCCTCACTGAGCACATCTGGGGCTTGTTTCAGAGACATTCCCTCTCCTGGTGTTTCTGCTCACTCCATGCCATTCCAAAATTTGGGCTGAAGGTGGAATCCACTGTGAATATTTTTGTTCTGGTTCTGTTCAGAACCGTCCATTGAAGTCCACGTCAGCGATGGGTTGAATTTTGTTCAAGACATCGGAGAGAAGGAAGAGCCCATTCCAACTCCCAGTGCTGGGATGTCACAAATTTGGTATGAAAACCTTCATCTCCCCCCCACCATCCCTCTGTTTTTCTGGATCCATCCCAAGGGAATCCCTCTTAGACCTAAGGATTAGGGCAAGGCCAGAAAGAAAAAGGATTTGTTAATTCTTTGGCATCAAAGCACTGAGATATAAAAGGAACCAAAGCACCTACAGACACTCAAACAATTTTTGAAGAATCCTCCTGTGTCCACGTATTTATCTTGGCTTCTTTGGTTCATTTGATAAAAAAGGTGTGTTGTGATCCCACATTACCCAGAGCTTTAATTCGGATTGCCAGGATCTACAAAGAGTTGAGAGTCATGGTCTGGATGGGGAGATAWTCCCAAACCCTCTGGAAAAGCAGAGATGGATGGGAAAAGTCTGGCTGTTGGTGTGCTCTGTGTCATCTGCAAGTCAGGAGTGACCACAGGGATTTAGATGAGAACATCTGGGCAAGGTCAGGATAAAGTTCCTGCAAACTGGCATCAAATATTCCCAGGAAATAAAAGAATGTGCATGAGAAAAGCTGCAATAGGGTTATTCAAATAATCATTGAATCCCAGAATGGTTTGGGATGGAAGGGACCTTCAATATCACCCAGTTCCAACCCCCTGCCATGGGCAGGGACACCTTCCACTATCCCAAGTTGCTCCAAGCCAAATCCAGCCTGGCCTTGAACACTTCCAGGGATGGGAATGCAGTGACATATTTATTCCCCTAAAGTGCTTGTCCACTGTCAGGACATSGTGGTCCAGGGTCTTTGGACACAGACATGGGATTTTTGTGCTGTATATTCCTGTATCAATAGCTCCTCCTTTTCTCCTCCAGGAATTGATCCCATTTTTAACCACTTTAGGTGGTTTAATATCCTGTGGGAAGGATTTCACATGTTCCCGGTGTGTTGTGTCAGGAAATGGACACTTTGTGCCAGAGGAATTACCTTTGCCTCATAATTCAGGATGTAGATTTTAGGTCACAGGGATCAGCCACGATAAAATACAAGTAGAGCTTGGATATTCCTTATTTATTCCAGAGCCTGGATGCTTAACCATGGATCACAGCCCTGTTGTGCTGGAACACAAAGATTCCTCCTGCAGCAGAGCAGAACACCAGGATGTCTGCAGGGCATTGCTCCAAAGGCTGGACAAAGGAGCTGTCTTTGCTGAAAATCGTGGAATCATCTGCTCCAGGTCGTGCTGGCAGAGAGAGGAATAAACCCGGGGAGCTTCCTCTCCACCAGCCTTTGCTATCCCTGCTGAGAGACCACAGATATTCCTCAGAGATAAGGAAATATCAAGGCTGGGAGCTCTCAGATCTCACCTTGCACTCTCAGACTCCTCAGCTTTTCCCACAGTCTGGGGTGGGTTGTTAATATTGACATCCCAATTAATAAATAAGACCCAGAATTAAATAATAACCGGGGGAAAAAATAAATAGCTTGTTATTAGTATACCTTCCTTCAATCAGACATGTGTGATCAGACGCTTGGGACACTTGCACCAYGCACTGGATTATTATTGTGTGGTAAAATCAAAATGAACTGGGGGAGTTCTACAGGGGAATCAGGGAAAAAAAWTGTTATTTAATGTGAACCTGGTGAGTTTGGGCAGAGTCACCTCAGAGGCAGAGAACAGTCCCTGCACTGAYTGATTTCATATCACAGACAGAGGCTTGTCAAAAAACATGGAATCATGGAATGGTTTGGGSTGAAAGAGARCTTAAAGATCAKCTTGTTCCAACATTCTGCCATGGGCAGGGACAMMTYCCACTATCCCAGGGTGCTCCAAGCCMCATCCAACCTGGCCTGGAACACTTCCAGGGATGGAGCAGCCACAGYTTCTCTGGGAAACCTGTGCCAGCCCCTCACCACCCTCAGGGGGAGGAATTCCTTCCCAATATCCCACCTAACCCTACCCTCTGGCAGTGGGAAGCCATTCCCTGTGTCCTGTCCCTCCATCCTTTGTCCAAAGTCCCTCTCCAGCTCTCTTGGAGACCCTTTAGGCACTGCAAGTTCTCTCTGGAGCCTTCTCATCTCCAGGCTGAACATTCCCAGCTCTCCCAGCCTGGCTCCAGAGCAGAGGGGCTCCAGCCCTTGGACTCCTCTGGACTCACTCCAGCAGCTCCACGTCCCTCTGATGTTGGAACTCCAGAGCTGGATTCTGTGCTTCAGATGGGGTTTCATGAGGGTGGTGCAGAAGTGAAGAATCTTCAAATAGACGAAGAATTTTTGTGGATCAGGGATATTCCTTGCATCTGAATCCCCACCTCTAAGATGAAGACAATGATCCTCTTAGGCAGATAAATTCCCTGATAATTTCAACATCCTTCTGTTCTGCAGAGCAGAAGATGCCTGAAACTGGGCTTTATTTTTTTTTTCCCTAGTTTCTAAATGAAAATCAAGTATTGTGTAATATTGGCCCTGTGTGGGGTATAAAACCATGGGCACAGACCTGGGCTTCTCCAAGAGATTCATGGCAGAATTCCAGACTAAAGCTGGCTCACATCTGTCTGGGTCTGAGGACAAGTGGTAAATTCCTCCTTTGCCTGTCTCTGTCACAGCAGGACACCTTTCCCTGCTCTCCAGGCAGAAAAACTTTTCAAACAACACCTGCCAAGCCGGAGCAGGGAAAAGTCTCCATTTGCTCTTGGATGATTTGCCAGAGGAATAAAATGCAGACAGACAGGACTTGTTTGAATACGGTGCAGTCTCAGTGAGAAATGAGTGGAAAATGGGATGGAATTGTGCTATAAAATTACAGTGTGGACTCTGCTTTCCCTACAGGGTTTATTCCAGAAGAGAAAGTGCACAGCGGAATCCTCCTGACATTTTTAATGGGCAGCGGTCATTAGAGCCTTTCTCCTTGGGTGGACAATTAACCTCTCACTTYATGGAAGGTGAAAATGGCCATTCTCGATTTCAAGCACAAAATTTGCCTTGCATTAAGAGGGGGGAGGGAAATAAATCCTACAGAGCCCAGAAGAAAATAATCAGGATGAATAAAGATCTGTGAGGAATTGCTCTGCCGAATGATGGTGGGACTCAACTGAAGATTTCTAAACAGGTTAAAAAGAAAATCAATTTTAATTCCTTTCCCAACTCTCAGCAGTGTCTGCTGCATTTTTGAGTCCTGAATACTCATGAACAAAGCTCCTTAATTTAGCTGTTTCCCAATTTTTGGTGGATTCCATGTAGCAAACTGAAAAGTTCAGGTAAAGTTGCTTTGCACCTGTGACCTGAAAACAGCAGTGGTTAATGAGTGTCACTTAATGACAGAGCTGGTGATGGAAATCTAAAATCCCTTCCAAAAAAGGAGCCCACATTCGCAGCGGCTCCCTAAAATATCAAAATTTGGGCTTTCCTGTAGAGAAGGGAGGCAAATTTGCCAGGCAAGGCGGCTCTGGAAGTGCTCTGAGGCCATTTTCTCTGGAAGGCTAAAAATGAGCTGATGGTTTATCTCCTTCAGAGATTCCCTTCCGAATCCTTTCCCTTATCAGGAACAAGTTTCCTATCAGTTCTCTACAGGGACATCAGTAAAGAGAGAAGGGGGAGCTCAGCTCTCCAAACAATCCATGCTGGGAATGCATCCAGTTCCAAACAGCTCCGCATTTTGTGCATCCCTTAGAGGCCAACCTGCACCTCCCTCCAAGATCCAATTAACGCCCCCTTTTGTCCCTTGCTTTCTTTCTCCTCCAGAGAGAACAAGGCTGGAGCAGGATAACATTTTCATGTTTCTGCACCACTTCTTCCCTTCTCACTTCTGTGAATTTCCCAGAAACATGGAATGGTTAGGGTCGGAAAATCATCAAGTTCCATGGGCAGAGAGACACCTTCCATTGTCCCAGGGTGCTCCAAGCCACATCCAACCTGGCCTGGAGCACTTCCAGGGATGGAGCAGCCACTGCTTCCCTGGGACACCTGTGCCAGGGTCTCACCACCCTCTCACAGAAGAATTTCTTCCCAATATCCCATCTAAACACATCCTCTGCAAGTTTAAAGCTGTTCTCCTTTGTCCTGTCATTCCATCCCTTGTCCCAAGTCCCTCTCCAGCTCTCCTGGAGCCCCTTTAGGCACTGGAAGGGGCTCTGAGGTCTCCCTGGAGCCTTCCCTTCTCCAGGCTGGACATTCCCAGCTCTCCCAGCCTGGCTCCAGAGCTGAGAAGCTCCAGCCCTTGGAGCATCTCCATGGCCTCCTCTGGATTTGCTCCAAGAAATCTGCATGATCTCTCCAACAGAGATACGTGAAACCCTGAGACGCTCTTGGCTGAATTTGGGGRCGGAGGTGGAAATCCCAGGGTGATTTTGATGACTCCATGGTGTGACTGCAGGTTGGGCTGTTCCCTGTTGGGGCAAAACCCCCTTCCTTGCACGAAGGAAGTTTTCAGTCACACACAGCTCCTGGTGTGAGCAGCTCCAGGATGGTGTGAGTAAGAACTTTCTCTCCCTTTCACAGTGCATATATTTAGATCTCTGTGTGCATCTCTTATCTACATCATATGGATCAGTATCTATAGCTACATCTATCTATATCCATGCGACAGAATCATGGAATGGGATCTGAAATCATCCATTCCTAACACCTTCCACTATCCCAGGCTGCTCCAAGCCCCATCCAGCCTGGCCTGGAACACTTCCAGAGATGGGGCAGCCACAGCTTCTATGTGAAACCCGTGGCAGCACCTCACCATCCTCACAGGAAAGAGTTTTTTTCCCTAATATCTGATCTAAACCGATTTTCTGGCACTTTGAAGCCATTCCCCCTCATCCTGGCTCTCCATGCTCTTGTAAATAATCCCTCTCTRTCTTCCTTATCACCTCTTTCAGGTCCTGGAAGACCACAATTAGGTGACCACAAAGCTTCTCTTTTCTGGCCTGAGCAATCCCAATTCTCTCTGTCTTTCCTCACAGCAGAGCTGCTCCATCCCTCTGATCACCTCCTCTGGATTCACTCCAGCGGCTCCAGGTCCTTCCTGTGCTGGGCCCCAGAGCTGGAGGCAGCTCTGCAGGTGGGGTCTCACCTGAGAGGGGCAGAGGGGCAGAATTCCCCCCTCTTCTGCTGCCCAAACTGTGGGATGAACCCAGGACACGTTTGGATTTCCGGGGTTGGAGCACACGTGGCTGGGTCATGCCCAGCCTCTCGCTCGCCAGCACTTCCAAGTCCTTTTCCCCAGGGCTGCTCCATCTGCTCATGCCTGGATTGATGGAATTGACCCTGGAGCAGCACTTGGTCTTGTTAATAAAAGCTCAMTACAAACACAATAATAATGCAATTACAATATGAATATGGATACAATAGACAAAATACTCGCTTTTTAATGCAAGCCTCTTTCCCACTCTCCTCTTTTTTTTTTGTACTATGAATGGAGAAAAATTCCTCTTAAGTCTTTTTGTGCTTCCAGAGCCTKTTTTTGCAGAGGCTTAAGAGCAGAAAATTAGAATTTTCCTCCCAGTTCCCCCTGTATGTGCTGTAAACCATGACCTGGAAGGCACCYCCTGACACAGCAAACACAAAACAGCATTTTCTTTGTCCAAACTGCTATCCCAGAGTTGTGGAGGGTGAAAATCCTGTCTGCAGCCAACCTCAGAAAAGGTTTCTCAGCAGGAAGTGCGGCTTTCTCTTACAAGCTTCAGTCCATAAATTACCTTTTGACAGGAATAATTTGAAAAAAAACAAAAAAAACAAAAACAAAAAAAGCCTCAATGAGTCAACAGAGTGACATTAAAACCAACAAATTTGTAAATAATGAGAGCAGCAAATGCCCTTGAACAGGCTCTCACCTGCCTGCAYCTTGCTGAGGCTTTAGCAGGATCAGTGTGGGTTTAATTAACACCTTCCTTGGCCCAGAATCACCACGTTAATCTTAAAGACAGAGTGACACCCGGGTGAGAGCCTCCAGGTTCTGCTTTGCCTTCAGAGCCTGGGTTGATCCGGGTTTTGTTCCTTTTCCTGGGACAGCGGGCAGCCAGCAGTGCTCTGAGTGTCTGGTGACAGCCCTCGTCACTCCGGGGGCTCCCAGATGTGGCTCGGGAGCCCCAGGACACGGCTGTGCTTGCAAACAKCATCCAGGGGCTTCGCTGGATCCGTGCCCCTGCTCCTCCTCAAGTGCCAGCAGCACAGGAGGGAATTTCTCCTCTGGATGCCCTCCCAAAATTTCAGTGACAGTCRAGAGCGCGAGGTTTGCGGCGCTGGAGGGGAATTGGAGCCTTTTGGAAAGCGAGGGGAGAGCAGCAAGATCCAAATCCTGGGGGAGTCTTGRTTGAACTCTGAGAGCTTTTCCCTTTAAACAAATCCTCTTCTTATCTCCCGTTTCCCTGAAAGGTCTGGAAAGGGATTTGGAGTTTTGATGTTGGCCCTGCTGTCACCTGGGAGCTGGCTCACCCCTTATCCGTTTCATCCAGGCTGTGGGATTTGATTTTGCTGACTCCCAGCTTTGTGGGATCATGGGAAGGACAGGTCCTTCTTGCCCATGCACAGGATTTTAAACAGATTTAACATCTGCAGTCTCAGAGATCCAGGCTGGATCATTCATCTCTAGACAGGAACAAACAAGCAAAAAAAAAAACCAGGATTGGAACGAAGTTATCCTTAAAGTCCCTTCCAACACAATCCAATCTCTGCTACTACAATTCTTAATTGTTTTCAGGCCTTTCAGGAATCTGCCTTCCATCACAATTTCCATTGGAGACAAGTTCAGACTCTGTCTTCCAACAAAAAAACATTTCAAGGCAGAAACCTTGCCYTTTTTTTAAGGGCAGTGTGAGTTTTTTGCCATTTATTTTCAGCAGATGCAGGATTTTACCCGCTGACTTCAGCTTCCAGCASACTGAGTCATCTCCCCAAGATCATCTTAGAGATTATGATTCCTGGAGGGTGAAGAACTGAGAAAAACAGGGAGTCTTGGAAGCCAGATGTTGCATTGAAATGGTGGAATTACCCCAGGTGCAGTCACCTTAACTCCGACCCTTCCCCATTTCTCACAGTCACGTGGATTTTGTGTTTAAGCACCAGGCTCTAGGATGTCATTTTTGGTACAGATGACTGCCAGTCCAAGTGTGCTGTGCTGTTTTTATGGCATTTTTTTTAGCATAATCATATATTCTCTTCAAAACTGGTGGTGTATGAACATAAATACATCTTATTTGCCTATTAACGYTAGACAGGAAAAGTCGTTCTTTGTGCAACATCTGTAACGTGATCATTCYGGTTTTATCTTCTCCTTTTGGGTGTCTGAGCAATAAACCTTGAAAGGTATTATTTATGGAGTTTGGAGCAACACCATCACTGTTATTACAGAATCAGGATTCTTCTGCTTGAAGAAGTTCTAAAGGGTTTTTTATTGTGCTTCTGGAATTCTGAAATGGGAGGATTCTGACACATTTCAGAGAATCATGGAATGATTTGGGTGGGAAGGGACCTCAAAGATCATCTCATTCCACCTCCTGCCACGGGCAGGGACACCTTCCACTATCCCAGGTCGCTCCAAACCCCATCCAACCTGGSCCTGGACACTTCCAGGGATGGGGCAGCCACAGCTTCTCTGGGAAACCTGTGCCAGGGCCTCACCACCCTCCCAATATCCCATCTAAACCTACTCTCTGTCAGCTGGAAACCATTCCCCCTTTTCCTGTAGGCTCCTGTAAAGAACCTTCTTCTTTTTCCAAGGAGAAACCTTGCTGCAAGAGAGAGGGAAGGCAYCATTTCCATGACTTTGGGAAATGATTTTTTGGACGAATCGGCTCCATGGCCTTGAAATTAAAACTTTAGTAACAAAGAGCAGACTTGTCCTGGTTGGAGAAAGTAACAAATCCAGCCCTAAAAAATGCACACACTATGTTGGGATCAATAAATAAAACACATTTAGGGGGAATTTTTGGGCTCCAGGACCCCCTGATATAGCATGGATCACATCCAGGGGTGTGACCTCTCATCGCCATGAGAGGAGGAGAACTGCTTCCCACCCGCTGGGAAGAATCCCTGGCTTGTGCTGGGTCCAGATCATGACAAAAAAAAAAAAATCATCTGAGCTGTTGAGAAGGAATTCTTGACTGAGAGGGTTGTGAAACACTGGAATTGGCTGCCTTGAGAAGCTGTGGCTGCCCCATCCCTGGGAATATTTAAGGCCAGGTTGGAGCAACCTGGGAGAGTGGGAGCTGTCCCTGCCTGTGGAAAGGGGTGGAATAAAGTGAGCTTTAAATTGTCTTCCAACCCAAATCATTCCATTATTCCACCCTCACTAGGTGTGAGCTTTTAACATTTAACACAGAGATCACCTGTGAAGATTTCTCACCACACCTCAAGGTTCTCATCTGTTCTCCGTGTCCTGCGCAGCTGCACAGCCCAGTCACCAAAAAAATCAATGTTTGAGTGCAAGCRAATATGAAATTTATTGCTGCTGTAAGGCAGGGGAATAAAAGACAGAGGAGGAATATCTTTTCTAGTGATAACATGTGAATAAATCCCCGTGGCTTATTTTGATATCGCTGACATTTTTCATAAAGGCATTCTCCGAGGAGCCAAAGACATCTGTCAGCRCAGAGTGAAGTGTGTACAAATGGAGCGCAAACCCTCCCTCCTGAGGAATGACAGAGGTGTTGGTAATTTCAGTGGCTGTGGGGGGAGCAATTCTGATGCAAAACCTGGAGGAGTGAATCCCAGTTCCAGGGATTTTTAGCTCAAGATGTGATTGCGGTGACGCAATCGCGGAACGGGCGTCACCCTGCGCGAGGRGAGCCGCAATCCTTGGAAATGCACCAGGGGTGTGGGAAAAGGGGGAGAATTCAGGATATAGCATCATGCCTGGTTTCTGCTGCGTTTCTAAAAATTTGCCTTGCAGGTCTCTTGTGGGAAAATAATAACTTTAAAAAGGATTTTTAAAATTTTTTTAAAAATATGACAGAATTCAGTGAAGCCGCAGAGAGGACCTGGCTCCTGGTGTAGTGAAAAGTAAGGGAACCATTAGGAATCAATCAGAGGGAATGCCCCAGGGGAGCAGGGCAGGGATTGTCCCTCTGAGCTGGGCACTGCTGAAGCACCTTGAGCCCTGCATCCAGTCCTGACAAGGAGGACGTTGAGGGGTTGGAGCATTTCCAGACAAGGGAACAAAGGTGGGGAAGAATCTGGACAGGCTGAGGGAGCTGGAGGAGCTCAGCCTGGAGAAAAGGAGGTTCAGGATGGGGATTCTCACTCTCCCTGAGAGGAAGGTGCAGCCAGGGGTGGGTCAGGCTCTGATCACAAGGAGCAGGATGAGAGGAAATGGCCTCAAACTGCATTCAGGTTGGGCATCAGGAGGAATTTCTTCTTGGAAAGGGTTGTGAAACATTGAAAAGAGACTGCCCAGGGAGGCTTGGAGTCCTCATTCCTGGAGTTTGTCCAAGGAAGGCCTGGACATGGCACTCAGTGTTCTGGGCCGGTGACAAGGTGGGGATCAGTCACAGCTTGACCTTGATGGTCTTAAAGATCTTTTTCAATCTAAATAATTCAATTCTCTGACACTCAATTCTCTGATAACTAAATGTCTCCACGAACCTGTCTCTTCCGTTGGCACTCACTGCAGTGATTTTTAACCTGTCTGTCCATCTGCTTTTTCCGAAGCAGAAATCTGAAGGTAACCCAGAAAGAAAAGCTCCAGGACAGTGACCTTGACTGCAAACATCAGCTGCAAAACATTTARGGGCTGTTAACTGGGAAATATTAAACTGCCCTGGGGCGGCGTTGGAGGTGAACGCTGCCCTCACATTAACCCAGCAGCAGCGCTGAGTCACACCTGGAGGACTGCAAAACTCAGATTATCTTTTACATCCTCCAGAAAAACACTTGGGGATTTTGTTTCCTTCAGTGCAAACCCTGGCCGGGCAGTGAAACTCCTTGCCACAACCCTTGGGAGACTTTGCTGTGGTGTAGAAGGTTTTTTTTTCCCTTCTGGGAGGTCGGAACTTGGGGGTCTGTGTGGCTGGGGACAGTTGCATCCTGCAGGGATGTGTCTGGATGGCAGAGCATCCATTTGGGATAACTCAGGGAAATGGGAAATGCTGGGTGTTCAGCCATCAAAACTGATCCCGTGCTTCCCAAACTTGCAGGAGATTCTCTCTGGCTTACGGGGGAAGGTCTCTAGGATTTGTTTCCCAGCTCATCTCCCTTGGACATGTTTGTTTTCCTGGGAKCACAGTGGGAATACAGGCAGATTCTGGGCTTTTTTTGTAGGATAAACTTTTTTCCTTGATCTTGGCATTGAGATCTTCAGCCAAAGAATGGAAGCTGTGGGATAATTGGGAGCAGCCACCAGCAGGTCTCTAAGGAAGAGAAGTGCAAGAGCRGGATCTCAGGGCTGGAACTGTGTTTTTTGCCTAGTTCACTTTGTCCTTTTCCCTGTTATTATCCCCTCCTTTCCTTTAAAATCAACCCCATCCTGGCACACAATGGGTAATATACAGTTAATTCACCTTTTTACCGAGAATCTGCATCAAAAAGGGAGCTTGAAAAGATCATTTAACCCCTATTCCACATAACCATGGGGCATTATCCAGCAAAAGGAGCCCCTGTGGACAAAAACCTATGTATTTCCTTCAAAAAGCTTGGAATTATGTAAATAGCATCGTTCACATGGGAGACCACAAGGAGCCTTTTTTTGCATTCCTAAAGGCAAAATTTTAAAGGCCCCTTAAATGTAAAAAAGCCTGGGGAAAAAAAGGAAAAACCAAATGTTTGTTATTCCAGGCTGGATCCAATCTGGTCTTGGACTGGGGCAGCCACAGCTTCTCTGGGCACCCTGTGCCAGGGCCTCAGCACCCCACAGCCAAGAATTGTTTCCCAATATCCCATCTATCCCTGCCCTCTGGCAGTGGGAAGCCATTCCCTGTGTCCAAAGTCCCTCTCTATCTCTCCTGGAGCCCCTTCAGGTACCAAAAAGCCACAATAAGGCTCACCCCAGGGCCTTTAAATTAAATTCCATTGCTATTTTCTTTTTCTATTTTGGCTGAAAGTGGAAGTTGTGGGGTTTCAGGATGTGGGGATTGATGGTATGATCAGCTCTGGAATCTTAGAAGAGAATCATGGAATAGCTGTCATTGGAAAAGACCTTCAGGATCATCAARTCCAACCTTCCACCCTCACCAACCCCCTGGTCACCACTAACCCATGTCCCCAAGTGCCACACCCACAGGTGTTTGAACARTTCCGGGTTCCAGGTGATTCCACCCCTGCCCTGGGGAGCCTCTTCCAATGATTTACAAACCTTTCAGCTAAAAAAAAAAATTCCCCAATATCCAGTCTAAACCTTTCCTGGTGCAACTTTCCTGGCCATTTCCTCTTGTCCTGTCCCTTGTTCCCTGGGAGAAGAGACTGATCCCACCTCACCACGACCTCATTCCGGGGAGCTGTGGAGTGGGATGAGATCTCCCCATGCCAGGTGAGACGCTCCAGTTGTTTTTGGAGCTCTGTTTTGCCTCCATTGTGTTGTTCCACAAGACCACGAAGGAATTCTGGGGTGACTGGTTGGATTAAAATGTTCTTATCACCCAAGGAAAATCCAGGAATTAACTGTGACTATGAAGGAAGTTTTATTTTCCAGCTTTTTTCRTTTTGTTTTAAATCTCCCATCAGGATCAGCTCTCCCCACCAGCTCCAGGATGATGCAAGTTCCAAGCACACCGGGGTTTATCCTTTTTTTTTTTAAAGCTCCAGTTTTAGGAAGTGGAGAGAGGCGGCTTTTGCAATTCCTGAATCATCTTGGAATTCAGTCCTGCCTACACGCTTRAAAAGCTTCTCCTACTTTCCATCAGGGACTTGGCTCCCTTTTTCCAAGGAGTTTGCATGATAATGCAATTGTTGCTTTCTCAAGGTTCTCTGTACTCAGATGAACCTCAGACAGAGGAGAATGGTTAATTAGCCACACTAATGAGACCTGAGAGCCCCAGTTTCAGKGCAGAGTTAAAGAGGGCTCATTAAAGCAGAAAACCTCGTGGAATGAGCCAGCTCCAACAAAAAGGAAGAAGAGGGAAGAGCGTTAACCCTTAAGGAGGCTTTGATTTCCATCCAACATGGATGGAAGAAGGAAATAACACACGGCATGGCTGACTCCATCCTTTTCCTTTCCAGATTCCATGGATTTGCTGGGCTGCTGGAAAATAAATTCCCCATGGAAATAAATTCCCCATGGAAAACAAACCAGCACTGTTCAAACAGTGACAGTTTTCCCATGGGAAAGGAGGGAGAGGGATAAGGTGCAGGGGGCTGGGTGTGAATCCATTGGGGTTTTTTGGAGGGATGCAGAGAGGAGCCAACATTCATCAAATGCCAACAAAAAGAGARAAAAAAAAATAAGGGTTATCCTTTCCCTGTGAAACTCAGGGAGGCACGGAGGTCATCCCTGGTCAGCTGGGAATAATTTCTCCAGTGTTCAAACAAAGAAAGGATGAGACACAACCCAGTCATGAGGGTTGTGTTTTCCTCTTTGCTGCCTCAGTCATTCCAACCTTTGGCACATTTGGGAGGTGATCTCCAGGTTCAGGTTGAATATCAAGAAAAATTTCCTCAGTCAAAGAGTGGTTAAGGATGAAACAAGTTTCCCAGGGAATGGTGGAGTCACCATCCTTGGGAGTGTTTCAAAATTGAGTAGACCTGGCATTTCACCATACAGTTTAGTGAGAATGGTGGCCCTTTGGTTGAAGGCTGGACTTGATGTTCTTGGAGGATTTCTCCAACCTTAATAATTCCATGATTCTGTGATTCATTGTCTTCATTTCAAGCCCTTTTGCTGACAAAAAAACCCCATCTCAAAGGGAGCAGTTTTTATATATTTTATTTTATTTTTTTAAATCTACTCTACTCTGTACTAAAGCACCAAGGGAACAAAAAATTGATTTACACAAAGCCCAAGTATTTACAGAGGAAAAATAAACAGACCGAACCTTTGCCTTGCACCTGAGGTTGTTACACTGGTCTTTACTTTTCTATTTATTAATCCCTGTTTTGAAAAACAGAAGGGGTTAAGAAAGGGAG
>CADDXX010000346.1:104832-115187 GCA_902810485.1 Alauda arvensis | reverse complement strand
TTTGGGAATTCCTGGGACTGCGGCAGCCAGGGCTGGACATGGTGGTGAATGGCCTTGTTTRGGTTAAATGTGATGATAATGGCACAAATTATGCTAATTTCTATTTTTTCTGCTGTCACTGTGTGAGAATTACTAATGGGCAGCTCAACTGTGTTAATTGCAGTGTTAATTAATAACAYCCTCCTCGTGTAGCTCACGTGGTAGAAATGGTCCTGGTCATTTCTCCAAATGAACGGATGGAAAATATTGATCCAGGAGCTTAAACCAGCAGCTCTGCTCCGCTCAGCTGACGGAATTTCCATGATGGATGGGACAAAAAATGTTATTAATGAGGCTTTTTGAAAGGACAGCACATCTGCAGAGCACAAACACGCAGAGGAGCAACGGTGATGAACCCCAAAGTGATTCCAGGGCAAAATGATGGGAACCACCAAGGATCTCACACCGAGGGGTGCTCAGGTGCTTGGGGAATGTTAATGATCCAAAATGGGATGGAGAAGTCCTGTTTTGTTGTATGAGTGGGAAGGAAAGTGCGGCAAGGAGCCAAATGGTTCATTTGGCACCTAAAAKATCCATTTGGAAGGGAAATTAATCRATGGATGTGATCATGAAYAAAATATATCTTMGTTTTCATGAGCTAGGGAATGTGTTTGGAAATCTCACAGATAAGARAAACTCAAATATAATGAAGAAATAGAGAGATTTTATAATGTAAAAGCAGATCTACCCTGTCTCACTTTATTCATGGCCAACTCCTGTTGAGTAACAATTTTCTTTAGAAAAAAAAAAAGACATTTATTGAGTGTTTCCTTTCCAGTTCTGAACTAAAATTTAACTTCCAGTAAAATATTTAGGTTTGCCTCAATTATTCTGTCCAGGGATCTTGTAGATTCCTCATCCCTGGAAGTGTTCAAGGTCAGTTTGGATGGGGCTTGGAGCGACCTGGGATAGTGGAAGGGGTTGGAAGGGGTTGGAAGAGGGTGATCTTTAGGGTCCCTTCCAACCCACACCATTCCATGATTCTTGATTCCCAAAGATAGAGAATCAATGGATGCCATAAATAAACTCAACTTTTTTATGCTTTGACCTTTTGCTTTTATTTTTAGCAAATTCTGTCTTGATTCAATTTCAATGAATTGCTGAATGTTGTAAACCCCGTAATATTCCCATTTTCTCTCGTCCTTGCTGTTAAATAAATGCAGGAGAATGGGAATTGTTGGCTTCAGAGGGAACAGAGTGGGAAAAGGGACAGGAATTTTCAACAGGAGTACGGGTATAGGGTAAACACCCACTGTACCTTCCCTGACCTCTTCCAAAAAAATCCCATTAATTCAATGATAACAGGGCCATTTACCCTCTTCAGGTTTTATGGAAAATTCGGTGCAACCCCRTATTGAACAAATTTAAGCCCGTTTCAGCCCAGTTTGAAGTGGTGCTGAGTTAGCATGCGGGTGAGCCACTGAAAATCAACAGGAAATTACAGCCTGGAATGTGAATCATCCATCGATCCCACAGCCGTAAGTGAGACATTTTGGAGAATTGTGTGGGTCCAACAGAATGGTGTCAGAGAAAAATGAATTTTCTGGAAAAGATTATCAGAGTAGTTAAGGACATATATATATAAAATCTTTTTTTTTTTTTTGGATGTACACAGTATGGAAAAAAATCATATTTCAACCTCCAGAAATGGCCTCTTTCGTACTTTTCCCAGGAAAAATGGAAAAAAAACCATTTTTTTTGGGTTAAAAACCAATGGTGCTGCCTCCCAGCCTGGCAAAAATCCATCTATCCTGAGGAAGTGTCCATCTCTACAGAGGCAATTAAGCCTTTGTTTTATAATTYAGGATTATCAATATCTCATGTCAAGGCTGGTGCAGCACCACTTAAAACCCTGACTTGTAGATGAGATAGGACATCAGGAAAKATGTTTTATTTTCAGGGCAAGGAATAAAACAAGATGAAGAATAAGCTGATTTTTTTCCCCTTCTAAATCTTGCTACCTCAGGAGTAACAGAAAATTGAACAAACCCAAAAAATAATTAGCAGGTGATTGGGGGAAAATTGTTCATTTTGCTTCCTATTTGTTTTCAAGGGGAAAAGAGAAATAATTCTTTTTCTGTCTAAAAAAACCCTGTTATTTTTGTGAGAAAAAAGTTTAAGATAAATTAAATGTTAATAAATACGGCCTTAATATACCCATCTCCAAAGGGAGGGAGATGCTATTTTATCTTGGCTGAAGAGTTGAAGGAATATCAGTTATTTAGGAGACTYAAATACAGCTCAGACCTTGTGTCCAGTTCTGAGTCCCTCATCCATGGGAAAGACATTGCAGGGCTGGAGCATATCCAGGGAAGGGAACGGAGCTGGGGAAGGGTCTGGAGCACCAGGAGCAGCTGAGGGAGCTGGGAAAGGGGCTCAGCCTGGAGAAAAGGAGGCTCAGGGGGGACCAAAACTCCCTGATGGGAGGCTGGGGCAGGATGGGTGCCAGGCTCGGAGAGGACAAGAGGAAATGACCTCAAGTTACATCAAAGGACTGGGCATTTGGAAAAATTTCATGGTGGAAGGGTGTTTGTAAGAGCCCAAATGAGAGATGTGGGACTCCAGACAGCTCTTCAAAATGTTGCTTATTGCATAGATGAAGCAGTCGTGGGTGGTGGGGATGCCAAGCCTGAAGCTGCTGGCTACAGGCAAGCCAGAAATCTCAAACTGTTTCAGTTCTGGTTRCACTGCATTATCTATTTTTCTTTGCTGGGTATCTTAACATATAACAACCAATCAGCATCATGAACAATACTTTTACATTTGCCTATAGCCTATCAAAACTACTAAAATTGCCATATTAGGTTAGTAACTATTTAATCTTATGTGTTAGGATGTTACCTTTTCAGCTCGAAGTTGTTTTTCTGTTTTCTTGCAGCGGAAAATTTTTCTACTTGGTAAAAACATGGTTTTTGTTTGCCTGTGCTTTTGCTCAGACTTATTTCTACTTGTTAATAACATCTTTTTGTTTGTGGTCAACAAATCCTTTGGTCCTAGTCATAAAACCTTCTTTTCAGCTCATTCACCCTTTGCTTCCTTAGTCAACTAGTGACAACTGGCTCAGACATCCATACTTTAAAATATTTTTTATTCTTCTGTATCAAAACTTGCTTTCATCTCCACATCTCCTACATTCAGAGAGCCTTCTGCTAAGCATTCCTGTCTATACAGTTGCCGGGGAAATCTCTTCTGAGATTAACCCTGGATGGTGGTGAACGGCTGTTTTCTCACTGCCTGTGCTTGGAAGAAGGAATCGGAGAGTGTTCGGGTTGCAGTTTGAAGATGTTTATTTTAGAAATCTTATCTCAGGGTTCAGTCTGTCCAGCGTGAAGTTCACAAGCAGCTGGAAAAATGAATTTTCCCCGCCCAGAAAAGCACCTGGGTTTTTATACTCTAAACTACATTAATATTGTTTTTCTCTAAACTCCAATAACTAAAACCCATGTCATACAGTGAAATTGCACCTTCACCCAATCCTAAAAAACCATCACCCTTTACAAAGAGGAAGAGGAAAAGAAAAACAGGAAAATGTGCTTTTATCACATGGATCTGCCTCCATCTTGGCCCCATTTTACCTACGCAGCAAAATCTAAAGACCTACTTTCTCACCCAGTGATATAACAAAAAATCACACCAATCAAACCCTCGTGTCATTCAAATCCTCAGACAGCTCTGGCAGCCTTTTCCACGGGGTCAGATCAAAGCCACCACTGTCTCTGACACAGGAGGACCAGCCCCCCATCCTGGTTGCCGCCCATCCAGGAGACCCAGAGGGATACTCTGGTCTCCCACATACAGTTCTCCTGTTAAAATTCCATCCTTCACAACAGTTGTAAAGCTTTGGAACAGGCTGCCCAGGGAGGTGGTGAGATCACCACCCCTGGAAGTGTTCAAAACCCAGGTGGATGTGGCGTTTGAGGATGTGGTTCGACGGTGAGCATGGGGAAAGTGCTCGGTTGAAGGTTGCTCCTAGAGGTTGTTTTGAAATGCARCCACTCTGTGATTTCCTGATTTTTCTCACTCACAGCCAACTCTTTCTTCTCCTGGTGTGGGTGACATCTGCACAAAGCCTCGGCAGCGAAGAGCTGGGATGCAGTGGTTTGGTTGGTGTCCAGGGGAATGAAGACAGATGTGGGCAGATTAACTGAGGTGTAGTGAGAAGGATTTCAATTTTGTCATGGTTGGTGGAGCAGTGCAGGAACACCGAGTCTTTCAGAGCTGCTTTAGGTATTTTTACACTTGATTTTCACCCTGGTGACCTTGCTGTGSCTGACATCCCAACCCAACCAAGCAAACCACTGGAAAAATCCAGGAACAGGCTCCATATAAGGACTCAAAATGGTTATCAAACCATCTGAAACAACMAAGCAAATACATTTCCAAATGAACAGAATCAGATAAGGAGTTCATATTTATATTGCAGCAGCGTTCCAGCTAAGAAGGAATAAAGATCATC
Organism: Alauda arvensis; assembly: GCA_902810485.1. Lineage (NCBI taxonomy): Eukaryota > Metazoa > Chordata > Aves > Passeriformes > Alaudidae > Alauda > Alauda arvensis. The sequence goes on along the minus strand of CADDXX010000346.1, from coordinate 110,692 downwards.
AATGATTTACCAATAATAGCTGTGAGTWCAGAAGGAGATAAGGTTCATGGCATGACTTCAGGGCTTTGGAATAACCTATCCTGGCACAATCAAGAATTTTGGAACTCCAGCATGGGTTTGTTTTCACTTTTCAATATCCCAGAGTGTTATTTCCTCCCTTCAGACTGGCAGTGTCCCAAAGGAAGACTGCTAACCAAAACCACCACTTCTATCTTAATTAGGACACGCCATGAAAATTAAAATGATCTATTTAAATGGGTAAAAAAGGAAACAAAGCKATTGGCAAAGCTTTTAAGATTTTTGTTCTGCATCAGAATAGAGCTGAATGAAGATATRAGGGAAGTGGATCAGTGGAGCAACYCACAGGGATGACATGAGCCAACAAYTRGTCTAAAAACTTATTTTARTGAACACATTCCTGATGAAGCCAGGGGAGAGAGCAGGATYTGAGGACCTGAATTTTATGGTTTTATAGATCCCTCAATAGAGGGGATTGAGCACATCTGATGAGGGGCAGCTGAGGGAGCTGAGGGGGCTCAGCCTGGAGAAAAGGAGGCTCAGGGGGGACTTCCTGGCCCTCCACAACTCCCTGACAGGACGGGAGAGCAAGGTGGGATCAGGATCTGCTCCCAGGGAAATCAGGGACAGGAGGAGAGGAAACGGCCTCAAGTTGCACCAGGGGAAATTCAGGTTGGATATTAGGATGGAATTCTTCCCTGGAAGAGTAGGCAAGCATTGGAACAGGATCCCTGATGCATTGCTGCCTGGGGCCAGGTGTTTTCAGCCCCACAAAGGTGTGTCACGCTCTGAGGATTGCCCAAAACCTCTCAGAAATTCCTGATATAAATTAGTGAGACTGCAGGATTGGAGGTTTTTAGGGAAGCAAAAGGTTTTAATTAAGACAAAACTAACAAACCATGCAAAACAAAAGAGTAAGCCGTGCCAAGGTGCAGGGAAATCCCTTGCACCTGCTATGAGACCCCAAAACTGTGCAGAGGATCTTTGTGCACTTCTTTAAGAAGGCAATGATTGAGGAGGGGTTTTTGGCGTGCTGCCCAATAGAAATAGTAACAGGCCTTGAGGAACATTTTAAGGATCCAGCTTTTTGCTGGAATTTAGCCAATTAGGGTGAGAAGAGCTTCAAAGTTTCTGGATCTTTGCCTCATAAGTTCAGGGGTGAAAGTTAAACTCTTTCCCAACATGGGAACACCTGTTAAGTTGCCATATCATGTTAGTAACTATTTAATCTGATGTGTTAGCATGTTACATTTTAAGCTCAAAGTTGCTTTTCTGTTTTCTTGCAGTGGAAATTTTTTCTCCATTACCGCAGATCCCCAGGGAAGCAGCGGAGCCACCACCCTTGGAAGTGTTAAAAAYGAGCAGATTTGGCACTTGGTGACGGGGTTTAGAGGGAATGGTGGCAATCAAAGGTTGGACTTGATGRTCTTGGAGATCTGCCAATGATTCCATCATTCCCTAAATGCCACTGAGGTCACCCACCAGTGACAGGAGTGGGAGTTTGCATTCYTCATGTCAACGCTGCTACCCCTGAACCTCCAGCTGATTTCACCCTCAAGGCTCCAATAAAAGATTAAAATGGGAATGAACCACTTCCTTGCCTGACTCACACTTTCAAACCCGTGTACCACAACTTTTAACCTAMAAATGGGACAAAGTGATAAATCACACAGCTGAACATTCTGCAATTATACTTGTTTTCCTACTTCTTCCCTTTTTGCAGACACCTTGTTCCAGTTGCAGTATTCCCCCAGGGATGCACGGCCTCTCAGTGGGCCTGGGATGCTGCCAGCAATAATTTAAATATTACAATAATTTAAAAATTACAATAATTTAAATATGGCAATAWTTTTTWAAATTAMAATAATTAAAAATTAATACTATTATTGTAATTTTTCTCTTGAGGTATAACCTGCCTGCACTGGCTSTGTCTGTCAGGCTTTTTTTCATGTTGGACTGTTATTTTCCACAGGGTGGAATTATTAAACAAAACACAGCTTTTCCTTGGAAAATGAGGGGATCAGTTTAATTGAATATTGTGGCACGAGAACATTAAAGGGTCAAGAGAAATTGTTCCTAACAAGATTTTAGAAGAGACCAAATGAACTATTCCAGAAAATTGCCTGCTTTTTTGTTAACTCTAAAAAGAGAGCCAAGGAATTATCTGATAGGCTTCTGAAAGGATATGAAGCTCTGAAATTTTCCCCAGTTTGGAAATCTCTTTTCATCTGTTTCCGCTGGCAAAGGGAAAAATATAAAGTGTAAAATATATAAATATTACATAATTAAATATTTAAACAAATAATTAAATATTTATATAAATAATTAAATGTTAAATAATTATAAAATCTATAAAATATAAAGGGTAAAATATATGGGGAAGTGCTGAGCTAATGGGGAAGTGCAGGAAGCTGTCCTTGCCCTACAAATGTCGCTTTGTAAAGACACACATTAATGCTTTAGTTTCCTCTCATTTAATATCAAACAATTAAAAGATTGCTGTCTAATTTCCACTTAGGATGCAGCAGCAGGGAGTGAAGACAGAGCAGTGTTTTGTTAATTACGTGCCACATAATTTTTGGAATTGATGAAGTTTGGCGAATGCTCTGTGTTACAGGTATTAAATACAGAACGGATTCAGCTTCCAGCTTTTTCATGGAATCACAGAATGGTTTGTGTTGGGAGGGACCCTCAAAGTCGTCCAGTTCCAACCAATTCCACTGGACCAGGTGGCTCAGGACCCCACACTGGAGGCTTTGGGGACACTTTWTGGCACCTTCCAGAGCCTTTAGGGGGCCTGAAGGCTGGAGAAGGACTTGGGTAAGAACATCTTGTGACAGGATAAAGAGAAATGTCTCCAAACTGACAGAGGGCAGGTTTAGACTGGATATTGGGAAGAAATCCTAATGATAAGGCACTGGAACAAATTTCCCAGAGAGATTGGGGCTGTCCCATCCCTGGAAGTTTCCAAGGCCAGGTTGGATGAGTCTTGGAGCCACCTGGCCCAGTGGAAAGTGTCCCTGGCCATGGCAGTGGGGTGGAACTGGATGAGTTTAAGGTGCCTTAAAGCCCAAATCATTCTACGAGCCATTAAAAAAAATATAAAATATAAAAATCAAAAGCTGTATGGTTGCTAAAATCAACCCCTGTGGTCCTTACAAGCACATGCTGCTCGGCTGGGTGGGAAAGAAGCTGAAAAAGCTCCTGGATTTTGATGGATCTCTGCTGATCWGCTCCACAGATTGCTCCTGATCCGGGATCTGGGATCTCAGGGARTAAAAAGTAACTCCTGACAAAATGCAGTCTCCCAATGTCTGACTATTTCATCCCAARTATGTTTTAGCATTCCAACTGCCTGGTCCCATAAGCTTCAGAGAAGTTGCAGCTACTTGGGATTCCAGAGGAATACTCCCAGACTTAATAAAACTGTCTTGGGGACTAATGAATTATTTAAAGACTGCATAAAGAAAATGTAACCTATGCATTTAAAGTAGGAAAACCCACTTTAAAGTCATCATTCTTCTGTCTTTATCAATCTTACAAGGTTTTTTCCTCATATATTGGTATTTTGTTTGTCTAGGCTGGATGAATTCCGAATGGGAAGTATTGTCATTTAATTTGGGCCAATACTTGGCTCTGCATAAATCTATATTGATAATAACTATGAAGTCTTTTGTTTTATGTACGCATTTGCCCTATTAAACAATAAAAAAGTGTTTCACACAAAATGGGAAGGAATGACACAGAGGAATCACGCGCTCAGGTGTAACTTCCTTGGAGGTGTGGGTGTTTTTATCCTGGAGCTCACCTTGACCGTGAGGAACGAAGATCTTTTTTTTTTTTTTTCTTTTTTTGCATAATAATGAGCTTGAATTTCAAGTGGTGAGAAAGAGAAGTGTCTGGAGAGAAAACCAAGCAGCTCAATAGCACCTTGAGAGGTCAGAAACCTCCAGTGAGCTGAATGTGGAGGATTGAAGAGGGAAGATGAAAAAAAATAGGAGGTGAAGAGAAACCTCTGAATAATGTGATAGGCATGGAAAGTGAGGAAAATCTGGGCTCTGATGCTTGCAGGTGCTGAGCCCGCTCTGAGAAATGAGGAGAAAGCGCTGGAAAGGAAGGGAAAAAGGGAAAATTCCGTACTGGGGTCTGAGATAGAACCAGCAGAGGCCAAAGTGCACAAGCAGCAGTGGCACCCCTTCAGCATTAAAAGCTTTTGAAGCTTTTAATGTTTGCAAAACCTTTGAGGATTAAACACCACCTCCTTCATGAAGCAGCTAAAGAGGGTGTCCATGGAGCTGGAGGTGTTTGGCATTCTTACATCCCCTATGGATCARGGAATCCCAGAATCATTAATGTTGGAAAAGAACTCCAAGGTCACCGAGTCCAACTTTTGGCCCAACACCTCCATCCCCACTAAAGCACATCGTGAAGAGCCACATTAACTCGTCCCTTGAACAATTCCAAGGGTGGTGGCTCTGTCACTTCCCTGGGGAGTCTGAGCACTGCGGATGGAAAAAGAGAGGGAAAAAGCGAGGCAGGCAAAGTAGGAAGCTGAGAAAGAAGGTATTTCCTGTGTCGTGCACAATTTTCAGCTGTGAGTCCTTCCTGAACCAGGATTGATTTGGTTTATCCAAACTTTGGGTTCCTGCGATGGAACCCACTCCAACAGGAGCAATCCACTGGGAAAGCTYTGCCAGGGAAATCCCCTTGAGTCGGCAAAAACATGAGGTGTGTGAGGAATAGCAGATATTGCTTTTCTTCAGCAGGGAAAGGTTTGTTTTCCCAGATTTTCTGGTGCTGGACTGGGAACAAACAGCGCAGTCAGCAAAGAGCTTTCCCATTTAAATCTATTCATTCTCTGTGCTTAAAATCTCCAGGAATTATTCCCACAACATCCCTGGAACAGCATCACCTTTGCTGAACAGAGAAATCACTGTAGGAGGACACAACTCCTTCAGGTGGTGTCCCCGCTCCCCGGAGAGAAATCCCAGCTGGAGAATCGGGGATGTTTGGGAATGGATCGGTTTAAAGTCTCGCTGTCATTTTAAATCCAGCCAGCTGATGGCTGTGTCGGGCAGGAAATGAGCTCCAAAAAAAAAAAAAAAAACCAGTGGAAGTTGCATTTCCATCCCTGTCGGGAAGCAGGGAGGGTGTCAGAACTGCCAAAATAACTCAGATTCAAACTCCATAGAGCACCCAGAGCATCAGGCTTGGCTCCAAGGGGAGCAGGGGATGAAATCCGGTGGGAGCTGGRAAAGGGGAAAGGTGAAGAGGGGGATTTGGGAGGAGAGGGGACAGAGGGAGCATCTGCTTTGGAAAGAGCAGCTGGGATTTGTCCCAAAAGGTGAGCTGCTGCTAAAGCCTGGGAATATTCTGGGAAGAAAAGGATTTTTTTGCATTTCTCCCTGATGRTACACAGGACATTCTAGTGGCAGATTCCCTGCCTGKGGAAGGGGKAYTGGAACTGGGTGTTCTTYAAGCTCCCTTCCAACCCAAACCATTCCATAATTCCCTGCTAATTCAGTGATTTCAACCACCAGCCCCTCTGCTTCCCACAGCTGTTCCTGCTCTGCTCAGGAAAACTTTTGATTTGGGATTTTATAGGTTTTTTTCATCCTGTCAGAACTCACCCGAAGGTGTCAGTTTTAGTGAAATGTGTTCAGAACCACTCCTCCTCCTCCTCCCTGCAAGACAGGATTTTGATAATACTGTCAACAACTTTTTTCGAGCTGGTGCAATTGGATTTTGGGAGCACTTTTTTTTTTTCTCCAAAAAAATTAGTGGGTTTTTATGATACTTTTAAGAGCTAAAATGCAGAAAGAAGTAATTTCTACTCAGGCTT
>CADDXX010000346.1:94552-104742 GCA_902810485.1 Alauda arvensis | reverse complement strand
TATTCTCTTAATCCTGGAAGGGAATTCACCTTCAAACTGCAACATTTCACGCAGTCTGGAAAGTCCTTGATAAACTCAACTCCAATTTAGCGTTAAGGACCTCTGATCATGGGTGTTGGAATTTTTCCTGTGTGAATTCCAGGAGTAATTCCCTAAACCTGCATGGATAGGAGAGTTGTCTCTGCCTGCACCACTTCTTCCTACAAACAGGACACCGTTCATTATTTATTCCCCACCCCTGGAAGTGCCCAAGGCCAGGTTGGATGGAGCTTGGAGCCACCAGGTCTTGGGAAGGTGTCCTTGCCCACGGCAGGGGGKTGGAACTGGGTGATCTTGACAGTCCCTTCCAGCCCAAACCATTCCACGATTCCCTGAAAAATGCCAAAAATGAGGACTTGGGTGGATTTGGCCAAGCTGTCGCTGCCTTTCAAGAGCTGGATGTAAATTTTTTACAGCATTTACATCAGACAGAGTTCCCTCAACAGCCTCTGATGTTTATTTGATGTGTTTATTTGGGATGATTCCCTGGGGCAAGGCCCTGTTGGCCAAACAGCTCATCCCCAGCGGGAAGCCAAGAATTTGCTCTGTTACCACCTCATCCCTCCCCTTCTCCCCAGCACCAGAGAACAAATGAAATCATCAGGGATTTCAAGCTGGAAATTGTCTCCTCCRGATAATAATCAGGATTTCTCCGTGAGTGTTTCATCAGTTCTTGCAGCCACACTCCATCACCACAGGAATACACAGCTTGYGTCTGTCTTCATAGATTCCACTCTATATCAACTTCTCCTTGAATATATATTCATAAACATTATTGAACATACATGCAGATTTATATGGGGATCCTTGAATCAATTTTTCTTTCGGTGGCAATCTCAATTTGGCAATAAAAAGTCAATGTGATGGATGTGGCTCCCTTTCCCATGCAAAAGCTCCATGTAGATCTTTCAGTATCAATAACTCCAGCTATAAAACACGGATGTATAAAACACTCAGTGCTTAAGACTGGATTAAATTAGTGAGATTAATTCCCATACCCAYGAAAGGAAGTTAAAAGGAGTTAACTGTAAATTCGGCTCCTTTTTTTCCCCCCCCTCTCTCCTTGCCCTGGCAAAGAGAGACACATTTCATTTCCCACTGATCCAGCAGCCAGCAGTAATTGGYCTGCAATTTATTGTGAGCGGAATAAGAAAGGCAGGAGAAGGGAACTGCAGAGGAGAACTGCCAAGAAACCTTCCAGGCAGCCTCACGCAGCTGGAATTATTCCCTTTCACCACCTCCAAGCGCTTGGAGAATGTGGGAATGCAGGAATCCCTTCCCAAAGCCCTGCAGTGGGTCCCAGCCAAGGGAAGYCCCACRCTCAGAGCTGTGTGGGAYTGGAGGGRTGATGTCAAATGTGTCCAGGGAAAGGCAAGGAACTTTGGGAAAGGGTCTGGAAGAGGGAYTGGAGGAGCTGGGGGGCTCAGCCTGGAGAACAGGAGGCTCAGGWGCCTTCTCACTCTCCTGGCAGGAGGTGTTGAGGTGGGCATTGGTCRCTTCTCCCAGGAAAAAAAGCAACAGGACAAGAGGRAACCACCTCAAKYTGTGCCAGGGAAAGTYCAGGCTGGATATTGGGAAGAATTYCTTCACTGGAAGGGTTATCAGTSCCTGGAACAGGCTGGTGGAGTCACCRTGCCTGAAGGGACCCAAAGGATGTGCGGGTTTGTCACTTGGGTGGCCTGGGCTGTGAACTTGATGACCTTAGAGGTTTTTTTTCCAGTAATTCCAGGATTCTCTGGAATTTGCCTWACAGTGCCTCCCTCTTTGTGTTTCACAAATAACCCCATCAGGCCAAGCCTGAGACGTGACAGGGCACCAGGGGGAAGAGAGAGCTTGGTGAAAATTGGGCAAAAACCAAAACTTGACGTATTCCACAATTTCCAAGGAGAAGAGGAAAGGGAATTTTAGGGATGTGCAGCCCCTGCAACCGCACATCCTGATGCCATCATCACCAGAGGRCTGGGCAGGAATCCCACTGGGGAAGCCAGGAGGGTGTCTGTCCTCCCAGGAGCTCGGAATCCACCTGCAAAGGGCACTGAGAGGCCACGGCTGGGCTCCGAGGGAGGCACAGGAAGAAAACCGGTGGATTTGGGAAACTGGGAATGGGAGGAAGAGGAGACCAAGAGGAACATTTGGGAGGAGGAAGGCTCTCCCAGGTGGAGAAGGGATGAAAAGAGCRMSTGCAGCACYRCTGTCCACATCYAGAACTGTTCTTCCTCTGAGCAGARGAAAGCCACAGYGCCCAGGGCAAGCCTGTTGMACATCCCTGGAARGTTAAATCTGAATAATTAACACTGTCTAATCAACAATGGCTTTGGCTTCTGCTCAGGATAGGTGAGGGTAACTCCACAGGGTGATCCCAACATAGGAGGGCAGAGGGATTTTCGCTGCACAAAAATCGGATTCAATCTCCAGGTGTGTTGAAAACGAGCTGACAACAGGAGCTGAAAGCAGCTGAATCCAATGATTTTATATCCAGGAAATTCRTCCCATGCCCTTCATGAGTCCTGATCCACATCTGTGTTCGAATTCCCACGTCAATTCTGCCACTCCTTCAACCTTTTGGTGCCACACTCCACCAAATCCATGGGTGGGATCTACCCCAGATCCARCAGCTGCTGCCTCGTGCTGAGCCCTGGGTTTCCTTTCATGGCTCATTACAATGAGTTAGATTAGAAACTACAGCTAATTGCTGTTGCTGTTGTAATTTACAGGAGATGTTGCTACTGTTTGTACATCATGGAGCTGGCATAATGACATGTTGTCTTTCCTAATTATATCAGCCAAATAATTCCCACTAAGCACTGGCAGAGTGTTTTAATTAATATTATTACCCCCGGATCTGTCACAAAGCTCAAAACTCTGGTGTGGAAAAAYGACTTCTTTTGTTTTCTTTTGCACCTTGAGGAAAGTTGAGTGGAAACCTGGAGGTCCAGGATCTTTTCTCCTGATCCAAGCAAGAGAGAGCTGGGTTTGATCGTTACCTTTGCCAAGGGCAAATGAGGTGCAATTTCACTACCTCTGTGAAAATTTACATKTATTTCTTTTTGTCTCCGGCAGATGGGATTTCAAGGAATTCCTGACTTAGAAAGTGAGGCTTTAKCAAATAGGAATCAGCCWGCAAATGGGTTTTTGCTTCAGGCCTAGGCTCATCTCTGCTTAGATTAACAGTTAKCAATTAGGGGTTGGATAAATTAGCRTTCAGTTACCCAGGCTGTTTTGCAGGTGAAGGGAAGCAGGAAAGCATCTCTGGAGGTGACCTTGATCATTAGTTTGTTGTTTTTCCTTATTTAAATAGACTTTTAAGTTATTMTATGACACAGTTAAGTGGCTAAAATAAGGTGGGATGAGGTGGAGATCTCAGGAGCCTGTGGTCAGTGGTCCAGGACCCACCCACGTGTGCATTTCTGGTCCCAGGTACACTCAGGTGGGATTTGTGCTCCTGTGGGAACTCTGCTGATGTCCAGACCAACCTTCCACACAGAAATTGTGTAACTGAACCATCAGCCTTGGATGGGCAAAGTCTGGTGGAAGGTATCCCTGCCCGTGGCAGGGGGCTGGGATGAGGTGGTTTTGGAAGTCCCTTCCAAGCCAAACCATTCTGTGATTGTAGGATTTGGTGATTCCCAGGATCACAGAATGGCTCAGGTTGGAAGGGGCCACCACGGAGTCATCTGGTGCCACCTCCCTGCTCCAGCAGGGCCATCCCAGAGCACAGGGCACAGGATTGTGTCCAGAGGGTTCTGGAATATCTCCAGTGAGGGAGACTCCCACCCTCTCTGGTCTCTGTTCAGGGCTTGGTCACTGCCCAGGGAAGAAGTTCTGCCTCATGTCCAGCTGGAACTTCCTGGGATCAGTCCCTGCCTGTCCCTGCTGTGCCATTGCTGGGCCCCCCAGAGCAGAGCCTGGCCCTGCTCGGAGCCCTCCCTGCAGACAGGGACACACAGGGATGGGGTCCCCTCTCAGCTGGGGCTCCCCTTGAGGCTGAGCAGCCCCAGCTCCCTCAGCCTTTCCTTGGCAGAGACGCTCCAGGGCCTTCATCATCCTCGTTGTCCTCCTCTGGACCTGCTCCAGGAGCTCCATGTCCCTCCTGTCCTGAGGAGCCTGGAACTGGACACAGCACTCCAGAATCTGTATTCATTTCTCCTTGACTCACTGGCGTAAGTTCAGAAGTGACAAAACCGGCCTCGAAACCAGAAGGGAACATCCTGAGGGCTGAGGCTGCTGTGTGGATTTGCATTCCCAGCATGGAAATGCCTTCCCTGAGCGATGSGAACAGCCAGCTACAGGAGCTGGGTTTTCCACAGCTCCACAAAGATCTGCTCCRTGAAAAGCTGCTGGTGGTTTTGTCACGGTGTGAGCACTGCAGGGGCACAGTTTGAGTTCAGGAATTCGTACTTTTGGGGATGAAGCACCCCGTGGTCCATTAAGGGGGGTTTTAGAGGCAGCTGGATCTCTCTGACCTCCTCTGGGAAAAGGCCAGCGTTGGAAATGCTTTGTCACATCTAAAATGGGGACAAGGATACCCTGAGAGAGGGAGGTAGGGCTGAAATAAGGATGAGACAAGGGAGCTGGTGGGTCAGGCTGTCATGATCCCACTTCTAACACCAAAATAATGCTAGGGCCTGACTATTAAAAAAATGCCTCTGCCTGAATTAAGGTGCAAACGAGACCATAAAAATACAGAGTATGGCTTTTATTTAACAGCAAGTGTGAAGTAAAGGTGGGAGAAGAAGACAAAGAGARGCAGATTAAATAAAAAGAGTGCACATGGGTCCCTGTGGTGTCCCACCTTCTCCTGGTCTTCTCAGTGTGGACATCCCCAGGTGTTCTTCTGGAGCCCCAGGTATCCAGAGGCATCCATTCCATTCCCACAACTTCTGTGTAGGCAGTTGCTTCCTTTTCCCACAGTTTGGTGGGAATTTTTGCCTGGATCAGTGACCCGGATCTGCCTCACCAGGCCTGGAATCCTCCCRTTGTTGCACCTGCACTGTGGAATTTCATCCGGCGGGCAAATTCCAAACCCTCMCCTCCGTTTAGGTCTGGCATTAACAGCCTCCCCTTTGACCTCTGGGCCTAGCTTAAGTTCCCCTTATGGTGGCTTTTCTCGTGGGAATTTCCTTCTTTGGGATGAGTTGACTGAATTCTTTAAGTCCTTGCAAAGGCGACAGTGGGAAGAAATTTGGGAGGATGCTGTGGCATCACGCCTTTGCTGACCCAGCTGCTGCCTTGGGGATCACCCCTGGGTTCTACATAAACCACATTAAACAGATCTCCAGCCACACAGAACTTGTCCTCCCTGAGCATATAAATCATATTCTGTGGCTGTTTCCCCCATCTATCAGAACGGGACTGACAATGGATTTTGTGTTTTGTCTGGAATGCTTTTTTCAGTTCATTTTGAAGCCTAGAAGAAAACCAGGCAAGGCACCACACAGTCCCTGGAGGCCAAAAGCTTAGGTTAAATCAAAACATTTCATTTAACCAAAGCAGAAATGGGGCCCTTTGATTTTTTTTTTACTTTTTAATTTCGCTCTTTATGATTTAACAGAATTTACAGTCAGTGGGAGGGAAGAAACTGAGGATAAAAGTAATTTGTAAATGAAGAATGAAAATGTTATGTGCTGGAAAGGTCAGGGAGGCAGTTTCAGCTTGATTGGAACATTTTGCTCTAGTTTTTTGGTTTTTTTTTTTTTTTTTTTCAGTTTCCCAAGAGATGCTTGATGAAAATCCACAGAATGTTCCTTCACCAGTGAATCAGCAGGGCAGTTCCAACCCCATCCATTGGACAGGATCCACTTCCACACATCCACACCTGCACCACAACTGTGGCACAGGAGGGGACAATTCCTCTGCTCRGACCGAGGGACAGAGCCCAAGGGCTTTTAGAGAGGGCAGCACCAAGCCAGGCTGATAAAGCAGCTGATTCAGCCAATTAGCACTCATTAGTGKGTCTAGGTGAGGTTTTAGCTGATCCAGAGAATTCCTTATTTTTTGTTTTCCACATTTGCTCTCCCGTGATGAGGAGCCCAGGAACATCTCCTCCCAGGCTGGTCCCAGTCCAGATGGAAGCAACAGTGGGGAAACTTTCACGGAATCGTTAATGTTGGAAAAGACCTCCAAAATCAGCAGGTCCAACCCTCAACCAAATCCCACCAGGCTCCTCATAAAATACCACATCCACTCGTTTTTCAGCATTTTCAGGGATCGTGATTCCATCATTTCCCCTGGACAGCCTATTCCAAAGCTTGGCCATCCTTTCAGTGGATAAATTTTTCCTAAAATCCAATCTGAACCTCCCCAGGTGCAACCTGAGCCCATCTTGCACCATTTCTTTGTGAGGGGAGACTTCTACTGAAATTGGGTCAAAGCACAGCGTGTGATTTGATAGGAAAACTGCAGTGGGATGAAATTCCTGAGCCTGGTGGGTCCCCAGTGAGATTTACTGAGTTCCTGGAAGCCCATCCAAGAGAGGAGAGTTCTGCACTCTCTGTGGTTTCCAGCTGCAGCAGATGTTCAAAAAGCTGGACAAAAAAGTGAGTGGAGAAAATTGATTTTTAAYGTGATTCCTTACATCTCCRTGTGGCTGCTGGACAYGRACATGGCCAGAAAAYCATGGAATCATGGATTGGTTTGRGTTGGAAGGGACGYTAAAGRTGATYTAACYCCATCCACCCTGCCTTGGGRCACCTYCCACKATCCCAGGTTGCTCCAAGCCCTGTCCARSCTGGCCTTGGACACTTCCAGGGATGGAGCAGYCACAGCTTCTCTGGGWAACCTGTGCCAAGAATTTCTCCCCATTATCACATCCACATCTGCTTCCTTCCAATTTGAACCCACTTCCCCTTGTCCCGTTTCTCCAGGTCCTTGTCAATAATCTCCCTCCATCTTTTTTGTTGCCTCCTTCAGGGAACGGAAGGCAGCAGTTGGATCATCCCAAAGCTTCTCTTTTCCAGGCTGAACGTCCCCAAGACTCCCAATTTTTCCTCATAGGAAAGGTGCTCCAATCCCTCTAATCCAGGTTGGTGATGCTGTGCCATTGCTGAGCTTCCCATGGCACAAATTCCTTCAACAACCTCCAAAGACCTTGAGTTCACTAGGAATTAGGAAGTGAAAACAGAATTCAGTTATTCCTTGTTCATTTTAACACCCCAAAACCTCTGTCACATTTTTTTTTTTTTTTCCTGTGGCCCTGGGGCAACAGCTTTAACTCGTGGAGAATTCTTAGAGCTCATCAAAAACATTTCTGGGCATTGTGCTGCAGTTGAAAAAATACTTATTTATGAGTCTTGCATGTTGTTAACAAAATAACAGCTTTCATTTTGCTTTCATATCCCATGATTCAGGGTGTTTACAGAATAAGCTGAATCTCATTAAATTTCGAACCAAGAGCTGGCAWGAGCCCAGCTTGGCTGAGGCTCCACTCCGCACAAAAGCTGGGAATGCACCACAGAGGTGAACAACGGGAAAAGAATGGGGAAAATTGAATGGTTGTTGGTTTTAGGGGTGACAGATTTCAGCTGAACTGAACACAGCTTGTGGTGTTTTTTTATGACTGACTCAACAGACACGGATTCAGGAGATCTGGATTTCATTCCTGAGCTTGTTGGAGATACAAAGCCCTTCCCCTTAGCCCAGCCATTAACTGGAAGTGACAACCCTGATTTTAATAAGGTCCTCTAAAAGCTCCTGTCCTGGCACTGGGATCCTCCCTGCTAGAATAACAGCTCAGAAAAAAAATAACAACACCAGGCTCATTTTGCCTAAAACAGGCTGAGGGCTTTTATCCCAGCGCCYGAGCCAGGAAATCAATCAGGAACTGATTTCCATCAGGCTGCACTGAACAGGRCAGTTTATGGATCTCTCACCTGTGTGGGAAAATCCCAGGGATAAAGCTGTTCACAGTGCTTAGAACCGTGGAATTATTCCTGTTGGAAAGGACCTTTAGGATCATTAAGCCCCGCTGTTGGCTCAGCATTACTAAGTCCAGCACTAAACCACGTCCCTGAGTGCCAAGCTTTTAAACACCTCCAGAGGCTGTGACTCCACCACTGCCCTGGGGACTCTGTGCCAGGGTTTAAAAGCTATTTTGGGTCAAGAAAATTTTCCTAGTATTTGACCTCAACTTCCCCTGGCGCAATCTGAGGCCGTTTCCTCTTATCCAAATGTTTGTTACTTGGGAAAAGAGCCTGAGCCTCACCTGGCTGCACCCTCCTGTCAGGGAGTTGTGGAGAGTGAGAAGGTCCCCCCTGAGCCTCCTTTTCTCCAGGCTGAGCCCCTTTCCCAGCTCCCTCAGCTGTTCCTGGTGCTCCAGACCCTTCCCCRGCTCCATTCCCTCCTCTGGACACTCTCCAGCCCCTCAATRTCCTTMTTTTCATAAAAAACCCAAAATKATCCCAGGATTTSWGGTGTGGCCTCAGCACAGGGGGGCAGTCCCTGGCCACAATTTTGCTGTCACAGRCCAGGATGTCCCTGGTGTTTTGGATGCCTCCTTCCTGTCCCTGTTATCCCTCAGGCGTCTCCACCTGAGGTGTCTCCACCTGAGGGAGCCAATGGATTGTAATCACAGCACAAGGGCCAGAAATTTGCACTTCTCGTTCACCCCAGGATGGAAAAGGCATCTGAGTCCCTTGGAGTGGTCAGGATCAGCTTGGAAAGGGACTTTGGAAAAGGGTGGAGAGACAATGAAGTGGGAGGGGTGTACAGGGAAGGAGGAGAAAGGAGAAAGTAGGAAGAGAAGGAGAAGGAGAAGGAGAAGGAGAAGGAGAAGGAGAAGGAGAAGGAGAAGGAGAAGGAGAAAGGAGGAGAAAGGAGGAGGAGAAAGGAGGAGGAGAAAGGAGGAGGAGAAAGGAGAAAGGAGGAGAAGGAGGAGGAGGAGGAGGAGAAGAGCAAGGACAAAAAGGACAAGAAGAACAAGAGCAACAAGGAATGCAGTGAGAAAACAGGGAAATAGGAAAGAATGAACAACGGCAGTGAAGGAAAGAAAACAGCAGGGGGCAAAAGGATCCGCAGAGCAAAAGGAAGCAGACCAAAAGAAGGAAAAGGTTTCAGTGGAGGTGAGAGAAAGGTGGAGAGCAAGGGAAAAACCAAAACCAAGCAGAGCAACCTTGATCAAGAAAAAAAAAAAAAAAAGACTGCTGTCAGTCTAAAGGATTTTATTTTATTCCCAAATTATTGTTGTGTTTCAATGAGGGCTTTTTATCCCCTCTCTTTAACCTCCCCACCTTTTTCTTCACAGTAACATTTAAAGGACCTGTATAATCAGAAATCAAAATGCACTCAAAATTCAAAGACATTGAAAGGATCCAAACAAAATTTTTCAGCATTTCTGAACCCAAATTTTAATCTCCAGCATATTCAAACACATTGAAACACTGAAACATTTCATTCATTGCTCCAACTTGCACCCATCTGCATTTTCTTACATTGTGGAGGGAACCATTGATCCATAATTACTCACCCAATTACAGCCATCCCGAGCATCCTGTCCTCAACCACATTTGTACAAATTGATTATAAATTTTTTTATTATCAAGCAGAAATAGTGATGCTTCCACAGACACCCTGCATCCAAAGGTTTGGACTGGTCCCGTTTTAAGAGGGAGAAATTCGATGAAGCTGCTCTGTCAGGATGGTGTTGAGGGATGCAGGGATTGATGGGTGGTGTTAAATGCAGGGCAGGGCAAAAGCCAGGCTTGGTAAAACCCCCTGGACAGTGGGATAAATGGGATTAACTGGGTTAAATGCCTGCATTGACGAAGCCAAGTAAACAGGGCCATGGAATGGGATAAACAAACAAACAAACAAAAACAAACAACCAAAAAAACAACCAAAAAAAACATCCCAACAAAAAAAACAGGTGTAGTTCAGGAGTTAAAACCAGCTGTTACCCTTTAGTGAAAGACAGCTGGGATTAATCCACTCTGCTTTATGGGGCAGGGTTGGGAGCATGGAGTCAGGCTGTGTCATCCCAGCTGGAGTTAGAGCCAGAGAARAGCCCCAGACCCTTAAATTTTCTGATTTTCTTGTGCTGAATAACTCACAGAGCACAGCTGATAACAGGAATCCTTCGAGGGGAAGACCTGCTTTTTTTTTCTTTTTTTTCCCTTCTTTTTTCTTTTTTTTTTCTTTTTTTTCCCTTTTTTCCTTTC
>CADDXX010000346.1:63314-94524 GCA_902810485.1 Alauda arvensis | reverse complement strand
CCTTTTTTTAACCTGAGGGCTGTTTGTTCTAAGTCTCTGCTGCAGTCCAAGCCCATCCTGACTCTGTGTCCAAAAAAAAAACCCCAAAGGGAATGCATCTCCTCCCTAATATCCCATTCCCTGCTTTCCTGAGGCAGGGAAACACGGATACACCCTGGGGCTGTCCTGGTGTGGGCAAATTCAAGTGAGGCTGTGGAATAATCTGGTGCTGCTGATGTTGAAACAGAACCCCCTGGAGATGTTTTTAATGTGAGAACAGCAAAATACTTTGGGGAAAAAAAAAATCCTGGTGGGAGAGTCAGGATTTTCACTCCAAGCTCTGAGTGCTGCTCTTGCAGGAGGAGATGAACRACAAAATGCCTTCTTTGAGGAATCACCACCTGTTTTCCAGTGGGTTTTTGTCTGACCTTTACTTTCACTCCTCTGCTTTCAATCCTCACTTGTCCGAGCAAGAGCTGGATTTGCTGATCCCTGGGATTTCTGGGGAAGATGACTTCCCCCAGGATCAGGTTTTGAATCTCTTCAGGCCAGCAATGGGAGGCTGAATTCCTGGTGGGAGTGAATAAATGACCTCAGTTATGCCAGTTTTTAGCCTTGGAAAAGCTGCTGGGGTGTGTGGCCCCACCTGGGCTGTGCAAGGTTTGCAGGGTTGGGAGGCTGCACAATGAATTGTCCTCCATCCAAACCCACATCCAGATTCCATGCACTTCCCAGGCACAATAAAATACAAAAAATTAATTTTCTACTCTATTCAACCACTGCATTTTAATTCCTTTTCAGTGCTTTATGGACTTCAGATGTAATTCTGTGCAAGAGCTCGTCTAGGAGACACCATCAGGCACTGAAGTCACATGGAAGTATGACTTGGAAGTTTAGAAACACATTAAACAAGGAAATGGAGATGTTCCTTATTCTGAGGGAATTCTGACCTGATTTATTTTGATTCTCTTTCAGCTTGAACTGAGAAGATTTGAGTTGAACTCAGTAAATTTGTGAGCGTGAGCTGGTGGTCACAAAAAATTGTCTTAGGTAGGTCCAGACCTAAGATCTGAGCTTGGTCCTAAGTGAAAGACAGACTGTGCAGCCTAAGGAAGGTATTCCCAAGGTCTGGGCTCCAACAGGTCAATAAATCCATTTTTTCCCACTTTTAAGCACCCAAAATAAAAAAAATCCATGTCGAGACATTGAAATCTGGGTCATTCATTCTGGTGTTTATTCAAATTTTACCTAGAAGCAATAATGATTAATAGATTGTTTGACACATATTTCACCCGTGGTTCCTGAATTAATTCAACTTCTCACAACCACGGAGAATAATTGAATTCCCTTTGTTACTCATGTGTTCACAACCCTCCCRTTGCTGGAACTGGGTCACTCCAGCCCTCAGATGAAATCAGCKTTTAAAAATGAGCCACATTCAAATGGGTCAGAGGGAAATAATGACATCAGACCTCAGCAGAAAGTGCTTGTTAACRACTTCATAAACAGCCTCTGYTCCATGCTCTTACCCAGTACCTGGATAATGGTGTAAGAAATTCATTCTTTGGATCAGAATTCTGTTCTTTTAGCACAGGATTCCCTGTCCAGCAGGGAAATTTGGAATTAGGGGGTTGAAAAAACCTCATCCCCTTTCTGCAGTTTACTCCCCATGCCCCCACATCTGTTGTGTTGGAGGAGGCAGAGGGAACAGCTCTGCCAATTCCACTTTATGCCAGTTTTGTGGTTTTCTTTTTGGGTTTTTTTGGGGTTTTTTTTTTGTTGTCTGACTCCAGCACCATGGACAGCAGAGAGTCCCATGTTCTGTCTGTTGGATTAAGAAGAAATCTGGCCTTTTTTTTTCTGTTCTTAATTCTGTTGTAAACCAGTCCCCATTCGGTTACCCCACCCCCTTCACAAGTTTTTAATCCTCAGCCTCGTCCTCCACCTCCCCAGATTTCCTCTCTCCAGACTGAAGAGTCTCTGCAGCCTTTTCAGTCTCCTCCAGAGGCAGATACTCCATATTCCTGATGATTTTACTTTATCTGGAATTCCTCATATCTCAGCTGGGCCTCTTTAGAGAGACAGAGAGCAGAACTGCAGAGACAACTCCGTATGAGAGGGCATAAAAATTCTGTGTAACAGCAAAATCCCTCCTTCTCCCTGGTTCCAAAAAACCTCCTTGGTGATTCCCAGCTTTTTTGCCAGCRTTTTTGGCTGTTGTGGCACACAAAGCCAGGGATTTCAGGGTGCCCCCAGTGACAACCCCGGGATGTCTCTCCTGAGTTTTCAGGGACCCTTTGGAGCATGGTTGAGATTGCATTTCCATGGACACAAAACATTGATTTGYAGTCATCTGGGCCAGGTTATTTGGGAATCCATCCAAACTGGGCTCAGCAGCCACTCTCCTGTTCGTTTAGTTCAAATCCCTGTGAGGTTCCTCTGGAGTTCCACTTGGAATTTCATCCCACTCTTCYGTGTCTTGAGAAGCAACCACTCAGCCCTGCTTTTCCTTTTAAACTCTCTGGAGAAGGATTGGAACCTCTTCTCCAATCCTGTGGCGTGTTCTATTTTTAAATGTTCCTTTTTGGAGGAATTTCTAGAAGGGATTTTGGCTTTTCCAAAGTCCAAACTGGATTTCCAGCAGGCTCTTGCTGCTCATCTGAGCCTTTACAGATCCACACTGGCTCTTTCCCAACAATCCACATTTGCCATAATCTCATTCTTTCCTACAGAACAACCTTTTCCAGGTATTTTCCAGGGAACCAGGCAGTAATTTCCAAGACGTAAAGAGTGTAATGTTTATTATCCCATATTYTGTAGATGGGAATTAAATCAGTTGCTTCAACCTCTGGGAACTGTGGCCATTGGTACTTCGAGTTTTTGTGCCTCAGTCAAAATTTTAGGAGTTCCTTCAAGATTCCAGTCCAGGGGATATTTTGGCATTGAGCTGATTTGTTTAATTTGTGGGTATCAGGAATTAACAGGGTTGGTTTGGATATTAGGAAAGGGTTTTTTATCCAGAGGGTGGCTGGGCTCTGGAACAGAACCCCAGGGAATGGTCACAGATCTCCAGGAGGATTTGGACAACGCTCTCAGGCACAGAGTGGGATTGTTGGGATGTTTGGGCAGCGCCAGGAGTTGGACTGATCCTTGTCAGTCCCTTCCAACCCAGAATATTCCATGATTCTGTGATTTTTTTTTGGTATTTTCTGGGTTGTTCTGCAAGCTCGAATGCAGCAGGACCCTCTGTTCTTCAACTGAGTATCAGCGCATCCAACCTTTGGCAAACAATCATAAAACTGATTTTACATTCATTYAGAGCAAACATGGGCATTTCTATTTTTCATTTCAGCACCCAWCAGTTCCAAATAAAAATAAATTCTTACGGGCATGAAAATCTTTACAGTGTTGGGCTGAATTTAGAGGCTTTTYCACCCAAAATTGCAAACCATTAATGTGGGAATATGTTCAAATGTCAGGGTGTTTTCCCTTTGCGTTTTCTAAATGGAAAGTTTCACTTTGGAAATGCCAAATCCCTTTGTTTTGACATTTTCCCAAGTTGGACCTTTTGACCCCTAATTTCAAAATAGCAGGTTTTTTTTAATTTTGAAAAATTGACTTCAGTATAAAATAAATGGTTGGGTTTTTTTATAGATGGACTATCTTTAAGAAGCACTTCTGAGTCAAAGGGAAGAGTTCAGCTCCATCTCAGGTGCTTTTTAACCACTTTTTTCCCCCTTGGGAGGGAGTAATGGAGGAGATTTTTCCACACTGATTTTTGTTTCAGTTCTCAGCTCCATCACTGGCCCTGTTCTAGCTCCAATATCCAGGAGGCAGAGTTTGGGAGAAATTCCTCTGGAAAACTCATGTCATGTAATAATCACAGAACCCCAGAACAGTTTGTGTTGGAGGTGACCTAAAAACCATCCAGTTCCATCTCCAGGGACACCTTCCACCATCCCAGGCTGCTCCAAGCCCCATCCAACCTGACCTTGGACAATTCCAGGGATGGGGCAGCCACAGCTTCTCTGGGACACCCTGTGCCACCTCCTGAGGTGACCTAACACTGCTCAGCGTAATCCTTGCTCCTCTCCAAGCTGAGAATTCCACCCCAAAGCCTAATTAGCAGCTCCAGGCTTCTCCACAACAATTAGCAGGGCTGGAGGAGCTGCCAGAATCTTCCCTGGACCTGTGCCACCGCCGGTGAACTGCTGGGAGCTGATGCAGTTCCCATTGAGAAGCCGGATCCCTCTCTTCATTTCCCCTCTCTGAATCATTCATCTGACGGCTGTTAATTGCCAGATTAATTACCTGTTGAGGTGCACAGGTAAGAACAGCAGCTCCTTTCACGTCATCCCTCCGAACCGTTTCCTGTYCCTCTGCTCCCGTCAGCTCCCGGCAGAGCGGGGTACCTGCTAATTGCCAGCGCCTCTCTAATTGGTATTTTATCAATCACACGCCTCCCACTCCCAACCTCACTTCCAAAGGATGCATCCTGCACCTGTGCCAGCTGCATTTCTTGGGGGGGGTGGACCCCGATTCCAAACCCCGATTCCAAACCCTGATTCCAAACCCTGATTCCAGAGCTTCTCCCCGGTGGTGACTCAGAGAGCAGGAAGGGTGATTCGCTTCTCTCTGCCTTCAGGAATTGCTGGAAGATGTAATTGCAGGAGCGTGTTTGTCAGGGAGAGGTGGTTTTGTTTGGATGTTTTGCTGGAAAGCGCAGGCTTTGGAAGCGCAAACCTCTGGTAATCCCTAAGGGAATGAACTTCCTGCAATGTCCTTAAAAGGGAAGCCTCGGAACAGCTGGAAAGGCAGGAAAATGAGCCCAGGGCTGGGTTTGTGTCACCTGATTTCAGATTTCAGCTCCCCACACTGATCTCCTCTATTTTAACAATTAGAGAGAGTTGATTTGTTCAGCTTGGAGAAAAGAAGGCTCCAGGGAGAACTTAAAGCTCCTTCCAGTGCCTGAAGGGACTCCAAGAGAGCTGGAGAGGGACTTTGGCAAAGATCTGGAGTGCCAGGATGCAGGGAATGGCCTCCTATTGCCAGAGGTCAGGGTTAGATTGGATACTGGGGATAAATCCTTCCCTGTGACAGCAAACTGGACACCAGCACAGGTTTCCCAGAGAATCTGTGGCTGCCCCATCCCTGGAAGTGTCCAAGGCCAG
This sequence comes from Alauda arvensis, assembly GCA_902810485.1. NCBI lineage: Eukaryota > Metazoa > Chordata > Aves > Passeriformes > Alaudidae > Alauda > Alauda arvensis. The sequence goes on along the minus strand of CADDXX010000346.1, from coordinate 89,374 downwards.
GTTGGACAGGGCTTGGAACAACCTGGGATAGTGGGAGGTGTCCCTGCCCATGGCAGGGGTTGGAACTGGGTGGTCTTTGAGGTTCCTTTCAATCCAAACCATTCTGTGGAAATGAAGGAGCTCCAGAGAGCCTCATCTGAGTGCAGGATATTGTTTGTCTCACCTTGTGCGGGTGGGGAGTGGAGATTCCATCCCAAACTCCCAACAATCCCAGTGCCTTGCTCTCCAGAGGWGGAGCAAGGACATTCCAGTGGTATTTCCCAGCTGGAATCACCCACCCYGAATCAAAGAAACACAAAATGTCCAAATTATGGGATAGTCTCAGCTGGGAGGGACCCATGAGGATCATTAAATTCTCATTTCTTTCCCTGAACAGAACCAGACAAACCCACTGTTGGTTTCCTGAAAAAAACAATATCCCTGGAGCTCAGGATCAATGTGGATCCTGTGACAGCAAATCAGGGTGAAGGAATGACCCACCTCACACCTCTTTCTATTCTCCTTTCAAGCCACAAGTTTCACTGAAATTAGGAGTATTTTAACGAATCTTCCTCCTGACAAATGATATTGAAATTATCCGCTGGCTGTATAATTTTTTAAGGAAGAACACAGGAAAAGGAAGAAGGAACAAATGGAATRCGAGGCAGCAAAACCACGTCAGGTGATAATGAATAGTTTAAGTTCAGTTTTGTTTGGATTTCATAAAGAAAAAGCAAACAGAAGAAGGTTTTCTTTGAAGTGCCTGATAGCTTAGCTTCCTCAGAGGGGTTTAATTCAAAGTTAGGCCATTAATTTTGTCTTAATTTTTAAATTAGCCCTTGTTATTTCCCTTGGAAAAAATGAATGGAACCGAAAGAAGTAGCACTGACAAAACGTCATGRAAAYCACTTTCATTCCACTTCTTTTTTTYTCTCGTGTTTCCACASCGAAAAGATGGGAAGTGCGAAGTTAAAAAGTGAGAAACCCAAGCTCTCAAAGAGAAGTGAAAAATGTCTGTCTTTCTAAAAGTCAAAACAAGCTGCAAAACTCTTCATTAAGTTGCTGGCTGGAATGTTTTTCATAACAGCATCGAAAATGCCACTGAAACGGGTGTGATTTATTTGAATGTTTACAATTTAATGGAATTTGCCCTTCTTTTTTTTTTTTTTAATGGGGAAAAAAAAAAATTCATTCTGTGGTTTTCCATTAGCAAGTGCAATGCTAAAGACTAAAACCCTCCTGGAATCCAGGAGTGGGAGTGGAACAGTCTGCTCTGGAGAAGATTTTACACGYTGAAGGGGGAAATTATGAGGCATTCCTCAATTTGCACCATCTGCAGAATGTGGTTGCTTCTCATGCTTTGCTGACAAAATAAGACTTGCTATAAATCTGGAAGAAGATAAAATTGCATTTAAAAAAAAAAAAAAAATCACCTTTTCTATTTTTTTTTTCTTCCCCCTACAGGAAATTGGAAGGGAGAAAAGCAACCAAAACCAGACGCGTGTTAGACAAAAAATAGAGATTTCACTCAGAAGATGCTGAGGAAAAACAAGTCTGTCAGCAGGGTTGTGTCACCTCAGTGCACCAAATAAAATATCTGAAACTGGATGTAAGCAAAGGTTTTCAAAGAGGCCAAAGCAGAGAAAAGTCTGAAAATTTTAATTTTAATTTTTAAACTATTTATTAATTTCATTTTGGTGCTGAGATAGAAATGAAGAGAGAAATAATGTTCATGTTTCACACCCGGGCTCCACCTGACAGTAACCGAAAGGATTGCAGCTGCTGGAAATCAGGAGGAATTTCTTCATCAGGAGGAATTTCTGCATGGAAAGGGTGGCCAGGCATTGGAAGGGGCTGCACAGGGATGTTTGGATTCCCTATCCCTGGAAGTTTCCAAGGAATTCCTGAACGTGGCACTCAGTGCTCSGGGCTGGTGACAAGGCAGGGATCAGGCACAGCTTGGACTTGGAGTTCTTTTCCAACCTCAACTACTCCTTCATGCTGTGAATTATCCAGAGAGAGAGGCATTTAGGGAAGTTAATTAAGCTGGGGAGACAGTTTAGCATTAAATGCACCATTAATAATTTAAATTTTGTGTTCTACATTTTTTGTGGCACAATCACTGAGTGCCTGAAAAACAGCTGGAATCACTCCAAGGGTCTGGAGGGACAGGAAAAGGGGGAATGGCTTCCCACTGAGAGAAGGTTTGGATTGGGTATTGGGAAGGAATTCTTCACTGTGAAGGGGGTGAGGCCCTGGAAAAGGTTTCCCAGAGAAGCTGTGGCTGCCCCATCCCTGGACGTGTCCAAGGCCAGGTTGGATGGAAATTGGAGCACCCTGGGATAGTGGGAGGTGTCCCTGCCCATGGCAGGGGGTTGGAACTCGATGATTGACACCAATATCGTTTATGTTTTCCCAATTATGACCACTAAAGGCCTGCAATGGGGATCTTTTTCACCCAATTACAGAAAAACACCCAAACCCACAAAGAAGAAGGAAGAAGGTGAAAAGAAGGACTTGAACAACACCTTAAATCTTCCATCTTGGCACATTCCTATGTACTAAAATCTTCAATCCTCAGTTTTTTACCCTGTGAGCTCACACAACACCATTCAAACTCCACACCCACAACCCCTGGGCCATCTCTCCATCTCTGGAACCTGTCCCAAGGCCTCAAGTCAAACGTGGTGCTTGCTTGAGGCTCAGCACCTTTGAACACAGAAAGCCTCAAACTTTCAGCTCCCAGGGTTCCAACAGATGATCTCTAAGGTTTCTCCCAACCATTTCAGGCTCCTGCGTCTCTCCGGTGTTAAAGCTGGTTTGAGTCACCTGACACACAAAGAATCCCCCCCAAAAGTTTGTGGGAGATCACAAACACAATCCAGAGGTGCTGCCTTTCCCCTCCTGGTTCTTGTGGTCTCCACCTTCAGTCCTCTGCTCCAGTTCTAAAGGCCAAAAGGCAAAAGCAGCGTAATTTTGGTTTTTCTTTCTTCCTCTCTGAGGAACCTCTCCATCTTTCCAGACCTGCTCCAGCATTGTCACTGCAGTGTCAATGCTGAAAAATACACAACTGGCATTTTTAATTGATAAGAACTTATCTGACTGAGCTTTTTGGGTGGAATATTGGAGACATGGGCAATCCATGCTGCAGATTATCGACTGTAGAGAAACAGGATAAACTGGGATGAACAGGGATAAAYTGGGCAGCTGAGCTAAGGGATCTGCTGGGGCACAGAATCACAGAATCATGGAGTTSTTKAGGTTGGGAAAGACCTCCAAGGTCATCGAATCCAACCATTCCCCAGCCCTTCCAGCTCCACCTAATCCATGTTTCCCACACCTACACTGCTTTAAACACCTTCAGGATGGTGATTCAACCTTTCCATGGACTCCATCCCAATCCATTCAAATCCAAGCATTATTAGCAGGCCTGGGGCTTGAACTGGGAGCGGATGCTGTTTGGGACATCCTTTCCCCACAAACCCTGAGGGCAGAAAACGCTCAATTCCAGTGCCTTTGGAACACTAAAAGGGAATTCTGCTGCTGTCCCTGCTATGATTTTTCTTCTCAGTGTGAAGTTCCTGGAGCTCAGACCTCCACAGAAATGGAAACAAAGGAAATAAAGTTGTTGTTTTGTTGTTTTTTTTTCCCTTCCCTCTCCTGTTTCAGAAGCAGCTAAAGGCACCTATTTCTTCAAAATATTGAACCACAATTTAGTGTTTTATGGGAACTTATTGGCTGGAGCTGCAATCCATTCAGATAAATCCATTTGCAAAGGAAAATGAGATCCATAATTGAAAAAAAAAAAAAGTTCTTTTGGTTTATATTGGTTATTAAGAAATTTCAGGAGGGTTGCTGCTTTCTCCATTGACTATCAGTGCATAACCTTGGAAWAATCATAAAATAGTTCCACATCCTTCCTGCCTATCATTAAAATTGGGATAAAAACCTTCCTTTTTCCATATGCTTTATCTGACTTCTCCTCATTTGTAAATGCTTGAACCTACTAACAGTCTTTGATTAAGTATGTATAAATAAATGGAAAATTTTTGTAATATTTAATTTTCCTTGCCGTGTTCCAGCTCGTTTTTAATTTTATTTTGGTCAGTAAAGCACCACTGCAGTGATTTCCAGTTCAGTTTTGAAGAGACAAAACGGATTGTGATGGTCACTGATCTCTAATAAGGGTGGTGCTCACTTGGAAACAACTTTTACAGTGGAGAAAATCAACATAATTTGGAAATTTTGCCTCCATGACAGATGCAGGTGACAACTGAGCAAATGGAAATTTCTATCTTTGCTCACATGTGCAAAAAAACTCATTTTCTGAGTAAATCAGGTTGGAAAAGCATCTCTTGAAGTGTTGTTTGGCCTTCAGCCACTGACCTAGAGATTTCAGGAGGCAGGAATTTCACTGGAGAATCACTGAAATTCTTTAATGCTGCCTAAATTCATTATTGGACTTTTTTTTTTCATTGATCAGGTTGTAGAAAGAGGTCTTGCATATATTGGTATTGATGGTGGGGATTAGAGATGAGCTAAAGTAAAAACGAAAAAAAAAATGAATCCAAAGAAACCTGGGCTGGATGTGAAATATCCCATCAGCTCTGTAAACAAGATCCATTAAAACAATAAAAAATACCAATCTCTGCATTCTGAGGGRTTCTGGGCAATCAGGAAATCCATCAGAGGAGCTGCTTCCCCATCTCCTGCTGTCCTTTTCCACATAAAAACTCACATTTCTCTTGGCTGGGGCTGCATCCTGCCCAGCCTCCCTATGCCAGGAATGAAACTCCAGAATATTTTCTCTTCTCTCYGCTAATGAATTGCAGTTTGGCTAATTGGTCTTGTTTGTTGGATGGTAGGGGTGGTTTGTTTGAAGATTTTGTTGGAGATACCCTTTTAAATAATTATTTTCCGCGTTTTTGGATGTGATTCTGTGTTTGGTTCATTTATTTTTTTTTTTTTGGCTGTTATTTAAGTGCTGGCATTTCCTTCTCACGTGGATTCAGTGTCTGCTATCAACAAACCCATCCTCTCATGAGATATTTTTCCAGTTGCATTGCTTAGGAAACCAAGGATTGGGGGATAAAAAGTATGAAAATAGAGGAAAGAAATATCAGAATTGACATGAATAAACATAACTCCACAGCTACAGCTGAGAAAAAGAAATTCAAGTACAACTGCAGCCGCAGTTGGGAGAAAGCAGAAATTTCAGCCTGTGACTAAGGGAACCCTTGGAAGTCCAGGCAATTTGAACATTTATATTGGATATTGGGGATAAATTCTTCCCTGTGAGGGTGGGGAGGCCCTGCCACAGGTTTCCCAGAAAAGCTGAGGCTGCCCCATCCCTGGAAATATCCAAGGCCAGGTTGGATGGGGCTTGGAGCAACCTGGGACAGGGTTATGGATGATCTTCCAGTTCCCTCCCAACCCAAACCATTCTGGCATTTTATGAAACAAATCCTACAAGTGTGAAAAATCCCATTGCATGAGAGTGAAGAGAGGAGAGTGTTGATAAGGATATATCAGAGTTGTGGACAAAATCCCACTTTTACTGTGGAATCACCACTGGTCCATGAGTTTGGGGGAACAAATCACCACTGTTACTATTTACAAAGACATTTTTCTCTTGTGCCTCACAGAAATCAGAGCACCAATGGGCCATGAAAGTCTCARCGTGATCCTCCAGTGAGGAATGACTGAACCAGCAAAAAAAAAGGGAGCAGGGAAAGGACGGGGAATTGATTCTGAATGGGAAGTTTCCTTTTCCCCGACATCTCGAGTGAGGTGAAACCCAGTCCCCAGTGATTCCAGCCCAGCATTTTAAGTCAGATTTGCTTTCAAAAGCAAATTTTGAAATTTTGTTGCCCCATCACTGACACCCAGCCAGATGTGATCCATGCAAATCTGCAGGCAGAGGGACCTTTCACAAGGCTGCCATTGCTGGAGGGGTGTTTTTTCCCTTCAGTGCTGTTTTTCTTCATCCCAATCCAGTGCCAGAGCTCTGCCAGGCATCTTCAGAACACCTCAGAACCGTTGTTTACCACTGGAATGAAAGCTCCTGTCACGGTATTTTTTTCCTGGGAGCACCCTGGGAAGCAGCTGGTTGCCCACAGTAACAAAGCAACAACAACAACAAAAAAAATCTTCCTGTAAAACACAAATGAGTCAAAAACCTTGAGCCTGTTCTCCAGGAGCTGAGATTGTTCCCTCTTTGTAAAAGGAGCTGACGTTGTCCTTCGGGAGAGTTTTGTCACACTTTGCTCAGGATAAGGATGTAGAAAATGATCTGAGCTGGGTTTAATGTTAATATTTGTGAGTTCCATAAGCTCACAAAGTGGGACCTGGTTCAGGATGCGGCTGAACTGGAACTGGTGATGAAGAAAATCCCTCTTTTTTTTCCTCATCCTAAAGTAAACGTGTGAATTTAATGTAAAYTCATTAAATATTCCAAACCTCCACTTACCCACAGACACTGCACCTTAATTCCTCTTGGCTTTTGTCACTGGGATTCAGCAGCAACTTGGGAATGAGCCTGAACTCCCAGAAAGCCTCAGTGAGGAGAATTCACCTGGCACCTCTCCCTGTCACCCCCTTCTTTGTGGGTGTGTGGGAACACTGACCTTCGGGGGGTGCTGGAATGGGCGGAAAAGGAGGGTCCCCAGCTCAGGAAGGATGTGGAGCTGCTGGTGCAAATGATGAGAGATGGAGCAGCTCTGCCATGAGGAAAGGCTGAGGGAATTGGGATYGTTCTGCCTGGAACATGAAGAGGTTTTGGGGTGATCTAATTGTGGCCTTCCAGTGCCTGAAGGGAGCCTGAAGTAAAGGAGAGAAATGTTTTACAGAGKCCTGGAGAGACAGAAAAAGGGGGAAAGGCTTGAAACTGAAAGGGAGTAGGGTTAGATGGGATATTAGACAGAAATTCTTTACTGTGAAGGTGGGGAGGGCCTGGCACAGGTGGCCCAGAGAAGCTGTGGCTGCTCCATCCCTGGAAGTGCTCCAGGCCAGGTTGGGTGGGGCTTGGAATAACCTGGGATTGTGGAAGGTGTCCCTGCCCACGGCAGAGGGGTGGAACTCGRTGAGCTTTTGAGTCCTATCCAACCCAAACCATCCTGTGATTCTGTGGAACCAAAAAAGGAGACGATGAATTAGAAGGAACACAGATCAYAGAACCATGGAAAGGCTTGGTTGAAAGGGACCTTAAAGATGATCTAATTCCAACACCCCCACCATGGGCGGGGATCCACCCACTAGGCCGGGTTGCTCAGACTGGATATTCATGCTCTGACCTTCGCAGAACACTGTCTTTACTCGGCAGTTCATTATTTAAAAACTATTTCCAGTCTTTTAACCTTCAGATCAGAAATCTGRATGATCCATTCACCACAGAGAAAAAGAGGATGTGGATGGCTGGATTAAATAAATTCATTAATTCCTGAGAGTTTTGGTTTTCTTGTTTTTTTGGGGTTTTTTTTGCCAAAGTTTTGTTTTTCTGCCTACAACAGATAAAATATTGTTCTACAACAACAGACAAGTTGCAAATTGATGTCCAGGGAAACTTTCTTTGCTGCTACTCGGAACAAATAYGGGATGCTGATAATAAGAATCATCATTTGATGGTGTTGGATGTCTCTCWGCTGTTTTCCTCTGAGGAGAAAGAGGAGGTTGAGATCTAGGATGGATTTAATGCCAGAGATGTGTAACAGATCATTGTGGGGACAGAGTCTCCTTGCTGATGGTGCACTGTCACCCCCCATCACAAATCCCAGCTGCTTTAGAGGATGATATTTTCCTTTCTCTGGCTCACCTCACCTCCTCTCCTCCCTGATGTGTTTACAGTGAGCCTCAAATCCTCCTGGAGTTCAGCGAAGGACACTCGCCTCACATGGATTCTCCAGGAGAAGGAACTCTCAGATGGTTACCTTGACATTTGTGCTAAGAAACAAACCCTCCCTGCCTTTCCCGTGGTGCTTCTGCTCGCATTTGAGCGTTCCCAGGAGTGGGATTGGCTCATGAGAAGCCACTTGGAGGGAACAAAGGAGGGATCAAGGCCTGTTGCTGAGGAGTGGCACCCATTCTGTGCTTTTCCTGGGGCTGYAGAGGCTGTGAGATGATTCCTGGAAATTGCTCTGCACTGAGGGAACAAATGGTTCTGTAAAAGCTAAAAGAAGACTTGCTGGCTGTTTGGGCCTAAATCCATACGATTTTTTTTACCTCAGCAGAGTGCTACACCATTTMCTTGTGCTTTAGGATATCTGCAGAACACACTTTCACCATTCTTTGACAGACAAAACCTTCCTGATACTGCCCGGGCACGGGAACTGTGCAGGGATTAAAAAACCAGCAAATTCAGCCATTTTTAGGGAATCCAAAGAGAAGCTTTSTCACTCAAAAATGTGCATTATTATGCAGACTTTTTGTGCATATCAATATGTGCAAGCGAGGCCTCTTGCAAACATCAGCAGCAGAACCATCACCTTTGTGCCCCCCAGCACAAGAAACTCCCAGATCTAATCAGTGTTCATATCCTTGGACAGCAAAGAGAAGGGAGAGAAAAGGATGGATCAATGTAAGAAAGGATTTRTCCAGTGTCTCAGACAGCAGCTGGGGCTTTAAACCAGCCAAACTCAATTTTAGCCAGAAGAAGTTTGTGTGGCCAGAATCAATAYTTATTAATTCAGGGCTCACCATACAATCCCAATCCATTGATCTGGCASATTTTTTACAACTCCAATGAGCTGGAGTGGTCTGCTGGCACGGGGCCTGAGCAGGGCTTGACTTGACCTCCCTGTTTGCTTTGGAATATTTTGTTGTCTTTACTCAACCACAAGAGTAAAACCCTGCTTTTTTTTTTGTTTTGTTTTTTGGAGGCAACAGATGAGTTAGCTCCGCAAGTCAAGCTAGAAACAAACCAACAAGCTTTGGGGTTTGGTTATTTTTTTTTCCAGTCAGTGAAAGAACCGTGAGCGTGGTAATTATCATTAGTAAAATTCTGTGTGGAATGGCAAGAAATCCATCTGAGCAGCTTTCTGGATTAACCAACTCACCTAACCTTGTACAACATTTCTCTTGGAGAATCCTGTAGGGGAGGACCAAAATAAATTGGCAACTCTGCCAGAATTGCTCCAAAGGAGTTTCTGCAGAAGGCACTGAAGCCTTTTTAAAAGTCCTGAGTGTCACAGCCAGATTTTGTCCCGTGATTTTATCAGACAAGGGGGCAAGATGGGAACAAGATACTTGAGAATTAAATATGCAAATCCTTAAGATGATTCCAAAGCCTAAACAAACACTCCATGTTTTTACCTTCCTGCAGCATCCTTGCCAAATGTTTCCATAGGACACTGCCCCTGTATGACAAAACAAAAGGAAAAAGGAATGGACTGGGTGCAATAACATGGGTGGTTGACACTGGAAAATCTTACAGGCTTAATAACGCTTCCCCTCAGCTCCTGAAAAACACAGGAAAGCACAAGGAGATAATCAGCTAAAGTTGCTCTGGTCAGGAGCTGGTGCTTGGCACATCCAGTGCTTTGGTGGCTTCCGTATTTCTGATATTCCTGAGCTTCCCCGATATTTGTTCCGTAATAAATCCTACAGGTTTAATAATTCCTCTYTTTTTGTGCATTGAGAGCTGTCAGRTWGTGSAACTGCCRCTGGGAAATTCCAGKTTTCATCCCARRAGGAGCTCCAGTCTCAAACTTCTGTCCTGCCCCGGGTCTCAGGTCTATCCCTGCTCTCCTGGATTCTTCATGGATTACTGCACATCAACTATTTATTTCTATCCATCAACTAGTTAATTATGACAGATCAACTATTTAATTAYGACAGATCAACTATTTAATTACTACAAATCAACCCTTGGCAATGGACATAAGGGTAAGAGCGCTGCTTTCCTGAGTAATTCAGGAGATCACCCAGATGTTAATGATGATGTTCATTACCATAAGACTAATGAGTAGGACCAAGTTAATTGTTTTGCAGCGCTTTTGGGATAAAGAAAGGAGAGGGAAAGACAGACTAAATTCCCAACCCCTCTGTTTAATTTCCTACCCCTCTACAAAAAAAGAGTCCTCTGAAAATCCAGACTGCTTAGGGTGGAGTCGCTGCTTGCAAACAAACACTGGGAATTCCTGGAATGATCCCAGGCTCACCAGCCATCCCTCCCTCAAAGCTGGGCTGCCTGGGAATGACCTTTGCACTGCAGGGGTTGAAGGATGGCTGAAATCTGGGCAGATTTCTCAGGAGCTGATGTTTTCCTCAGGCCCTCTTAAATGATAATTCAGTGAAAATTTAATTTCATTCTGTATAAAAAACAGAATAAAGCCAGAAGAAGACTTTCCAAGCAAACATGGATAAAAGTACAATAACAACCCAGCTGTAGATAACTCCATGGCCATGGTGATGCCAAGGAATAAACTCCAGTGATGCTTTAGATAGATCTGGGTGAAGATGAAACAATTTTTGGGCGATTTATGCTGAATGCAACTCTCACAAAGAAAAAGAGAGTGGAATTCTGGACTGGATGGAGCTGCACAAAGATTCATCTCAGCTCCCRAAGAGGAGCTTTCCAGACATTTCCACCCAAGCAAAAAGAAACCCTGCAAACTTGTTCAGATTTTGTGAGGAGGCACAGGATGATCCCGGGTGATGCCATGGATGTGTGGCTGAAAGGTGATGCCAACATTCTCATGTTTTATTTCCTCAAATACCTGGGGATAAATTTCCGTTGTTTTTGCCTTTGGTGTCACAGCCACGCATCAGCTGTGGTCAAAATAATTGGGATAAGGCTGCTTCTCTTCTGGCTGTCTTCAAAATGCCTTGTTTTATCAGAATATTTAATCATTTTAATTCATATGCTKGAAATGACCGTGTTTATGAGCAGAATCCCCCAAAGCATTTTGCACCTGTGAGCGTGGGATGCAGGGAAGATCAGGAAGGATATTGCTGTGGTGTGCAGTGGCACCCAGGAGAGCRAAAAGAAATGGCCTGAAATTAAAAATATGCTCACTTGAATCATTTTCTAACAAACTACTTATGCTGTTAAGTCCTCATCCAATCAATGCATCACTGACTTCGCTTTAAATGATGACATTTTTTCTTTCTTATATATTGTTAAGCATAATTAAAAGGAATTAGTCACGAGAGTGACAAATTTGCAGCTCACTACAGAATTACTTCATGTGGCATTTATTAGATGTCAAACACGGGAAGAGTTTGAACCAAACYGGCAAATTCAGCAAAAGTTGTGTCTTGGCATCAAAATTCTTTCTTAAAATTAAGTCATTTGTTATTAAGGGGAGTAATTTTTAATTTTTTTTCCAAATAACTTCTTTTTCTGTACTTTCTTTTTGTTAGGACAGGAGAACACGGGAATTGTATAATGGTGAGTAATAAAACCCGTCATTCTCGTGAGTAATGCWTTGCAATTAGATGAAATAAAAGTAAAGTAAGTTGGATTGTGTGGAGTGCAGGGCTGGGGGTGGCGTGCTGCGCTCAAAGGGGTTTGAATTAATAATGATGCTGAACTTTCGGAGCTGGAAGGTTCTGCTGGAATTAACACCGAGAGCTGTGGTGGTTTCTCTGTGCTTTGGGTTCCCAGTGCTGCCACAGGGAGAATCAGGAGTTTGTCACACAGGGAGAATCAGGATCATGGAAGTTTTGGGAAGTCCAACTGGCTTTGCAATCCAGCCACTCCATGGCTGAGTCCCCCCCTCAAAGGGACACCAGTGCCACAGGCACCCACGGAATTGTTGTTTCCCTCCTCCCAGGATCAGCCTTGCTGCTCCCATTGTGCTCCTTTTGCCACAAAAAACCAATAAAAAAAAATCACATGAAAATGACAGAACCTTTGAATGAAAGATCTTATTTAAAATTTTCTTCGCTGAGTTTGGAAAAGACCCTCCAAGATCATCCAGTCCAACCTCCAGCTGAATTCCCACCACTAAGCCACACCACAAMGTGCCAGGTCAGCCTGGTTTTTTGAACACTCCCCAGGATGATGACTCCAGCCTTTCCCTGGGCAGCCTGTTCCGATGTTTAGTCACGCTTTCAGTGGAAAAACTTTTCCTAATATCCAGCTTGAGCCTCCCCTGGCGCAACTTGAGGCTGTTTCTCCCTTCCTCATCTCTTGATGCCCAGGAGAAGAGGTTGAACCTCACCACACCACAATCTCTTTCCAAGGGAATTGTAGAGATGCAGAAGGTTCTCCCTGAGCCTCCTTTGCTCCAGGCCGAGCCCCTTTCCCAGCTCTCTCAGCTGCTCTTGGTGCTCCAGACCCTTTTCCACCTCTGTTCCCTACTCTGAACGTGCTCCAGCCCCTCAATGTCCTTTCTCCTCATGAGGACCCCACGCTGACAATTCAGGATTGGAGGGGCCTCGCCAGTGCCCAGGATTGGGATTCCATGAACTTTTATCAAGTCCAGAGCTGTGTTTMTCAAAGCCAGGAACAGTTTTCTGGAGGTGGTCCCTCTCTCCTAGGGCTGGCTCTGCCCAGAGGTGACCCTGCCACGATCTGTGGGTCGAGGACACACACAGACCCCGGTGGGTGCAAGAGTGGTAGAAACCTCCCTGCTGCCGTTGGAAAAAGAGGCTGACTCCTTTGGGGGTCTGAGTTCTCAGGGTTTATTGAGCTTGGCAAATTACCCTGAGAGGAGACTGCCCAAAGGAGCCCCTCTCTGGGCTGTGCAACACCTTTTAACGGGGGGAGGAGCAGAAACAGAGAAACAATCAGGAGGGATCGGGGTGTGGTTACAACTTGGATTGACATCAACTGGGAGCAATGGGGAGAACCCAAGGGACGGACAAACATGTAACAATGAATCACCAAGAAGAACTGGGAGAACTTTCCAGAACAAGGGGACGGGTTTAAGGGAAACTGACAGGTGCCAGGGGAGGGCACAGGGGAGATGGGCAGGTGCCAGGGGAGGGCACATCAGGGAGGCAGAGCAGGCGGAACCAAGTGCAAACAGCAAAAAKGGGTAGCTTGGAACAAACCAATACAAATGGAAAATAACAAACCCCAACGKTTTTCCTCATATGATGTTGGCCTTTTCCTGGATTTATCCRGAGCTGGGTGTTTTATCCCTTGTTGTGCYCTCTCCAGCTCTGGAGCAGGTGGCTCTGATAGGGCTGCTCCAGAGCTGGGGATTTGGGAAGATGGATATTTCCCAGCCTTGGGCAGGGAGATGAAGGATCTGCCCCAGARCTGGGAGTGCTGGGAGCCACCTGCAGCTGCTCAGTGCAATCAGCAGTCTCATTAACCTGCATTTAATGGGCTTGCTAATTGCCAGCTAGTAATGAAGTGTAYAGGAGTGTCGGATGTACTGAGCAACTTCTGGGATCTGGGAGCTTCCAGTTTCATGGAAATATGGGYGATTTTTGTCTTTTTCCCCATTTAGAAAATGTCTTTCAAAAGGACCAACAAATGGTAAATCCGGATTTTCAGCAAACTCTGCTGTCTATTTCTGTCTCAGAGATTCCAGGGAATACTCAATCCACTATGTCCACTTCTAAACTCCCAGTGAATATAATTATTTCCACTTTTTGGAAATGCTGTCTCATTTCAAGGCTAAATTCAAATAAATTCAATTTCCAGCACTTTGATTCAAGCAACTTCCTCTTGCATAACTCAAAATTATAAAGTTTGCCTTCCTTGATACCTCAAATATTCTGTTAAATGCTGAAAAAACTACACAAGAAAACTGTTCCTTATCCACTTGAATGAACTGATGTGATTTTGCACCTTAAAATTAATACRGGATCATGGAAYYATGGAATTCTTTGGGTTGGAAGGGTCCTCATGTCATCCAGTTCCAGGCCCCTGCCRTGGGCAGGGACACCTTCCACTATCCSAGGTTGCTCCAGGCCTTGTCCAACCTGGCCTTGGACACTTCCAGGGATGRGGCAGCCACAGGTGCTCTGGGAAACCTTTTCCAGGGCCTCACCACCCTCWGAGTAAGGAATTTCTTCCCCAAATCCCATTTAAACCTACTCTCTTTCAACCCATTTTCCCTTGTGATAAAAATATTGAACAATATTTGCTCAGRATCTTCTCTTACGGTGATTGCAATGAAGATAAAAACCACTGCAAATCCTTCCCTCCCCTTTCATAAAATTCAAATTAGAATTTTATGAACTGAGACGGGTTTTAATTGATGTAAGATGTGTCTCTTTGTTCCTTTGTTTGGCAGAAGCTTCAATCCTGAAAGCACCTGGTTACAATCCAGTGGAACCAAAGTGGTTTTTATCATCATGACTTTCTCTATCACCCAGACACAAAATCTCCTTGAACAGATAACAGGTTGCTTTGACGAGCCCTACTTTCCAGGGAACAAAGTCATCTGGTGCTGAAGAGATATTTTTAACTCTGAATTTTCTATTTTTGGTGAACTTCTGAGTTAACAGGGACTTTGCTTGTTGAGGAGCAGACTTTACAGTCTAGCATTTACCACATGGAATCACAGAACATCCAGAGTTGCAAGGAGCTCACAAGGACCTGACAAAATGTCCACAGGCCCTCATTCCTTTGGAAGGTCTCCAGTCTTTGAAAATGTGTTGAGAGGAACTCAATCCCAAAAACAGCTTCTAAAGCTCTTTAAACTTTTCTGAGAAGTTGGAATATCAACTTCATGGAATATCAACACTCTCCACTGTTTCAGTGCAATACCTGAGGCCTCGGTTGGTAAAAATTTAAGTGGAGTAACCTGGTCTAGGAAAGCAACCCGTCCCATAGCAGAAGGTTGGAATGAGATGATCTTGTAGATCCCTTCCCAACCCAAACCCTTCCATGATCCTATAAATGTTCATAGGTTAAATCTATTGGATATTTACTGCCACAATGACATGCACTAATCCAGGGGCAATGGGAACGTTGTGACACTCAGCCAATGGATNGAGTAAGGAATTTCTTCCCCAAATCCCATTTAAACCTACTCTCTTTCAACCCATTTTCCCTTGTGATAAAAATATTGAACAATATTTGCTCAGAATCTTCTCTTACGGTGATTGCAATGAAGATAAAAATCGCTGCAAATCCTTCCCTCCCCTTTCATAAAATTCAAATTAGAATTTTATGAACTGAGACGGGTTTTAATTGATGTAAGATGTGTCTCTTTGTTCCTTTGTTTGGCAGAAGCTTCAATCCTGAAAGCACCTGGTTACAATCCAGTGGAACCAAAGTGGTTTTTATCATCATGACTTTCTCTATCACCCAGACACAAAATCTCCTTGAACAGATAACAGGTTGCTTTGACGAGCCCTACTTTCCAGGGAACAAAGTCATCTGGTGCTGAAGAGATATTTTTAACTCTGAATTTTCTATTTTTGGTGAACTTCTGAGTTAACAGGGACTTTGCTTGTTGAGGAGCAGACTTTACAGTGCAGCATTTACCACATGGAATCACAGAACATCCAGAGTTGCAAGGAGCTCACAAGGACCTGACAAAATGTCCACAGGCCCTCATTCCTTTGGAAGGTCTCCAGTCTTTGAAAATGTGTTGAGAGGAACTCAATCCCAAAAACAGCTTCTAAAGCTCTTTAAACTTTTCTGAGAAGTTGGAATATCAACTTCATGGAATATCAACACTCTCCACTGTTTCAGTGCAATACCTGAGGCCTCGGTTGGTAAAAATTTAAGTGGAGTAACCTGGTCTAGGAAAGCAACCCGTCCCATAGCAGAAGGTTGGAATGAGATGATCTTGTAGATCCCTTCCCAACCCAAACCCTTCCATGATCCTATAAATGTTCATAGGTTAAATCTATTGGATATTTACTGCCACAATGACATGCACTAATCCAGGGGCAATGGGAACGTTGTGACACTCAGCCAATGGATTTTCACTGCAAATTTGATTTGCAAAAATGGTTTGCAAACCCAGGGTTCACAAATGTTGGGAGAATTTTGTTGCCTCCAGGTGCTTCAGCCCTTCTCCTTCCACATAAAGGAATTTAGAGCTCTGTTTTGTCAGCCCAAATGTGTGTTCTCAAACAGTGGAGTAACCTTGTCTAGGAAAGTGTCCCTGCCCATGGCAAAAGCTTGGAATGAGATGATCCTGAAGACCCTTCCATGATCCTATAAATGTTCATCGGTTAAATCTATTGGATATTTACTGCCACAATGACATGCACTAATCCAGGTGCAATGGGAACGTTGCAACACTCAGCCAATGGATTTTCACAAATCTGATTTGCAAAAAGGGTTTGCAAACCCAGGGTTCACAAATGTTGGGAGAATTTTGGTGCCTCCAGGTGCTTCAGCCCTTCTCCTTCCACAGAAAGGAATTTAGAGCTCCATTTTGTCACCCCAAATGTGTGTTCTCAAACAGTGGAGTAACCTGGTCTAGGAAAGCGTCCCTGCCCATGGCAGAAGCTTGGAATGAGATGATCTTGAAGACCCCTTCCATGATCCTATAAATGTTCATAGGTTAAATCTATTGGATATTTACTGCCCCAATGACATGCACTAATCCAGGTGCACTGGGAATGTTGTGACACTCGGCTGATGGATTTTCACAAATTTGATTTGCAAAAATAATTTGAAAACCTGGGCTTCACAAATGGTGTGAGAATTTTGGTGCCTCCAGGTGCTCCAGCCCTTCTCCTTCCACAGAAAGGAATTTGCAGCTCCATTTTGTCAGCCCAAATGTGTGTTTAGGCAGGGTTCTCAAACAGTGGAGTAAGCTGGTCTAGGAAAGCAGCCCTGCCCATGGCAGAAGTTTGGAATGAGATGATCCTGAAGACCCCTTCCATGATCCTATAAATGTTCATAGGTTAAATCTATTGGATATTTACTGCCACAATGGCATGCACTAATCCGGGTGCAATGGGAATGTTGTGACACTCAGCTGATGGATTTTCACAAATTTGATTTCCAAAAATTATTTGAAAACCTGAGGTTCACAAATGGTGGGAGAATTTTGGTGCCTCCAGGTGCTTCAGCTCTTCTCCTTCCACAGAAAGGAATTCAGAGCTCCGTTTTGTCAGCCCAAATGTGTRTTCTCAAACAGTGGCTCCCCCATCATGCCTAAAAAAGCGTAAAAGATAAAAACACACTGTCATATCCATGATATGTTCCCTGCAGCCAGAACACCGCGATGTTCTCAGGAAATTCAGGGGATGGGGGGTTATTTTCTGCTTCCTTGTCCCCAAAGTTAACTGCTGTGCCACTTCCAGCCCCGTTTCTTCCCTGTGTGCAAAGAGAGAGAGAGATGCAATTTTCTCATTGGCACAGCAAAGTGCTGAACTCCTTAATCTGTTTGTCCTTTCTGCAGCGGCACCTCCGCTTGGTAAATAACCCGGGGACGGGAGCAATCAGAGCAGCGAGGCAAAGWGAAGTTATTATGAACTTGTTGGAATGCGTGAGGGATGTAAAAATGTGAGACGGAGAGGAAAAAGGGGAAAAAAAAMCAACATCCCAGGGGCACATTTCATTGCTCAGGAGGCAGCAGGTGGAATAAGTTACAAATAAGCTGTCATCTCAAAAGGCAGCAGACACTGACGCAAGTGGAAAGTTAAAACAACAGCTCTTTGAGTATTGCAGGCAGCAGCTTCTGGAGTTTGAGTGCAGCCTTGGAAATTGAATTGTGCATTGTGCATTGGCAGTGACTTCACTGCCAGACAGCTCATATTTTGCTTTTCTTTGGATTTTTTTTTTAGTTCTGGATGGTCTCTGTTCTGACTAAACTGGGGGTACTGGCCAGAATCAATTTCCAGAATGTTTGTGGCCTAGGAAGGTCAGCTTAACTTGTGGTGGCCATCCCAATGTTTGCACACAAGAAAATGTGGATTTATTCCAAGCTACGAAAAGAGAGTTAAGTACAGGTTGCAGGAATATTTGTGGCTCCATATCTGGAAATGTTCAAGGGGTTGGATGTGGCTTGGAGCAACCTGGTTTAGTGGAAGGTGTCCCTGCCCATGGCAGGGGTTGGAACTGGATGATCTTTCAGGTCTTTTCCAACCCAAACCATTCTCTTATTCTTTGATTCTCTGATTCCACTTTGAACCCTGTTTTAACACCTTTCCCTACGTGTGGGAAATTTTTCCAAATTTCCCAAATTTCCAGTCTTCACCAAAAGTTCCTCCTAAGTTTGCTGGCAAATACAGACAGAGACGGAAATCAGATTTAATCTAAAGCTTTTAAATGATGTCCTCTCCCAGCTCCATTCGGGATTTGGCCAAGGGATGAACTTTTACCTTGGCTCGCTCAGGAACACAGAGCTCAGTGTGCTCCAATTCCTCATGCTCTAATCCTTAACACCAGAGACTTTGTCTGTGTAAGAGAACCCTTTCTCAAGTTTGGAACAAGTTCTGGAACCTGAATTTGGATGTAGAGGGACCGTGGCATCCATGGTTCCAAGGTTCTCCTCACTGAATGAGAATTACTGGACCCTGGAATGGGAAACATGGAAGAGATGGGTTTATTTCCAGACCTGTGATGTGGGATCAGAAAGTTGAGGGGCCCCACCTGGAACCTCCATCTCTGGGGACCCTGACATCAGAAGGATGTGGAGCTGCTGGATGAGTCCAGAGGACGCCCTGGAGATGCTCCAAGGGCTGGAGTCTCTCTGCTCTGGAGCCAGGCTGGGAGAGCTGGGAACGTCCAGCCTGGAGAAGGGAAGGATCCAGGAATCCCTTCCAGTACCTGAAGGAGCTCCAAGAGAGCTGGAGAGGGACTTGGGACAAGGGATGGAGGGACAGGACACAGGGAATGGTTTTTAATTGACAAAGGGCATGGTTGGATGGAATATTGGGAAGGAATTCTTGGCTGTGAGGGTGGTGAGGGGCTGAAATGGAATTCCCAGAGAAGCTGTGGCTGCCCCATCCCTGGAAGTGTCCAAGGCCAGGTTGGACAGGGCTGGGATCACCCTGTGACAGCAGAAGGCGTCCCTGCCCATGGCAGGGTGTTGGAATTCCATGATCTGTAAGACCCCTCCCAGTCCAAATCATTCCATGATTCTGTGGCTGTGGAAGGGATCACAAGTTGGCCCTCCAGAAGAAAGCTGTGAAGAAACTCCCTGATGCTGAGACTAGTCAAATGGTGGCACAGATTTCCTGGGAATTTCAGTCTCTTTGGACAGAATCCTTAAAACCAGCTTGGACTGATTTTCCCAAGAATGAGGAAAGCCATGTAAACATGACAGAAGAGACAAAACATCTCCATAAATTCAGGCTCTCAGGTTTAGGCTCAATTCAGATGAAAACTGCTCTGGAAAATAGAGTCACATCTCACTAGATATTTACTGGGGCTGAACCAAGAGACCAGATCAGGATCAAATAAACCCCTCGGGGTGAAGCTGAATGTGCCAGGCACCAGTGAGTACAAAAAGATTGCTTTCCCACTGTTTTGTTGCTCACAAATTTGATTTCCTGATCTGCAGCRTARAGCAGAATTTTTTTTYCCTTTTTGGCTATAAAATGCCCTTACCCAAGTTAGGGRAAGGAAGRAAAAAAAAAKATTCTTCCCCCCAAACTCTGSTCTCAGGCACATAAAAAGCAGCCCTCAGGAATCTGCTTTCCATTTCTGCAGTGCATAAGTGTTCTTAGCAATTTTCACATGAGTTTTAACGTGCAAGCAGCACCTTCCTCATCTCCTCAGCTGAGAGCCTGACATTCCCGGCTTTCCCTGGGAACTAGGGATGTGCTTTCCCCCTCCTGTGGTGCAGGGATGGAGCTCGTGCTCTACTTACCAGAAATAGAGCTGTGCACACCCCTTTTAGAAGGCAGGAAATCCCGGATCCTCCAGCACCTCCAAGTCCACTCCATAAATATAAAGTGGGAATTTTGTCTTGGCAGGGGCACAACTTTGGGAATTGTGCACACGTTGAGGAGCTTTGCTGGAAAAGTGGGGCAACCCAGGGTTATTTTAAAATTACCTCTTCGTTGGCTTGCTGTGATGTTTYCTGCAGCTTTCACACCTTTCTGACCAATTTATCAAGGACTGTGTGTGGAATACTGAAAGGAATTCCTGACCACTCCGAATGTTGATGTTCCACGGAGAAACAGGCATCCAAATACTTTCTGGAAGTGAGAAACTTCATCAGGGCATTTATAAAAGTCTCATGAAGTCCCTTCAGATCCTGCATCTTCGTTTCTGATAAACACATTTTCCAACCCAGAAATGAAGCCCCTTAACAGGAGAATTCTGTGGAAAGTGGATTTATTATTTTCCTTGTGGTCTTGCAGCAGAAAGRAAAAGCCCAGCACTTTATTTTGCATAGAGTCTGATCAAACATTGTTTTCCTCTGGTAAGCTGGAATGTTGATAACGCTTTCACTGGAAGGGAATGTTTCACTTCAGTGCCCAGATTTTGATTTATGTTCAAAAGTACTTCTGATGGAATAAATGTCACTTTGAATCAGAAAAATCAAAACATTTTTTAAATGAGAGGCTGCATCTCCTACACATTTTCTGCTTCCTGCTGTTTTTTTGTTTGTCTGTCTGAGACCGGCTAATTTGTGAAACGAAGACAAACTCTGGAATAATTTTGAATTTACAAAACAGGCATTTTTCATCTGTTTTTGACATGAGAATTTAGGTTTAGTGGAAACTTTTGGTGGCAACAGTGACTCAGGGCCGACCAAATGTTCCTCAGAGCTGTGACCTCCCATCAGTGTGTCTGGCACATAATACTGGGAATTTCCGACCTACTAAATTATCAATTTAAAAACTCATWACACTCTTAATTGCCATTTAAATATGCCTCAGTTAAATTTCTTACCATGCTAAATTGTAATGAGAGATGAAAATCTTCAATCAAAGCTCTGCTTTTAGTAAATTCCAGAAGGTCTCTGATTTCCACACAAGAACTCTGATTAAGTGTGGCCTTCGCTCTCTCTGTGTCAAAWGAGATGATGCCAAAAAAAAGAGGAGCTTTTTGGAGTTTCTTAATGCAAAGTATCCCCAATTCCAGCTTTAATAAAGATCCCATCATCCAAATAAGTGGTTGATTGAATTAAACAAAATAGACTCAAATCCACTGCTCCTTTGCCAAACCATCCCTGTAATAAAACAGCCTTTAAGTTGCCTTTGAAATCTTTGGAATTCTTCCTTTTTAAACCCCCGGAAGGAGTCCATTAGAGAAATAATGGCTCTTGCTGTTTTCTGTAAGGTTTGTGGTGTGTCCTCTGGACAGAGAGGACTTCTCCAAGGTTTTGGTGCCCTGAAATGTGTCTGGACTTTTCCAGGTTTATAGGGAAAGAAGGCAGTTACTTATCATGGAATCACAGAATGGAATCGTGGAATGATTTGGGTTGGAAGGCACCCTCAGGACCATCTCGCTCCTAGCAGGCTGCTCCAAAGCCCCATCCAAATTGGCCAAAATTGGCCTTGGATGCTTCCAGGGAAGAGGCAGCCACAGCTTCACTGGGCAACCTCRTCACCCTCTGAGTGCAGACCTTCCTCCTGGAATCTGATTTAAACCACTTTCAGCTTGCTGGCACCCGCCTGGATGGAGCTGGGCACCCTCAGGAAGTGGGGTGAAGGTGCCTCTCGGTTATTTCCAGAAGCACTTGGAGCTGGACACCCAAATCATGGACAAGCGTTTATCCATGGTGGATGGGCTAAGGCACACCACATCTCCTTGTGCCTGAGGATTCCCACCAGCTCCATACTTGGGCTGTCCTTGGGATGGGACAGGGAGTTCCACAAGGAAAGAAAAAAAACCAAAAAACTGGGAGAGATCAGGACCTAGGTTGGGTAGACAGATGGGAAAGACCTAGCAAAAGAAGCAGAAGTGTGATTCAAGGTGCCATCAACAAAGACATGACCCTTCTATTATTATTTCTATTATTGTTGCTGTTTTTTATTACTTGTATGATGATCTATAAACTCAGGAGGTTTTTTATTCAGTAATGAACTCGTTTGCAGGGATTTTATTATTTAATATCTTGTTCCAGAGCTGTGTACAACACAGTGTCTGGAAAGAGAAAAGATGTTCATGGGCGAAGGATCACACCAGGAATTTCACATCCTTAGTTTTATAGTCAAGCTATCAAACCCATCAGAATGATGGGACATTGCAGACTTCACCCTCTGCACAGGAGCTTTAAGCATTTTGGATTTGAGACATCCAGCTGGAATTTCTTAGGCCAGGCAGGRTTTAACCCAGTCCTGCCTCAGTTTGCAGCAAACAAAAAATGTTAACAGCAAAAATGTCTGGTTCTGTGAGAAAGAAATGGGGAGTGGGGGCACTTTTCTGTCTTTAGGAAAGACCTTGGCTGCTTTCTTGGAAATCTAATGCCAGTCAGGATGGACTGTGTCCCTGGAATTACTGCCCTGGAGGAATTCGGGTTGGGATAATCTCATTTCAGAGAACTCCATCTGAGCTGGACGCATTCAGTCCCCCTTCTAACAGAATCATGGAATGGTTTGGGTTGGAAATAAACTTTAAATGAAYTTTTGGTCTTCCAGTCCAACCTCCTGGAACCATCAGAGACATTTTCAACCAGATCATGTTGCTCAGAGCTCCATCCAACCTGACGTTGAATGTTTCCTGGGATGGAAATTTCTCTGGATAACCTCATCTGGAGTTTAACCACTCCCACCACGAAAGATTTCTTCCTTAGAGCCCRTCTAAACCTCCCCTCTTTCAGTTAAAAACCATCACCCCTTGTCTCCTGTCCCTACACACCCTACAAAAAACTCTGTTTCCATCTTTCTTATAAAGTCCCTTTTAGTATTCAAAGGCTTCAGTAAGTTTTCCCTGGATCCTCCTCTTTTCCATGCTGAATAACCCCAACTCTCTCAGCTTCTCCTCACTGGAGCAATGCACCATCCCTCTGAAGGAATCAGATGAGAGAAACTTTTAGGATTTCAATGCACATATGGGAAAGGCTCTGGCTGTTTGCACTCTGGGAATCACAGAATCACAGAATTTTTTAGGTTGGAAGAGACCTTTAAGATCATCGAGTCCAACCCATGTTCTAACACCTCAACTAGATCATGGCACCAAGTGCCACATCCAGTCTTTTTTTAAACACACCCAGGGATGGTGACTCCACCACCTCCCTGGGCAGATGATTCCAGTATTTGACCACTCTTTCAGTGAAAAAGATCACGGGATCTTTCAGGCTGGAAAAGACCTCGAAATTCATGGAGCACAACCTTTGTCTGATCCCCACCCTGTCACCCAGCACGTGTCACTGAAGTGCCACATCCAGGCGTTCCTTGAGCACCTCCAGGGATGCTGACACCTCCCCACCCTGACCCTGCAATGTTCTTGCACCAGAATGAGCTGAAAAAACCCCAAAAAAAAACCTGTTTAGGTGTGAACTGCTCACCTTTCTCTAAATCCTCACCCAGCTCTGAGTTTTMACAGGCTCAACTCTTCTTTCTTGTCCTAAAATCTGGGTGTCATCAGGCAGCCCTGGTGGGTGGGGGTGTCTGCCAGACTCGCTGGGGCTGCAGGAGGAGACATTTGTCACTCAACACGAAGGTGGCCCTCACAAAACAAAGCTTTTTTTGTGTTTTTTGCGGTGACCTGCAATGCAAACACCCACCCACCCCATGTGTGGGCTGCGTCTCCTCCTGGGGGAAGCCCAGCAGCTGCGTGGGAGGGGTTTTATCCCAATTGTTCTTCGAGTTGTCAGTGAGATGAGGAGACATCCTGGCACGTCCTGCGTGACAGAATCCTGCCAGCAGCGCGGACTCCTACTGCTGCTGGGAAAATAGAATTGATCAGCAAGGCTGGCCACGATTTCACAGATATTTCTGCCGTTTCGTGGAAAGAGTAATGTTATTTTAAGAATGTTTATCTGCCTCTAAGCCTGGGTATCTACAGCTCTCTCTGCATACAATACTTGGCTGGCATTTCTCAGAGTCAGACACTTAATTAACAGAAGTTTGGGGTTTTTTGTTTTTTTTTAATCCCTGTGTGTTATCAGTTGCCAGCCTGTACCCTTCCATCTTAGGGAGTAAAGATGAAAGCCCAGGYCCCTTCTCAGAGGTTTAATCACCAGGGGATTGGATTCCACAYTCCCTGGAAGTGCCCAAGGCCAGGCTGGATAGGGTTTGGAGCGAGCTGGTTYAGTGGMAGGTGTCCCTGGGTTGGAATGASAGGATCTTTCAGRTCCCTTCAAATCCAAATRATTCTGAGCCCCTTGCTGTTATTTATGAGTTGCTGGAACAAAGTGAAGGGGCAGAGTGGACTCTACCTGCCCACATAACCCAGAAAGAAATGAGAACATCCCAGAATCCACAAGATCCTCCTTACATGTGGGAGGGTCATACCCAGAGCTCCAAAAACACCACCTTGGTGAGGGTGGGGCCTGGAACACCCCCAAAAAAATGGTTCAGGTTTCACTCTGTGGCTTCACCACCCATGGGAGATTCCAGCTGCTGCTGTCCACATTCCCTATGGATAAATCTTCCTGTCCTAATGGATGCAACAACACCCTGCCAGCCACTTCTGCTCGCATGAGGAAGGTGGGGAAATTTATCTTTCTACATGCTGGAGAGATTCTGAAAGGGAAAAAAAAAAAAAGTTGGTTAAAAATAACCAGGCTGTGGATCTGCAGGCAAAACTGTGCAATTAGTTGGGGTCTGTTTCTCAAGACTGTGAGAACGGAGTGAAATGCAGCAGATGGGGGAAGATTCAGCACACGCAGAGTTTGCTCSTCTTCAAAACTTTCCAAGAACATCTTTTTTTTTTCATTTTTCTTCTCCTTTTTCCCTCTGGCTGTGGCTTGCTGATCCTAGTTATGTGTCTGGAATAAATCTGAAGCCCAACAAATGCACGGTTTGGGAGATTTTAGAGGTGGTTTATCGACCCTCTGCCTTGTTAACCATCTTTATTTGGATTATCACTGAACTTCTCCCTTAATTTGGGGCAAAAAAATGCTAAAGAAGGGTAGATTAGATTCGGCATTAGGAAGAGATTCCTCCCTGTGGGGGTGGTGAGGCCCTGGTATGGAATTCCCAGAGGAATGTGGCTGCCCCATCCCTGGCAGCATTCCAGGCCAGGTTGGACGGAGCTTGGAGCAGCCTGGGATAGTGGAAGGTGTCCCTGCCCGAACTGGATGATCTTCCATGTCCCTTCCAAATTAAACCATTCCATGATTGTCTGATGAAATTAAAATCCTTTACTAACAGAAATACAGGATTTGCTGCTGAAATAATTCAAAAATTCKCTGAGGGCTGACCATCTTTTCCCCTCAATCTCCTCTGTATTAAATAAAAAAGAAGCCCTTTGTTTCCCAACCTTGTATTTGGACTTGTCCTCTAAGTGGGAGCCCTCAGCTCAAGCATTTTCCATTTTTTAGGGAAGGGATRAGGCTTTAAAATCCTAAGAAATACAAAMCCCASCCTTYTCCACCAGCACTTGGGACATTTCAGTGGGGGCAGCTCTCAGTCAGAGACAGGGGGATTAAAGAAGGCACATAATAAATRTATYATCCAAATTAATCCAGGGRGCAATYGTGACGGACAATGRTTATTCACAGGTTTAATTATGCCYATCTGCATAATCATCCTCAGGGACRCAGGTCCGTGGCTAAATCCCCGGAATCTCCCCCTCACACAGCTTTATTTGGGTTTTTCATTGATCCTGAAGGAATTTTTCCCCTAGGGAAAAGCTGTCCGTGAGGCAGGAGGCTTGACCAACCCTCCCAAAAACCTCAGGCAGCTCCAATTTTCAGCCACCCCCCAAAAAAAAGTTCAGCACCACGGACTTCCCAGAGCCAAATGAGGAGAAGGATGGAGGCTTTCACCCCTCTCAAACCCATGCTGGGATAAAACACCCTTTAAATGTCAGATGAGCAGGAGCTGGCAGGTGGCTTTACCTCCCTCCCCGGGGATATTTCTGACTCCGCAGGGTCCCCTGACTCACAGGCAGTGCCCGGGGGGCTGCATCAGCCTCCTCCTCCTCCTCCTCCTCCTCCTCCTCGGCGGGGGAAGGCGGGTGGGCCAGGCAGAGCCCCGGCCCCACGGGGAGAGGGATGCTTTTAGCTCTGACTCATCCCCGTGCTGCCTTTCGGAGGGAGAGGCAGCAGCTCCGGGAGAGTGGGAGTCGCTCCGCTATTTTCTGTTTACCGGCTCTGCTTGGCTGTCATTTCCCACCTGGGGGACCACGGGTTTGAAAGCCAGAG
>CADDXX010000346.1:42973-53861 GCA_902810485.1 Alauda arvensis | reverse complement strand
TCCTTCCACTGCCTGTTCCCAGTCCTGTGCCATGCTCTGCCCTGTAAATTGGTTGAGCCACTGATGTGGGGGGCTGTTACATCTGGAGTGAGTCCAGAGGAAACCATAAAGATTCTCAGAGAGATAGAGCTCCTCTCTTATGAGGAAGGGCTGGGTTTGTTCAGCCTGGAGAAGAGAAGGCTCCAGGGAAACCTCAGAGCCCCTTTAGGGCCCCTTCCAGAGCCTAAAGGGGCTCCAAAAGAGCTGGAGAGGGACTTTGGAAAAGGGCCTGGAGTGCCAAGACAGGAGGGAATGGCTTCGAACTGACAGAGGGCAGGGTTAGGTGGGATACTGGGAAGAAATTGTTCCCTGGGAGGGTGGGAAGGCCCTGGCACAGGTTGCCCAGAGCTCTGTCTGTCCCATCCCTGGAAGTGTCCAAGGCCAGGTTGGACAGGGCTGGGAGCACCCTGGGATAGTGGAAGGTGCCCCTGCCCATGGTGGGGGTGTTGGAACTCAATGATCAATGAAAGACCCCTTCCAACCCAAAGCATTCCATGAATCCATGATGCTTTGAGGACAATCACTGGTGCCTGACCAGCTCTGTCAGGCAGCATTCCGGGCTTTGGGCAGCACCAGCTGCAGCTGCAGAGTCATCACCACCAGCAGAGCTCAGCTCCTTGCTAGAATTAATGATTTGAGTCTGCTTAATTRAAGGTTTCTCCCCTTTGCCCTAAATGTTAATCCCTTCTCCAGCCATGGAATTGCACAGGGGCTCTCTGAGCTCACTTCTTGCCAGTAAGGGATGACGTTTTGTGTCAGAAGCACCGAGAGAGGGACTGGATCCTCCTSTCCCTTCACTGTCACCCTCTCCCCAGAACAACAGAAACAGTGCTTTGACACCACATTACCTAATTTTCTCCCTTCAAGCCCTTGCAAACATCTTTATCGCAGGAAAAAAAAATTGGAAAGAATCTTGGAGATAACTTTTGAACTTCAGAGAAAAGGAAGAAGAGAAAGCCTGAGACAGATTAGAACTCATGATTCATCCGTGGTAGAGCTGAGATGAGACCTGGGAAAGACCTGCTCTACCCCCAGCAACACATTTCTGAAAAATAAAGGTGGCAGGGATTCATAGGTGAGTGATACTGCCATGGAAAAATAGGTGTAAGTGCTGGGAGGACAACACAGTCRGGGAATAAAATAATCCCTGGAGACCAGGACAGGTTTGGCAGCTCATTCCTACCCACTCTCAAAGTTATCCATGATTTGGAGTGGCTGCCCAGGTGGGAACTTTTAAGATATTTGAGGTATCACCCCTTCTTTTGCAGAGCCATGGTTTTGTTCCAGATGGATCTGAGTGTGGCTGTTGCAATGCAGAGAGCTCGTTTCTCCCTTAATTTGCAAAATCTGCAAATAAGGAAACCCCCAGAATTCTGGTCTCTCCCATGGCAGCCCCTCATTCCATCTTGCTTCCTGCTTGGCTCTCCATAATCCCAAAATCTGGGAATCTGGGATCATTTCCTCTCCGGACAGACCGAGCGTCAAGAAGGACAAAAAAAAGAAAAAACCTCTTCAGGAGCTCCAGGGATTGCTGAGGTTGGATTGAAGTGGGAAATAGAACAAATTTCCCAGGTCTCCTGCTTTGTGGCTCGGATGCCTGGGAAAAGGGAATGGATTGACGGAGGAATGGTCGTAAGGCAGCAGAAAGGAGGGACTGACGTCAGAGCTCCTCATTTCCATTCCTACGTCACCTAGCAACAATTCCAGCTAAGGACCGAACTTCCGAGAGCKTGGATTCCCTGGGAATTTTCCCATTAGGTGGCACCACTGGCCTTGGGAAGGCTTTCATCTGCTCTGGCTCCATCCAGCCGGACAGACCTGGATCCAAAGGCATCCGTCTCCCTCCCAAAAATTCAGGAAAAAGCCACAAATGAATCAGATTTGTGAAGAGCTGAAAGTGCTGTGGGTTATTTGCCGTAATTAATTAGGAGGAAAATAATCTTTTGCTAGGACCCAGCCTTTGCACTGAAGTTAATACAGAGTCTGGAAAACCCACAGAGAGAAAAAACCTGGCTGCTCTTGGCATGAATTAAATGATCCTGAAGRTCCTTTCCAATCMAAAAAAATTTCTGTGATTGGGTCAGTTGTAGAGATTTGCYTTTTTGGCCTCAGAGAAGTAAGTGAGAGGAACCCCACCCCAGGAACCTTTTCAAAATTGCTGYGTTTTACAGAAAAAAAATGTCATGCCAGATCTTCTCTTGTGGTCTCTGTTCCCTGTCACATGGACATGTCCACCTGCCCTTCCAGGAATTCAGAAAYCATCGCTGCTGGTRATGCCAAACAGCTCACAGCCCTTCRGGGAAGAACAAGCCAGAGCTATTTCACAGAATTAGAGGCTCTGATGGTTCAAAATAGGCATTTGGTCTGTTTTGATTTGCTTTCAAAGACAGAATCTTTGAAGAAGAATTAAGCCTGGAGCAAGTCCACACTCCAGACATTAAAAGCCCTTCAAAGCAAAGCTTTACATTCGAGTAAACACTTAGACTCCAAAATAATCAGCTAAGAAATCATCTGGCTGTGCAATTCTCACTTTCCTTCAGCAGCCAAGTGCGAAAAAATATACCAGGAAGAGCGTTCTGATCCAAGCTGTACTTGTAAGAKCCACACTCACTGAGCTCAAGAAATTGCTCCCTTGAAAACCTCCTGCAGTTAAAAATAACCAGCCCTGCTCTGAGCACACAGCCTTGCTCTGGGGATGATCTTGAAGCGCAAGATTTTTTCCCTCATCCTCTTTCAAGGACAATAGGGAAAAAACTTAGTGGGGTCAACACCCAACTTCCTGCTTTTTTATGGATCCTGAGGTCCAGGTGGAGAGGAGAGAGACATTCAACAGGATGGAAAAGGGTGGCTCATTCCCACTTCAGGGCTGAGGCCTAATTACCCTGGACAATACTGTGGATTCCTCTCATACCAGCAGCTCCACCAGACACAAATGGAATTGGTTTTGGGAATTGTTTTTGGGGTTATGCTGTCTGCTGGCCCTGGATTTGTCATATGCACCATTTTTTTTTGCACCACAGAGCTTTCAAAAGCTGGATCTGGAATGTTTTAGGTCACATAGAGGAGAAAAGGTGTGAGTGAAGAAGCAGAAATTCTGTAGCACTGCCCAGCTGTCCAAAAATTCTCCTCCTGACAAGCACAAAGATGCTGAGAGCCTCAGGCACCCATGACCAGTTCCTCAGTGATGACTGGGATCAAGTGCTGGAAGTGGTTTTGGAGAAAGAAAACCCACTTGGGGAATGACCCTGATGTCTGGATATTTCAAGAGATTGTACAGCCTGATTCTATCTAACATTCCTGAGATATCAGGAACTGTTATCTAATAAATCTCAAGTGAGGAAATATCAGCTGCTGCCAAGCTGAACATTCAAACCCAGATTAAATATATTCCTGACACCTCTCTCTACCAGATTTTTAACAGGCATGGAAAACTCACTGTGCGCTCCACATATGTATTTTGGGAAGATGTGAATTTGGAGCTGGGGAAAGATGGGAGATCGTCCCGGGAACAAATTATTTGCAGGAGAAGTTGGTGGGCTGGGCAAACATCTCCCATATCGCTGCATGAAGATGCCTGGCTCCCATTCCTTAGGTGGAGAGAGACAGATTGATGTGAAAAAAGATTAGCCAGGCTTCATGGATAATTCCAGAGCCTTCCGTGGGCTCTGTGAGAAGGTGTCAGGAAATTCTGTTCAATGCTGCTGCTCCTGGATGGTTCCCAGATCAGGGCTGCTGTTTAATTCCGGATTTAGCTGCGTTTTCTCACAGAATCCCWGAAGGTTTTGGGCTGGGAAGGACTTTAAAGATCCTCTCTTTCCCTGGCATGGGCAGGGACTCTCTCCAYTGTCCCAGGTTTCTCCAAGCTCCATCCAACTTGGCCTTGAACACTTCCATGTGTCTTGAGCCATTACTTTTAATCTCTATCCTGTTCCCTGAAACAATTCTTTGATTCTCAAGACAAAGTCAACCAAAGGCTGCCTGAAAAGGYTGAAAGATCCTCGTATTTCAACAGGTTTTGGGGAAAABCTGGGCCTCAGCAGGGCTGAAGTAGCTCAGCTGGGAGAGCGTTAGACTGAAGATCTAAAGGTCCCTGGTTCAATCCCGGGCTTCAGCAGAGTTTTCCTGCAGTTTTGTGTGCCCAGGCCTGGATTCTCCAATGCAAGAGGGAYCTGGACATCCAGGAGAGATCCAGCCAAGGGCCAGGAAGGTGATCACAGAATCACGGAATGGGTCAGGTTGGAGGTGACCACATTGGGGTCATCTGGTGCGACCTCCCTTCTCCAGCAGGGCCATCCCAGAGCACAGGGCACAGGATTGTGCCCAGAGGGTTCTGGAATATCTCCAGTGAGGGAGACTCCACACCTCTCTGGTCTCTGTTCAGGGCTTGGTCACTGCCCAGGGAAGAAGTTCTGCCTCATGTCCAGCTGGAACTTCCTGGGATCAGTCCCTGCCTGTCCCTGCTGTGCCATTGCTGGGCCCCCCAGAGCAGAGCCTGGCCCTGCTCTGAGCCCTCCCTGCAGACAGGGACACACAGGGATGGGGTCCCCTCTCAGCTGTCTCTTCTCAAGGCTGAACACACCCAGATGAATGTAATTAAAGGACTGGGTCCTCTTTCTTTTGAGGAGAGGACGAGAGGGATTGGTTGCCCTGAGACTTTGTGGAGTTTCCATATTGAGAAATTTTAAAATGCTACCTGGCTGTAGCCCTGGATGACTGGCTCTGGGTGGCCTTGCTGGAGCAGAGAGCCTCACTAGAAGATGTCCAGAAATCTCCTCCAACTCTTCAGCGAGTGGAGGACAATGACAAAATTTTACGTTTAGGGCGGGGAAAAGCCAGGCCAAAGCCATCCTCAGGTTTTCCCATCAGCAGCATCCACCTGGCCAATCTGCACCAGCCAGGAAAGAGCTGGGATCAAGATCAGGGTGTCAGAAGAACCAGACCTATTAATAAAGGAAATTTAAACACTCCAATCTGTGGAGAAAAATCAGTTAGAAATCCCCAAAATCTCAGCGGCTTTTGCTTGATTGCTGTGTCCTGTCCTTAAAATATTATCAAGATAAAGTTTTCCTCTTTTTATTTTTCACTTTCCCCCCCTTTTTTCAGTCAAACTAATAGCATATTCAAATCGAACTCCTTCAAGCTGAACTCCTCACCCTCCCTGAAAATCCCTGTCATCTGCTGCAGGATCCGCAGCGCGACGTCACGCGCAGAGCCCCCAAATAAACTTCCTCTCTGGTTCCAGGCACCATCTGTGTCCCATTTCTGCAGAGCCTGGCAGAGACTGCTTCCCTTCTAAGGGAATGTTCCTTCCCCTCGCCGAGCTGCAGACTTTGGAGGTGGGGAAGTCGGCGGGTGGAACGGATCCCAGTGCGGGCGGAGAGCGCGGCGCAGTGACGGTGCCCTTGGTGGGGTGATTTTGGTGCCTGTCCTTGGCCAGATGGCCCCAAACCAGACCCCAGGGCAACCCAAAGAAGAGGTGGAGACAGCACTCGGTCATCTGGCTGCAAGAAATTGGGAGAGGCTTCACGGGGATGTTGGGTGTTAGCGAGGGTGGGAGTGGTGAGGTGAGGGAGAGCCAAGCTGGGGATGACCATGGAGGGGTCCAAATGCACTGGAACATGAAAATACTCTGGGTCACAGAGTTAGTTACAGAGTCACAGAACCACAGAACACAGAATCACAGAACCAGAGAATTACAGAACCAGAGAATTCACAGAACCACAGAACCAGAGAAACACAGAATCAAAGAAACACAGAATCACAGAACCACAGAATCCTAGAACCACAGAACCACAGAAAAGCAGAACCAGAGAAACACAGAATCAAAGAACCACAGAACCACAGAATCACCAAACCACAGAACCAGAGAACCACAGAACCAGAGAATCACAGAATCACAGAACACAGAATCACAGAACCACAGAATCACAGAACCACAGAACCACAGAATCACCAAACCACAGAATCACAGAACCAGAGAAACACAGAATCAAAGAACCACAGAATCACAGAACCACAGAATCCTAGAAC
This sequence comes from Alauda arvensis, assembly GCA_902810485.1. Taxonomy (NCBI): domain Eukaryota; kingdom Metazoa; phylum Chordata; class Aves; order Passeriformes; family Alaudidae; genus Alauda; species Alauda arvensis. The sequence goes on along the minus strand of CADDXX010000346.1, from coordinate 47,792 downwards.
CACAGAACCACAGAATCACCAAACCACAGAAAAGCAGAACCAGAGAAACACAGAATCATCAAACCACAGAATGACCAAACCACAGAACCACAGAACCACAGAACCAGAGAATCACAGAACCACAGAACCACAGAATCACAGAACTGCAGAATGACCAAACCACAGAACCACAGAATGACCAAACCACAGAACCACAGAACCAGAGAATTACAGAACCACAGAACACAGAACCACAGAATAACCTGAGTTGGAACAAACCCCAAAGGATCCTCGAGTCCAACTCCTGGCCCTGCACAGGACACCCCAACAATCCCACCCTGTGCCCAAAAGTGCCCAAGCACTCCTAGAGCTCTGTCAGGCTTGGTGCTGTGACCATTCCATGGGGAGCTGTTCCAGTGCCCAACCACCCTCTGAGAAAATAACCTTTTCCTGAAATCCAACCTAAACCTCCCCTGGCGCAGATTCAGGCCATTCCCTCAGGTTCCATCACCACAGAGCAGAGATCAGTGTCCACCCCTCCTCTTCCTCTCAGGAGGAAGTTTTAGACTGTGATGGGGTCTCCCCTCTGTCTCCTCTTCTCCAGCTGAACAAACCAAGCACCCTCAGCTGCTCCTCACACAGCTTCCCCAGGATGGAGTTCTCAGTCTTGTCTTCCTCTTATGCAAATAAACTGAGCTTTAATTCAAAACTCAGGCAGCTGCAACCCAAACAGATCATGAAGAGCCCTTGCCTTAGGCTCTCCACCAAACCACCTGAACCTCTGCCAATCCCCCGTGCCTCAGTTTCCCTCTCTGCAGCACTGACACTTCCCTTCCTGAAGAGTGGGAAGAGCCGGCTTGCAGGTGAAAGTACCCCGTGTTCCTGCCTTGTTTTCGTGTGTTATCCCAGCACGTGTCCCCAGGGATGATGCTGCATTACTCAYACACCTCTCGAGTCCTCTGTTTCCCTAACTCCTTTTATTTGCAAGAATTAGGAACAGTCATGCTATCCAGGAAAAACACAGCCCTCACAGTGCCGGCATCGGCGTCACGGAGCTGAGCTCAGCAGGCTGTTCCTAAGAAACTCCTGGGACTCTCAGCTGGATTCACCTCAAAGTGGGGCGGAAACGGGGAGGAGGGAGTGAYTGGAGAGGACAGATCTTCTCAGAACACTGCAGGGTGAGGTAAATAACCAGGAAACCGTGTGGGAAAGCAGGTGGTTGACGTGAGATCCGGAATCCTGGGCTGCCTTTGACACAGAACATTTCAAATGGCCGGGAAAGAAGACTTTGGGATTCATCTGGGAAGGGAGAGGCTTCTGGARATGAGAAAAACTTGGAATATTTTGCCTCTCGTGGCAAAGGTTAGCCAGGTGGAGTGTTGATGATGCGGATCTGGAGGTTGTAAGGATGAGGATGAGGAATTTGTGGTCGAGCCAGAAGGCAGCATTTTAAGGAAGGGGTTTAAAATGGTTAAGGAATGAAGATTCCGAGTCAATATAGGGCAGCTCTCAAYGAGCTCCTTCCTGTCCTCCAGAAAGAACAAGAGAGGCCAGAAGAGGCTTGCAGGGACTTCTAGGAAAAGGGCTTTGCCATGTGGTTGCTGGGAACCACCCTCCCATCCCTAATGTTCGTTTTGCTGCAAAACCCTCTCTGTTGCCACTGTGGCTGATCCCTCTGAGGACGCTCAGGCCTCATTAGGAGTAACAAAGTGGATGAAGAAGGTGTGATKAATCAAAACCTTCTCTTCCCCATTCTCCTTCCATTATTAGTTTTTAAGTGTGGATTTTTTTTTTTGTTTATTTTCTTTTTTTCTTTAAAGAAAAGCCAAGCCACGAAATTCAGCAAAACACCTGGGGTTTAACCAACTTTTGAAACTGTCTTACCCTTTGATTTAGAGGTTGTAACCCAGAACTCTGATACAGGGAGCTATGGAACAAYCTTTATTTTGGTTATCCCAGCTGCCAAAACAAGAGGTGTTCAGACATCTGTTGCCTTGGTTCTCCTATGTTCAATAACCCTGGCCATTAAATCCATATTCCTTTCTGTGATTTTGTCTAAAAGAGTTAAAATACTTTCTTGATCATTTTGAAACCTTTTGGTTCATTGGGCTCTGCTTCTGGTTGTGGACAGTTGCACATTTTGGCAAGAGAAGTGGCTGTCACACAGAAGCAGGGGGAAAAAAAAAAGATGCCCCTAAATCAATCTCCAGCAAATTGAATTGATTGGAAGCCCTCCTTRTTCCATTCCTGTACTCACATGGAGACCCCCTTTCCCTCAAATCCCAGTTATAAACGGGAAAGTTTCATTATTGGAAAGTTTAAATCATTATAGGAATAGTGGGGTCAGAAGGACCAGGGCAGGGATCTCAAATGCTGGGTCCATTTCTGGGTCCCTCATGACAAGAAAGGCTGGAGGGGCTGGAGCATGTCCAGAAAAGGGAATGGAGCTGGGGAAGGGCCTGGAGCACCAGGAACAGCTGAGGGAGCTGGGGAGGCTCAGCCTGGAGAAAAGCAGGCTCAGGAGGCACCTTCTCTCCACAACTCCCTGTGACGGGAGGATGGAACCAGGAGGGGATTGATCCCTTCTCCTAAATACGGAGGAATGGGATGGGGGATAACGGCCTCAAGCTACACCAGAGGAAGAATGAGGTTGGATATTAGGAAAAAAGTTTCTCTGTAAGGGTTGTCAGGTGCTGGCACAAGCAGCCCAGGACAATGGTGGAGTCCCCATCCTCGAAGGTATTTAAAAGCCATGAGGATATGGCACTTGGGGACATGGTTTTGTGGTGACCTTGGCCGTGCTGCACTGATGGTTGGACTCAGTGACCCTGGAGGTCTCTTCCAACCTAAATAATTCCATGATTTGAAGCACCTGGTTTCATAAAAAGCTGTGGCAGAGAGGAGGAAAAAAGATCAGTAATCTCATTTTGCAGCCTATTCCAACTGTTCTATCCCCTTCAGCAATAAAACTCCTGGGGAAAGATGGAGATCCACGGGAGGGATTTTGTGCATCCTGGGAGTGACAGCAGAACCCTCCAGACAAGGAGTGGGAATRGCTCCTAACACATTCCAGAGCCCTGCCGTGCTCTCTGTCTGCTCCCACCCACCAGCYAGAGGGAGCCAGGAGGGGAAAATTCACCTGGAAGGGAAAAACAAGGTGTCCCTGGAGGAGGTGAGACGAGGAGGATCCTGTGAAATTCCACGTTCTGGGAGGGACTTCCTGGATCGAACCTGATCTGGGGGCAGGAAATCTGGGCCAAGGGTTCCAAGAAGTGCCTAAACACCTTTATCAATGGAGTCCAGAACATTTGGCTCATTTGGATTAATGAATTTCTTGCATATTCCTCGGGAAGTCTCTCTCTCTCACACATTTTCAAACGCTGTTTAATTTGCTGCAGTGTGCGAGACCGACTCTTAACAATTCATCTTGGCAGCTGGCAGCCCTGGAACGGGACAAATTCCTCAGTGCTGCTGGAGGATGGATGCAGATGGATCTGTGCTGCAGATGGCTGTAGGCACATTTGCAGGTGTTTTGTGGGGTTTTGGCTCCTTCTCCTGACATCTTCTATCTAATTTATCACTTTTTTTTTTTTTTAATAGTTTGTGTTCCATCTCCTCCAAGAGAAGCTGTTTGACCCCTGTGGGAAGTCATGGCTCACTTCCCTCAGCTGAGCTCAGGCTCTCAAAGGTCACCCTGGCCCCCGATTCCTGCAACCGCAGAATCAGAGTTTGGGATAGAAAACACCTTAAAGATCATCCAGTTCCAACATTCCATGGATAGGAACAACTTCCACTTGACCAGGTCACTCAGAGCCCCATCCAGCCTCTTGGATTCTCCCATCAGCGCATGCACACGCTGATAAATCAGCTCGTGATAAATATACCGTGATAAATATTTATGATGGCATGATAAATATTTCTGGACATATTTTCCCTTGCTGTCAGGTCCTGCTTCTCTGTAAAATCACCTTTGGGAAGGTCCTTGCATCAAGCTCCAGCCTCCAGCATCTTGTGTTCCCAAAGTAGGAACCTTTACAGGGCTGGCAGGAAAAAGATTTTCTGTATTATTTTAATTTTTATATTATTTCTATTTTTATATTATTTCTATTTTTTTATATTGTCCCTTCTAAGCCAGACACCACTGAGAAAATCTGAGACAACAATCCCTGTACAGGCCATTCACTGCAGGGTTGGACTTGATCCTTGTGAGTCCCTTCCCAACTCAAAATATTCCGTGATTTTGTGAAATCCCCGGAGCTGTCCAAGGCTGGGACGTTCTGATGGATGACCACAGGCCATCCATAAACTTGGGCTGAGGTTTCTGTGCACGTGCCTCACCTTTACTCCAAAATTATCAGGCACCTGAGAGGCTTTATTCTGTTTTTTAGGGAAGTCTGATCCCCCTCCACTTCCAAACCCTGAGCTAGCAGGTTTTTTCCCCAGAGAAGAACTAAAATTGCAAAGGTACTGAGTTTTGCATCTGCTATCTATATTGAGAGGCTGAAAAAAAAATRGAAAAAGAAAGAAAAGCAGCTCAACTTAGAAACTTCAGCTCCGAGTTTAAAGTTAGAGGTGASAATCTGAGGCCTTAAGAGCTAAAAATCCTTGGGCTGAAATAAAAAAGTACCCTCAGTGGATTTTCAAGCTTTCTGCTCCTGGTTTTATGTGCATCTGCTCTTGGTTTTTATTTAAAGGATTGGCTGCAAGAGTAGGGAGCTTGCAGGGCGAATCTGGAGCTGAGGGAAAGTCTGAACTCTGCTTTTGGAAGCTGCAAACTCAGCTTCCCTCAGGCAGCCCAGCACATCCATGGGATCCTTCAGGATCTGTGATGGGCAGACTT
>CADDXX010000346.1:23333-38629 GCA_902810485.1 Alauda arvensis | reverse complement strand
AAAAAAACCACATAAAACCCAAAAAACTTCTCCCATCTCCTCTAACAGGGATTTCTGTGGGTCTTGCAGTGGGAACACGAATCCCGAGTGCTGACACCGGTGGGGGTCTTTCCTTTGCCTTCCCACGGCTGTGGGTCAGGCTGGACACCGATTTAACTGGGGTGACCTCCGTGTGCTGAGCTCGTGTTAGAGGAGAACGTGCCCAGATGTCACTGTCACCTCCGTGGGCACAAAGGTGCCAGCTCTGGCTGGGCATCCCCTGGTGCCAATGGCCAAAGGAAACGGAGCTGCTCTGTCCTGTTTGTTGAGACTAAACCCATCCGGCAGGGCTGAAACCTCTTCCCCTCTCTCTGCCCCAGCACAAATCACAGAATCTCACATGCAGGGAATGGTTTGGGATGGGAGGGAACTTAAAATCCTGTAGTTCCAAGCACCTGCCGTGGGCAGGGACACCTTCCGCTAGATCAGGTTGCTGAAGTTGCTCATCCAGCTTGGCCAAACATTTCCTGGGATGGGGCAGCCACAGATTCTTTGGGGAAAATGTGCCAGAGTCTTACCACCACCACCACAGGGGGGAATCTCTCCCCAGTATTCCATCTATCCCTGCCCTCTGACAGCGGAAAACCATTCCATGTGTCCCAGTCCCTCTCCAGCTCTCCTGGAGCCCCCTGAGGCACTGGGAGGGGCTCTGAGATCTCCAAACCTTCTCTGCCCCAGTCTGAGCAATCACATCTCTCAGCATTTCTTCAAAAATAGACCAAACCACTTCCTGGGAATAGTTCCTGGCCCCTGCTATGCAGGGAACTGCATCTGGGCATTGTCAGGGAGAACACAGATTTTGACACAGATTTTCACATTTAAGCCATTTGGGTCACCATCAGGTCGGTGTTTGGGACATTGGGGATTTTGCCTCTCTCCTTGGGGCTCAGGGCTGCCTTTCTCTGGGGGTTTAATGAGGTCTGAGCCCTTCAGCACAGCCATGGACTGCTCTTAAACCTGAGGGCAATCTCTGGGACCTTCATAACACCTGAGCTCTGCTTTCATAACAAAACGAGGCCCGAGACATGCACAAAGTTTGATAATATAATTTAATCCCGCACATGGACCATTCAGGGAGCTCTGACCTACTTTSATCCAATTTGGGGACCAGGAGGCTCCTGCCTAATTTAGATCCAGGCAGAGACAGCTGGAGTAAAGGCTAAATTCCAGCTGGTGCATCCCTGAGCCAGATGATCCTGCCTGAGGGCATCAGGTCTGCAAAGGTCCCCCTTGGGTGAGCTGCATTTGTGGTGTTGTGTTTGAGGTGTTGCATTTGGGTGGCAGCTCTTGGCAGAGGCATTTGCCCAGCAGGACCCCTGGTATCTCTTCAAGGCTTAAGCAGGTGAGGATGTTTTTGGTTTATACACAAAACCTGTTTTAGACACGTGCTGGTCAGGGAAATATTTTCTGGAATGCTGCAGGATCAGACAGCCTGATGTCAGCAGCTTTTAGAGCACCACCAGAGGGAAAAGGGGAAAGAGGAGTCCCTGTCCTGCTGTGAAGAAGAGATTGGATGAGCACTGGGGTTGATCTTGAGAAGGTCAAGGGYTTGCTGCTTCTCACTTGTGTTTTTTGGACAATGGACATTTTGTGTCCTGTCTCTGGTGTTTGTCTGAAGGGAACAGGAATGGGAAAGGGACAAAGGAGCAAGCACAAAGCAGAGTTGCTCAGTTTAGMGGGATGTCTGCACACTGAACACCATTGTTTGACAAAGGCCCAGGGAAAAAATAGAAAATGGACAGGAAAGAGTAGAAAACTTCATCAGAGAATCATGGAGTACCCTGAGCTGGAAAGGCCCACAAGGATAAAATCACAGAACCATTAGGGACCAAGACAAGGTCCAAGCTTTGACCCATCACATCCTTGACAACTAAGCCAGAGCACTGAGTGCCATGTCCAGGCATTTCCTGAGCACTTCCAGGGATGCATCATTGATTCCAGCTCCTAAAACTCTGCTGAAGCCCGGGATTGAACCAGGGACCTTTAGATCTTCAGTCTAACGCTCTCCCAGCTGAGCTACTTCAGCTYYRAYGTYRGGRTCTRTTTCCCTATAARCAACAGGTAAACACAGTGGAACCCTTCAGCCTGGAAAATAACAAATTTTAGGGAGAGGGGTTGCTTCACGGTCAGTCGTGATTTATGCTAAAAATCACTTTCATGGATCAGAGGTTTTTCCTATTCCCAAAAAATCCAGTTCTGATTTCCTGCTTGGCCATGCACCTTTCCACTTCTTCTCAGGGTGGAACTTCTCCTCATGGTACAGGACTGGGAATAGGCAGTGGAAGGAGCAAAAATCCCTTTATATCTCAATTTAATTGTGAATTGTGAAACCCTGTCCCTCTGTCACAGGCTCAGACTGGTTGAGGTCCAAAGCCCTGCCCAAGCAGGACCCACAGCCCCTTGCCCAGGATCACTGCCAGGTCACTTGGGAATGTGTCCAAGAAGGGGAACTCCACACTCTCTCAAGGCCTCCAGTCCCAGCTCCTCATCCTTTCCCCACAGCAGAGATGCTCCAGTCCTTTCCAGTCCCTTCCAGTCCTGCTGGCCCTTGGCTGGATCTCTCCTGGATGTCCAGGTCCTTCTTGCATTGGAGAATCCAGGCCTGGGCACACAAAAGTGCAGGAAAACTCTGCTGAAGCCCGGGATTGAACCAGGGACCTTTAGATCTTCAGTCTAACGCTCTCCCAGCTGAGCTACTTCAGCCCTGCTGAGGCTCAGCTKTTCCCCAAAACCTGTTGGAACACAATGAGCTTTCAGACTTCTGCCCCATGGACACTCAACTCTTTTTAATAAATAAACACCTGGCCCAAACATCAACYATCAGACCCCAGAAAGGTCAGCAATTATCAAAGGTCTTCCAATGAGAATGGCTGTGGTGGGTAAATACCCAAGACTGGAATTACTCTTACAGCCACATTTGCAGTGGTAACACCTGGCCAAGCTGGTCTTCATGGAAACATGGGATGGTCTGGGATGGAAAGGATTTTAAAGGATCAGTTCCATCCCTGCCATGGGCCTGGACACATTCTGCTATSCCAGGTTGCTTCMAGTCTTATCCARCYTGGYCTTGGACACTTCCAGGGATGGARCAGCCACAGCTTCTCTGGACAACCCGTGCCAGGGCCTCACCACCCTCACAGGGAAGAATTTCTTCCTAATATTCAGTCCAACCCTGACTTTTGTCAATTTAAAGCCATTCCCCCTTTTCCTAGCCCTCCATCYSTTGTCCARAGTCCCTYTCCAGCTCTCCTGGAGCCCCTTTRGCACTGGAAGRGGCTCTGAGSTCTCCCTGGAGCCTTCTCCAGGYTGRACATCCCCATYTCTCCCAGCCTGGCTCCAGAGCAGARGGGCTCCAGCCCTTGGAGCATCTCCATGGACTCCTCTGGATTCACTCCAGCAGCTCCACGTCCTTTTCAAGTTGGAGGTTCCAGACTTTTCTCAGAGGCTGAACAAATCTGTCACTCCACAGAGCCGCCATCCTCCCTGTCCTGATGGCTCTCAGCGGGTGACAAGGATCCATCTGCAGGCTCTCCCTAGGAAAGGGAGGATGTGGATGCTCGGACTTGGCTCTGCCTTTCCAGCTGTCCCGTTTTTGCACCAGCAGCTTTCTCCTTGTCAAGGAAAGCGGCTTCCCACCAGCTTTCCTCAGACAGGAAGGAATGATCCCCACATGGAAACTTGTGGTATTTGACAGCCCACCTCTGCCTTGCTGGAAATACCGAGGCTTCAGCTGGCTACGAAATTCCTGCGGAAAGCTGAGCCACGCTSCCACTTTTGCAAATGCTCAGCAGTGTTGGTGGAAGGGATGGAGTGAAGGATCTGATAAGGAACAAGCCCTGAAGGAAGTGCCACATTGCRGTTAAATTTGAGGAGCTGACTCGCTGGGAACTTGGCACTTCCAGCTGGTGAAGCACCAGAACTGGAAGTCTGTGGGCAAAGTCATCAGGAGTCAGACTTGTGGAGCCGGTTTGACAAGTCACATGGAAGAAGTTGGAAGATCAGACTTTTCCTTGTTGAAGAGGAAGGAATTAAAGCTTTTTTTTTTTCCCAGCTCAGTTCAGACCTCAGGGGTAGAGCTCTTTAGGGAGAGAATGAAGTGGAAGGAGGAGTGAAATACTGGGATATCTCCTGTTGTCCTCTCTTTCCCCCTGAAAAAAATTCCTGTTTCATTCACATCTTGATTACTCTTTGGGGTGTTTTTTGGTGCCTTCATCCCATGAAGGATGTGAAAAAAAAAAGCCCAAACTAACCAGTGGAAGGGATTAATGAAGTGCCTTCTGCACAGGGAATTTTTGTGTAAACCTTGTTTGTCCAACCAAGGAAAAGAAAGAGTAAAAGGAAAGATGTTACAGGATCTAGAGAAAGAAAGGGCATTTTAGGATCTAGAGAGGAATCATTAGTGGTATTTTAAGATCTAGAGAGGAATCATTAGTGGTTGATGGCTAATTAATTCTTCTGATGCAGGAACTAAAGGTTATCATTAGAAAAGAGCAAGTGCCAAGCTTGGAACAAGGGAAAAGAAGGAATTTCCTCACAGTACCTGGTTATTTGTGTAAATCCTTGTTATTATAGATCCTGAAACCATAAAAATGTTTAAAAGATGACCAGGCAGATTTATGGAGGAAAAAAATCTCCGTGAAGAGCATGCAMATCAGGAACTTCCTGCTTTGGTTCAGGCAGGGCCTGAGCCACCAATCCCTGGAGATCAGGAGAGCATCTGGTGATGTAACACCCCGCGGTTTTTCCTTTTTTTAGGCACCAACTCCTGGAAAATGTTGCAGTTTTGAGCTGGATGTTCCTCTGTGCACCTCCCCTGGCACCTCCTTGTCCTCACACTTTGGCTTCAGGKGTGGTGTCAGCCTGTGAAACCCTGCTGGCACCTCGGGCAGGGACGTGCTGGGGGCGTCACTTCGTGCCACCAGCCARCTCTTTAATCACCACTCCCACACTGGGGTGGCTCAGGCTCTGGCCGTGACAAACAGATGACAGGTGTTCCTTCTGTCCCTGCTTCCCCTCCTCCCAGCTTTTCCCGGTTTTCCTGCCTCTCCAGCCCTGTCTGCCTGTGCTTTCTCAGATGCCCATCTGCCATCAGGCAGCTTTCAAAGGTTGTGGAGTTACATCCACGCAGCCTGGAATGCTGATGGTGCTGGGCTGCATCCAAAGAACTGCAGGCAGCAAAGGAGGAAGGGGATTTTGTCCCTCTGCTCCAGCCTGGAGAGGTCCTGCTTGGAATGTTGCAATGGAGTTGCAGCACAGAAAGGACGTGGAGCTGAAGCAGTAAGTCCAGAGGATGCACCAAGATGATGAGAGGGATGGAGAAGCTCTGCTGTGAGATAAATGAGAGAATTGGGAATGTTCAGCCTGGACAAAAGGAGACTCTGGGATGATCTAATTGTGGCCCTCCAGTACCTGACAGGAGCCTACAAAAAATGGAGAGAGACAATTTCCAGGGGCCTGGAGTGATGGGAAAAGGGGGAATGGCTGAAGATGAAGAAGAGTAGATTTAGATTAGAGATTATGAAGAAATTCTTCCTGTGACGGTGGGGAGGCCCTGGCACAGGTTTCCCAGAGAAGCTGGGGCTGCCTCTGGATTGGGGCAGGCCAGGTTGGATGGAGCTTGGAGCAACGTGGGGTAGTGGAAGGTGTCCCTACCATGGCAGGAGGGTTGGAACTGGATGATCCTTAAGGTCTTTTCCAACCCATTCCCAAGCCATTCTGTGACTCCATGATTTGCTGAGTGTTACCACCAAATTATCCCAACCTTCCTGTCCCTCGTCCAGAGCCGTGCTGGGCTTTGTGTCCCAGTCTGGATTCACCACCTCTTGTGGAATTCACTTTTTTTTTTTTTTAATTGGGCTCAGGGCATCACCCGGAAGGAGGCACAGAGAGGTGACCTTTTTCACCCAACCCAGCACACCAAATTTGCCACCCACGTCAGTTTTTCCTGCAGGCATCTTGGCACCAAACTCTGCCCCTTGATGGGATTTTGTCCCGTTTTCCCATTCTTTCCCCAGCTCTGCGCCAGGGGAMTGACATCCAGCTGCAGGGTTGGGATGTGATTGCTTTTCACTCCCTGCCTGGGCTCTGATGTATCATAAAAAACACATGTTCTTCCTTCAGGCTTCGTGAAATTTTTCTGTCTCATTACACCAAGAGAGCTCCTTGGTTTACTTGAAAATCACTTTCGGTGATTATCTCTATTTTGTTGTCACTATTTCCTCTCCCTGCTCTTTCCCCAGCCTTTTATGAAAATGATCTCATTAAGAACATGGAATTCCTGTTTCTCAGAAAGGCTTCTCGAGGCTTGCAAAGGTCTCTCAGCRGGAAGTTTGCTCGGATTCATTTCCCCCTCTGGTTGAGCAGACCCCCAAGTGAGCCCATTAGGGGAAAAAATGGACTGCTTGAAAATAAAATTGCGCAAAATATGCAACAACAGCAGCAGCAGCAGCTCTGAAATGTGAGGCTCCAATTGGCAACAAACCGGATTTACAAAACYCCTCTTTGATGGCAGTTTAATGTGTTGGGGGAAGAAAGGAATGGCCCAGGGGGCACTGGGGGTGTGAGGGGACGGAAGATGAGGCCTGGGAGAGCATCACTGTTATTCTGGAGACACAAAAACAGAGGTAAYGAAGCCCAGCTGCCAAACCCTGCCCGTCACACAGCCCTTCCCTCTCCCTCCTGGAGTCTCAGAGATGCTGAGGTTGTCAGTCCATCATTCAGGGGGGATGGCACTGGGGGTTCTTTAAACTTTTTTAAAAAAGTTAGGAATTCAGGCTGTGAATAACAGCTCTGCTGTCCTGGGGTGCAGCATCCCCTGTGCTGGAGACGCAGACCTTGGGTGGAGGAATGCAGAAATTGTTTGGGCCTGGGGGAGTATTTGCAATCTGTGGTGAAGGGCACAAACCCACTGCAAGGGAGGCTCAGTGAGAACAAACCCAGACCTGGAATTTAAGCTCTCTTTAAGTTCAAATCCCTCTTTTCTGAGAAAACCAATGTTTTAGTGTTTTGTGGTGAATGATCTCCAAGASAGACCTGAGAGAYCTYGGAAYYCTCKAAKGGTTTGKGTTGGAAGGGGCCTTAAAAATCATCTTGTTCCCATGGATCTYCCACTATYCCAGGCTGCTCCAAACCCTGGACTTRAACACTTCCAGGGATGGGGCAGCCACAGCTTCTCTGGGCARCATCYTGGRTGCATTTCACTCGGAGTGGAAGAGCAAATTTGGAAAAGCAGAGGTCGTAGTTTCAGAGRAAGGAACAGATTTAAGGCAGGACTTTCTGAGCTTGATGGGGCACCTCATCTCTGTGTGGAAAAGGAAAGGCAATGCCCATGTCCATGGATGTGTCCTGCATGGACACAGCTGACCAGGCAGCAGACAAAAACCTCATCTGAGAGTCTTGGAATAACCACTGAGAGACACAAACCTTGTCCCAAATTCGTTTTGTGCCAACTCCTGACTCTTGCAATCCTGCAGCTCAGCTGCAAAGTCCTGCTGCTTTCCCCAGCCTTAATAACGCTGGCAGCTCCTGCTCTGCCCCCACAAACTCTCGGTGCCTGYGCTTTCCCCAGATTTTCCTTCCAATCTGGATCACCCACTGCTGTTCCAACCCGGCAAAATTTCATTTTCGGCTGAATAAACCAAACACGTTCGGGAATCACTTATTTAATAACTGCCAGCAGRCCAGAGGAATGAAATAGGTGCTAAAAAAGACAGAAGAGCAACACCAAGGAAATATTAGTAAAAATAACAGGTGTTTTAAAGTGTGTAGGGGTGTGTAAATACATTTATAAGATATTAATACGCAAACCAGGTGGCCCAGAACCTCATTAGGGAACCAATTGTTCTTGCCAAACATTCTCTGGTGAGGTTCCCTGAGAGATTTCCCAGAAACTCCTAAAATTAATAGTAAACAACCACTCTTGGGGGCTGGGAAATGTTTTCTGCTCGTGTTTAACCATCCCAGCCTCCTTCTGAAGTTTTTCATTGTTTTGCAGAGCATCYAGAAAGTACAGGGGAGAAAAAAAAAATAATGGAATAAAAGATGGGGAGAAAGATTAATACAACAGAATCTACAAATAATGGGCTTCACATTGAAAAAGCACAGGATGATTGCTTGGACAGTGATTGTGTCTTGATGTATAAATGGGTTTGTTACTTAACTCTGGTGATTCATGCCTCAGGCACAGGGATGAGGCAGCTGCCAGATTTCAYGCTGGGAAGGAATTTTCTCTCCCAGAACAGATTGGCAGGGGATTTGTGAAGATGACAGGTCAGTTGACAGGGCCAGGTGTTGTCATCACGAACATGTGGGGAAGAAGGGGGGGCACATCCCAGAGGCCAAAAAACGCTGTGTTTTATCTCATGGAACCAAGTGTCCCCCCAAAATCAGTGCACAAGCCTTTATTCCCTTTCTCCCACGCCTCCACCAGGCCTGCAATCCACCAAGGAATGAATTGGGCAGGGTGAGACCCCTATGGATGAATCCTGGAGAAACATAAAATATTCCTCACAACATTTATTTCAGCTGTGTTTCTAAATAAAGCTGAGCTGAAGCTGTGTGAGTTTTGGTTGTTGGGTGTTTTGGGTAGGTTTTTTTTTTGTTTTTTTTTCCTTTTGTCTTTAAAGACTGTCTAAAGAACATATTCCAGCTGTCTGGAAGGAAAGAACTAGAAAGGAAAAGAGAACAAAGGGAARCCAGTGGAGATATTTAATTGAGATAATTTTAGCTGCTCTAAATGTCACAGGCAATCTTGTACAAATACTTGGGGAGAGGAGAGGAGGAGGAAAAAGTTCTGTGCTGGTCATTCAGTGCCCAAATGGAGGAGAGGGGGGTGTCCTTTCAGAGATCAGGCAGGAGACCCTACCTGGGAGCTCTTGGGTAATTGTTTTTTGAGCCTCAGGGGTTTCCTCTAAACCCACAATGCAAGCCAAAAATTCATCCAGACCAAACAGCCCGAGGGGAAACCCTCTGGTTTTGGGGCTGAGAAAGGGAATGAGGTGCACTTAGGGGTGGTGAGTTCAGATCCCTCCTTGGTCTGGAATTCTGTGCCTTAGGTGAACATCTGATGAGGCACTTCTGGGTCAGAGCATGACCTGGTTACTCCCTGTGGGATCTCTGTGTGATCTCTGGTGTGACCCAATGTGCACCATCAGGGAAATGGATTTTGGAGCAGGCTGCCTGTGGCAGTCCTGGAGTCATCCCCACCCCTGGAGGGATTTGACAGATGTGTGGATGTGGCCCCTGGGGATGTTGGCAGGATGAATGGTTTAATGGCTGAACTTCATGATCTAAGAGGTGTTTCCCCACCTAAACAATTCTCTGGTGTTGGCTTTCCTGTGAGCTCTGGGATGCACAGCCTGGGGTGTGTATTCCGAGGTTTAAGACAGTCAGGTTGATGCCTTGGTCTGGCCTGATGGATGTTTATCATTATCCAAAATGCAGAGCTCCTGCAGAAGTTGGGTAGCAGCTGATGTGGGGGTCAGAACTCTYCAGCTGTGAAGAAATCACAATTTGTGTCCCAGTTAAAACAGACGTGCTCTGAACACGGTTTCCCAAAATTCCTGGGAAGGGAAGCTTTTCCCATGTCTATTTTGGACAAAACCAGRCTSATTTTTASTGATTTGAGRACAYGGTTTGGTGGWGAACACAGTGGTGCTGCTGGGTTCRCAGCTGGATTTGATGATCATYGAATTTTAGAATGGTTTGGGTTGGAARRGACTTTAGAGATCATTCAATTCCAACCCCCTGCCATGGACAGGGGCACCTCCCACTATCCCAGGGTGCTCCAAGCCYCATCCARCCTGGCCTTGGACACTTCCAGGGGTGGGGCAGCTTCTCTGGACACCCTGATCTTAGAGGTCTTTTCCAACAGCAACAATTCCATGATTCAGTGTAAGTGATAAACACGATGTTAATACAACCTTCACCTCCTCGTCCCCACTTCAGCTCGAGCTTTGGGCAGAGATTTCACRCTCAGTAAATAAACTTCCTTGCACGCCCACTGACAGAAACCTGGGGGCACCCAGGGGAGATTGTGTCACCCTCACAAAACCTGCGGTGGGAGTYGCAGGATTTAGGAGGACCAGCAGTGGATGGGGAAGGAAGGATCTGCCTGTGTGCATTGTGGAGGCCGTAAATCTCCCMATCTCAGGGTTTCCCCCTCTGTCACAAACTCCCCAAACATCCTTYTGAGCAGACTGCTCTGGAGGAAGGTGCCCCTGCCCACGGCAGGGGGCTGGAATGGGATTATCTTTTACATCCTTTCCAACCTAAATCCTAGGATTCTAGGATGGGATGGCCATCAGAGAGCCTTCCTGGCCCTGAGCAAAGCAAGAATCTCTCTCTCCCTCCCTGATCCATCTCCAAAAGAGGAGCAAACCCGGCTCTAACCCGCCCCCCCCACCCCCCCAGAGTGGGCACCGCATTTGGGGAGCCATGCCCACAGCATCCCGATTTTAGCAACGCCTTGGGGGTGCTGCCGTGSCTCATTTTCACCCCCTGGAAAGCTCACCCGGCATCTGCCTCCCTCCCCTGCTCCGCAGGCAGGTGGAAAAAAGGCAGGAGCGTGCGGCAGATCCCCCGGCAAACACACACACACACACACGCTACTCATTCCTTTTGTCTGTCCCACTCCCCCCTGCTCCCCCGCACCCCCGCCCACCCCGCTGTCTCATCCCAGGATGGCTCATGGCTCTCCAGGTACCTGCAGGGATGGATGCTCTACCCTCGGCTTCTCCTCAAGGAGCCCATTAACGCGGAGCCGCTGCTGCTTCGCCCTACCCTCCCTCCCTCCCTCTCCGGCTGATGGAAAACAGAAAACGGGAGGTGGGAAATCCAGAATGGAGCATCCTCCCCCGCAGCGGGGGCCGGGGCTCCTCCAGGGAAGGTCCCGCTCTGTGTGAGAGGGCAGAGAAGGGCAGGGGAGTCTTGGCAGGGCCGGAAAAACCACCCCGCATCCCCCTCCACCCCAAAAATCCTTCCCTTCCTCCGTTGCAGCGCTCCCGCGGGGATTCATGGAGATGCTAGATGTGCTGGGAGCGAGCTGCCACCGCCTCCGAGCATCCCTGGGATCGGGAAGTGCTGCCCTCCCCATCCCGACTGCCCTGCACCGGGATCACCCCGGGCCCACGTCGTGTCTGAGGAACACGAACACAAAATTCTGCAATCCTTAGGGATCCTTCACCGAAATCAGGCACAAATAACTCTGGCTGTCGCTGTGTTGTTGGATTTTTCTTTTTTCCTTTTTTTTCCCCTACCTTCCTTTCTCTATTTTTTTCTTTTTATTCCCCTCTTTTTCTCTCCTTTTTTTTTTTCTCCTTTCCCCCCAACCTTGTTTTCTTCATATCTTCCTCCCATTTTGGTCTTGCTAAGATTCAATGGATCTATGGGGACAAAAATTTCTGCCAGCAGCTTTTTTTTTTCCCCAGATATGATCAGCCCTCTCTGAAAGATAACCTGAGGAGAAGGGAGAGGGAATAAAACTCCCGTGATCTTATGGGGGCACGGAGCAGATTGGTGTCAGGACCACCCCTATCCCAAATTTATGCTTTTAATCCTGTGGATATCCTACCCCTGGAAGTGTTYAGGGCCAGGTTGGATGGGGCTTGGAGCAGCCAGGACTAGGGGAAGGTGCCCGTGGAAAATGCTGGAACAAGATGCCCTTCAAAGGTCCCTTCCAACCCAAAYTTTTCTARTATTTTATGGCYTCCAGCCTGAGACCACCAAGGAGCTGTGTTCAGTGCTGGGGAAGTGATGTACTGAGGATTTGTGAGGGGATTTTTGGAGCAAGGAACTCCTGAAAATCTTTCCACGGCAGCTCACTCCACACAGCTCACTCCCCAGCTCCTCCTACTCCKGTTTTAATAAAGCTTTTAGTGACGTTTGGGGCCTCCTAGATCTGGGAGGAAGAAATTAGCACAGTCTGCTTGCTTGTTTCTCACGTTCTTCTGCTTCCCTCAAGCTTCCCTGCCGGCCCTAATTATCCATCTCTCATTTGCAGGCACTTAAATAAAGGAAATGGGAGCGCTGGTGGGATCGGGCTGGGATGAGGATGGGCTGAACGAGGCTCCCTTTATTCCAGGAGYGACCTCGCATCACCCCTGCTGTTCCCGGCGATGCAGGAGCCCCTCTGCCAACGTGAGGCAGCTTTCCCGGGACGGGGGGGACACAATTTCTGCCCTGACTCCAGCTGTGGCTCCCCGTGGATAGGCAAGACGAGCAAGGATGCTGAGAGGAAATCCTTTGTTAACAGCAGATGCTTGGTGGGGACAAAAATAAGGGAAACAGCTTAGAAGAAGGAGGAGAAATGTGGAAAGGTGGGAGAAAAAAAAAAAGGTAAATTGAGTCACAACGTGGTGATAGAGAGAGGAGAGCACTGGCCTAGTTTGTGTCTTCTCTGTGAGAGCAGGGAGCTGGCAGAGCTCTGGGGACGTGGATTGGGCTGGGAACAGCAGCCTCGTGTCCTGCTGGGATCAGGGAAAGGCTCCGTGTGCCCTCGGTGTCCCCTGGAATGCCCCAGTGGAGCCCAACGCAGAGACAGCCACACATCCCTGTTCGGAGATGGGTACAAACCATGCCCACAAAATGAGTGATAATAAAGCACTGATCTTTTTTCCCTTCACTTTTAGGAGTGTCCCAGCACTGAGGACACTTGGGTCAAAACCCTGGTGCCAAATTAGGCAGGACATGGCTTTAAACCTGTCTGAGGTGTTGTCCAAAGACACCAAATCCTGGACAGGTTTGGAAATGCTTTGGGATTTCAGCCCAAATGAGGGGAAAYAAAGCATTTAGGGGGCTAAGGGTTTAAGTGTTCCTGGAGAGAGAAAAGCCACCCATCCATTCAGCAAGGCAGTAACTGGTCAGGTTCAGGCAGGGAGGAAAATGTTTGGATGCTGCCTTGGAGGACACCCGCAATTCCACGTGCAAAGCCTTCCCTGAGCATTCCTCAGGGATATTCCCTCATGGAAGCAGAGGTGCTGCCCCTCACAGGAGGGGCAGGACTCCGTAATTTGGTGTGGAAGAGGGGCTGTGGTGGATTCCCCATGGAGTTGGCTCTGGCTGTTCACCACCACAGGGCAGGGTTTTCTCTCATGGCCACAGGACAATCCCATTTCTCCACCCTCCCCACAGCCCACTGCAGGATGGAGATCTTCCCAGGAGCCAGYCTGATTTCACTGATGGAAAACAAGGCTCCCACCACCCCTGAAGTCCTTTCCATGTGCTCTAGACCAGGAGGAAAAATCCATGAAGTGCTGAGAAAAGTGAAAGAGAGGCTAAACACAGACTCTCCCATGGGAACAGCAGGAGCAGGAAAGGTCTGGAGCAGCCTGAGCCCCTCACTCCTCATCATCTGAGTAACTGGTGCAGCCAAAACCCTGTGGMTGCACAGCTTCCCTTGGCCACCACGGGAATCATCATCAAAGGTGGGATTTGATGCCCCCAGCAAGGACCAGGCCCCAATTTCCCCAAGTGGCTGTGACATTCCCAGTGCTCCCCCCCACCACCTCTCCCACGGCCTTGGGGGTGTGAAACCCAGACTGAAATGGGGTGCAGGGGAGGAGCAGACTGGCTCCAAGGGCCGCAAATGATCTTTGTGGGAACATCACCCTGGCAGATGATGAGGAGCAGAGCTCTCCTGGCCTGGTGGGACTCTGTCAGCCAAGCCACACCAGCAGAGGAGCCAGGTCTGCTCTCCACAGCCACCCCTTTTTTTAGCAGACCTGTGATTTGCAGTGCTCGCTGCTGAGGAGGAGTAAAAAAAAAAAAAGCATTAAAATCAGAAACTTTTACGAGGACACTTAGAGGGACACCCTGAAGGGGGGCAGGTGGGCGAGGAGTCAAGTGTGAGGCCCGAAGTGGGGCAAACTCAGCTGCAAAGCGTGGCAGAAGGAATGTCACAARCCAGCGGTGAGCCAGGCCCCTTTGACACGGTGACAAATGTGTTTTTCCAGCCTGTCAGGGCTGTGCAGGGGAGGAAAATGAAGTTCTTCTGGAGATGCCTTTCTATTTGTGTTGACCTCGCGAGGGTCGCAGCAGCCACTGCCAGAGTGTGAAAAATGCTGATGCCTCCTTTGGCTCCCTCGCTTCAGCCTCAGGCRGGCTTGAGGAGGCAAAAAAGCAGCGCAAGGAGAGGCTCATTAACATCTCCTCTGCCCGGCAAGGAAGCCAAAATAACAAACATCTCATTAGATAAGGAGAGGGGAGAATTACAAAACACGGGAGGTATTTTTAGTCGGGAAACAAAGCACTTTRTCTTCCCCTCAAAGTAGGGCTTTCCAGATGAAAAGGAATACGGAGAGAGATTCCGCACCAGGAAAGGAGTGGCACTAACAACAACCACCGTTATGGGGTAATAYTGATAGCAGGATGCCCTCGGATTGCTTCCACACCCTCCCAGTAAATGACGCGTGGGCCCCGGGCCTGGGGGGGACGATGGGTGGCCAGGAACAAAAGAGCCACTGACGTGGGAGCCGTGTTTTGAATGCAAAACTCTGCGTTGAGAGTGCCAGCTCCAGTGCAATAAAGTGTTCCAGGGCTGGGGACGGATGAATAGAGACGTATGGTGCAAATTAAACGTGCTATTATTTTCCCCTCTTTCCTTCCTCGCGAGTTTAAAAGCCCAGCGCCTCGGTTCCTCCTTAATTTTATTTCCTTCCGAGGGTTTTTGCCACCAAACAAACGACTGGGCAGCTTTGTCTGGTGAGCTATGGGAGAATCAATAGGGATTAAAAGGATGTGGAGGCAGATGGGGGAGGGGAAAATTAGCTTTTTTTATKTTCTCCTTTTTTCTTCTAGAAAGAGGAAGTAATTATGGAAGGGAAAGGGAAAATTCTAGCACRGGGAATATAGGATAATGAAGAAAATCCCTTGTTCGCCACTAGAAGATATTAGTTCCTGCAAGAACACGGCATGAATYGCCCACATGGCTTCAGGCTGCCAATTTTAGGTGAGTCCTGGGTGAAACACGGGCTCCTCCAGACAGCGATTCCGAGGAGGAACACAACACAGCACAGGGGAGGGAGCCTGGCAGCACAGGAGGGCACTCCAGCAGCAGCCACAGCTCCTCAGAGCACGTGCGGCACAAAATCAGCCGCGCCACCAACGTCCCCAAGTTCCCCTCGGGACCTTCCCCCTCCCCACTCACCCACCTGGCTCTCCAAGGAGTGACATCTCCTGCCATAAGGTGCCTCTGAACAGAACACTCATCCAGATGAGGTGGCAAAGGCCTGTCAAAYCCMAAAAWAAYMMCYYMRAMCMRA
>CADDXX010000346.1:0-23234 GCA_902810485.1 Alauda arvensis | reverse complement strand
GGGRARGKKSCAGTGACTCAGTGTCCCTTTATTCTRGCCCCCTCAGGGGAAGACTCAGTTGCTGCTCACTGCCACACGCTCCTTTTGCTGCCTTTAATTAGTCTGTTGGCTTTTCCCGTTCTCTCTCCTATTTTCTTTTTTTTTTGGGGGGGGTTTGGTTTTTTTGTGGGGCTTTTTTTTTTTTCTTGGTTTTTTTTTTTGGGTTTTTTTGGATCCGATCCTAACGCACGGTGCTTTAAAAACTCTCCAGGAAGCTCTAGGGAGACAACCCACGTTGACACCATCCCTGCTGAGCTCTGAGACGTGGCTTTTTTTGCTATTTTCTCTCCTTCCCTTGCTTCAGATGAGCTCTTTCGGAGGAAACCGCTCGCCCTCATCCTTCACTTCCCACTTTCCTCTCTGCTTTTCTTGCCCCTCTCTTATCCTGGACATCCTGCGGCCGCCCAGAGGATTTCTGCCTCCTCCCCATCCTGCCCCAATCCATGAATCCCGTCCTTCTGTGCCTGTCTGCCTCTCTCTGTGCCCGGAATCCGCCTGTCATCCTCAGATTGCCTCTCTCCATCACCTCGCTCCACATCTCCCTCCTCCCTTGGCTTCCGGCTCCCCTCTCCCCTCCTCCTCTTCCCACGCAGCTCGCTTTAATTAGAAATACAAAGAAAATGCTTATCACACATGTCTTAATCAGCAACTCGCTCCCCAGCAGGTCCAGAAGGAAAACCCCCATCCGTCCTCGCTTCTCCCACCTCCCCCGCCACCCCCGCAGAATTAGGAGGAGAGTGATTAGGGGGAGAGCTCTTGTGAAAGGAGGCTGAATGAGATTAACCCAGAGACCTGGAAAAGCCGGAGGGAAGAGCCAAGAGAAACGTGGCGATGTTCAGCGAGGGCTAATTCTGGAATTTCTGGCGATAGAAGAGTGCCTGGCAGAAAGTGACTGGGAGGACTGGACCTGGGAGCGCTCAGCAGGCTGAGGATGTCACAGCAGCTCGCCCTGGCAGCAAAAACAATTATCCTGGGTTGTGGGAGCATAAACACAGCCAGGGGATCATGGAAGTGATTATTCCCCTCCAGTCAAAGCATATTTAGCTGCTGCAATCGGGTTTGGGCCTCTTAATACAAGACTCTGATCACAGGGAAGGAGTTCAGGACATTGGGATGGCCAGAGCTGGTGCCTGGGGTGGGATAAGACACTGGGGAAGTGGTGGGTTTGGGGGCCCTAAGAGCAGTGTCCTGTYCCTGTGGGGAGGTTTTCAAGGAGACAGAACCAGGATTTTCTAGTGGCTGGTGAGAGGACAAGAGGCGTCAGGTCCAAATTCCAACAGGACGCTCAGTTTGGGTACGAGGGAAAAGGTTTTCCCTCTGAGCAATCAGCATCCCTGGGGTTTTCAGAATCTGAAACCATCCCAGCTGACCCAGCAGCTGACTCAGCTCGGAGTAGGAGGCTGAGCTGGAAACCTCCTTAGTCCCTTTCATCCTTAATAATCCTGAGATCCTGTGTCAAATGAGGCCGTTGGGATCCAGGATTCCTCCCCAGCTGAAATGTAAGGGAGGCAGCACGGCCTGGAGAGGGACTCATTTACTGGAGCAGGTTTAGGAGCTGTTTCATCCCAGACTCTGGAAYTTGATGGGACAAGGAGAGGCTGAAAGCAGGTCATTACAGAATTAATGCCACTTTMTACTGTCCCCATCCTATGGGTCATTCCCGGAGTTCCTGGGTTAAAAGCTCTCCGGGGAATATCTTTGCACCAATTCAGAGATAACAAAGGTTTGCAGAGGCTCTCCCARTCCGTGTTATCTCTTCCTGGCAGAGCAGGTTTGAGGCAGACTCTGGGGCACTGAGAATGCAGCATAAAAGGCTTCAGATCTGTCCCAACCCCTCAGGTGATTGATGTCTCACTTCTTCTGAGCACAAACACAGCTGCCCCAAAATCCTGTGCTCAGGAAAACTGGTTGAAATTGGAGGAGTAAGCAAGGCAGAGAAGGGCATTCATGAGGGAAGAACTGGCATTGGGAGGGGCTGCTGGATTGGGAATTCTGTGTTACACCCTCGTGGTTTTGTCCCCTTCCCCACTCRCTGTCCCTCCCTCCCTTCAACCAAACCATGCAGCCCTTCCGGGTCAGCTGCTGCTGCCCTAAATAACCCTCTTGTTCCCTGAGAGCCATCCACTGCCAGGGAACAGACAGGGGCCCTCCTGCACCACAGAGATTCCAGGGAAAAAAAAAAGGGAATCCTGACCCCTGCCCCTCATGCCCTTCAACTTCACCACCACCAGTCTGGATTCTGTTTTAACCAGACCCCTGGGCTCACCGGGACCTCCTTCCAGCAGGACTTCACTCAAAGACCCTCTGCCTCCCCCTCTTTTTGCTCCTCTGGGGTGGCTGAATTCCCACCAGGAAACACCCAGCCGGGAGCTTTGGGAGTGGGGAACTATCCTAAACCTCCCTGGCACGCTGCCCACCATGCCGAGCACCCCCTCACCCCCACCCCGCTGCCAACAGGCTCAAAACCCCTTTTTTTAGATTATCCCGGTGAATCAGCATCCCACTGCCCCCGGCCACTGGCATTGGGGAAGGGATGAGAAGGCCCCAGATGTCCTCAGCACCTCTCTGAGGGTGTTCCGGCGGGGAAACTCTCTCGGATTAGGGAATCCTTTATCTCCGGTTTATGTAAGACCCGGAGACTCCTTTTATGGTTGTCTTTTCCTGCCTTGTCAAGAGCGAAGAACAAATGTAGCTTCATCTGCGCTGGTGGGTTGGCTCACTGATTAAGCATCTGATTCAAAGCTAAGTACAGAACAGGCTTTTGATGGGCGGATTTAATTCGGTGCAAAAAACCAGGATGTCGTCCCCCCACCCCCCCCTCCCAAAAATTCCCAAGATAGTGSTTGGTCTGGTGCAAAGAAGCCTCGGGGATGACTCCCACCCACCACAGCCTGAGAAAGTCCGGAGCGCTCCCGTTTGTGCTGAAGCGGCTCCTTTGAGCCTTCCCCCCTCTGCTTCCCCCCCTCCTCTTTGCTTTTGCTTTCTCTTCTCTCCCTCTTTTTTTTTTTTTTTTTTCCCCGCTGCTGATTTTCCACCATTCCCAGGCATTTGCATGAGGAGTGAGCCCACCCTGTGTGTGTGTGTGTGTGCTCAGGGGGTGTGCGGGGGGCCCGTGGGCGTCTGACACACCGCATCCCTGCTCATGCCGCCCTCCCCGAGCCCTGCCAGGGGACGCATGCTAACGATGACCTTGCTGAGTAAAGAGTTGTGGAAGGAATAAGTGTTTTTCCTGCGCTCCGAGAGGCGGAAGGTGCGATTACTCATCCATCTCTCCAACTGTCTCCAGCACCTTTCAAAGCGCTTCTCGCGTCGAGTCTGGGGGCGTGAGCGAGGGGGTGGCGAGGCGAGGGGAGGCTGCCAAAATCTGGGTTGCCACAGACACCGGCCTCGCTTTTCCTCCAATGAGCGCCGCGCTGAGAGTGCGAGAGGAGGCTGGGCACCACCCACATGTTGAGCTGCGCGGAGTATAAGTAGATGGAGGAGCCTGGACTAGTGGCAGTTCAGACAGCGAGGAGAAGCAGCTCTTCGCATCTCCAGTCAAAGCGGTTTTTTGATTCACCAAGTTTGCCCGAGGAGGAACCACCCGGATTTTTTGCTGCGGCTTCCAGCTCCTTTTTGTGCATCTCTGTGTGATTTTCCCTCCGGCGGGGACTTTGCGGCGTTCCAGATTCCCAGCGGGATTGGACACCTTATCCAACTCCTCTCCTTGTTCCTGGAGGATCCTGGTTCTCCCTGGGACACCCCCTGAGCACGTGAGACCGGCGCTTCCAGCTTGKCACCGGGAGAAATTTTGCCTACAACTCTCTCTGGGATCCACGTGGACCGACCGGCTCGCTCTGCGGTGATATCTGATTGGGTTGTGTTTGTGTCCAAAAGTCCTTGGAGGGGGGTTTAGAAGTCTCTCTGTGTGTCTTTCAGGGAGTGCTTTGGTGGGAGTTTTTGGGATTTAGTGCCAGGGGCTTCATAAGCCAGTTCTTCCCAGTGTTTGCCACTCGCACGGTCGGAGCCATGCAGCTGGACAATGTCACCAGCGCGGGCGTCCACTCCTTCCAGGGGCACCGTGGAGTTGCCAACAAGCCCAATGTGATCCTGCAGATYGGGAAGTGCAGGGCAGAAATGCTGGAGCATGTCCGGAGGACCCACCGGCACCTCCTGACAGAGGTCTCCAAGCAGGTGGAGCGGGAGCTSAAGGGGTTGCAGAAATCCGTGGGGAAGTTGGAGAACAACTTAGAGGACCACGTCCCGACCGAAAACCAGAGATGGAAGAAGTCCATCAAGGCCTGCCTGGCCAGGTGCCAGGAGACCATTGCCCACCTGGAGAGGTGGGTCAAGAGGGAGATGAATGTTTGGAAGGAGGTCTTTTTCCGCCTGGAAAAGTGGGCTGACCGCCTGGAGTCCATGGGAGGCAAATACTGCCCCGGGGAGCAGGGCAAGCAGACGGTGTCCGTCGGGGTGGGAGGCCCGGAGATAAGGCCAAGTGAGGGGGAGATTTATGATTATGCCCTGGACATGAGCCAGATGTACGCCCTGACCCCTCCTCCCGGGGAGGTGCCCAGCATCCCCCAGGGACACGATTCCTACCAGTGGGTCTCCGTGTCGGAGGACGCTCCAGCCTCCCCAGTGGAGACCCAGGTGTTTGAGGATCCCCGGGAGTTCTTGAGCCACTTGGAGGAGTACTTGAAGCAGGTGGGTGGAACAGAGGAGTATTGGCTCTCTCAGATCCAAAACCACATGAACGGCCCAGCTAAAAAGTGGTGGGAGTACAAGCAGGACTCCGTCAAGAACTGGGTCGAGTTCAAGAAGGAGTTCCTGCAGTACAGCGAGGGGACTCTGACTAGGGATGCCATCAAAAGGGAGCTGGATTTGCCCCAGAAAGARGGGGAGCCCCTGGATCAGTTCCTTTGGCGCAAGAGAGACCTGTACCAGACCCTCTATGTGGATGCAGATGAGGAGGAGATTATCCAGTACGTGGTAGGCACCCTCCAGCCCAAACTGAAGCGTTTCCTGAGCTACCCCCTGCCCAAGACCTTAGAGCAGCTGATCCAGAGGGGCAAGGAAGTCCAAGGCAACATGGAGCACTCTGACGAGCCCAGCCCGCAGAGGACCCCCGAGGTTCAGCCGGGAGACTCCGTGGAGACCGTGCCCCCCTCGACCACCGCCAGTCCCGTGCCCAGCAATGGGACTCAACCAGAGCCCCCCAGCCCCCCAGCCACTGTCATATGAGGCTCCCCTGAGGGGGGTCTGGGTTCTGTGGAAGGGAGAAAGGGGGCTTATTTAGGAAGCTTCTCCTCGGAGGGGAGTTCTGGCTGAGACGAGACCCCGAGGAGCGCTCAGCCCGACGGCCCAGAGCAGAGGGCTTGGCTTTGCTCCTGGGGGGAGGGAGGTGGTGGGGGAGAGGCACCTCAGCATGGGGCTGCCCCCCCTGGCCCGGGCCGTGCCGTGCAGTGGTGCTGGGGACCCTGCTGGCACCGCTGTGGGGAAACAGCCAATTCCATGAGAATCCCCTGACAAGAAACTAGAGACAATTCCCGACTTGCCGAGCAGCCGCTCGGCACCGGCAGCTCTCAAGGAYTTCACACGAGTGCAGCAGTTGGTGGAGGGTTCCTACCCATCTGGATCTCTCTKTTTTTTCCTTCCCTCCTCCCTCCTCTGAGGGGGTGGCCCTGTCCTGAGGAGACAGCTTTCTTTTGACCCTTGCCTGTTTTTGATTAACCTCTGGGTTTCTGTCCRTTTGGCAATCTCCTGCTCCTCTCTTGCTCCAAAGGATTAAAATAATGTTTTGATTATTTTTTTTTTTGTTTTAAGAAGAAAAAAAAAAATCCTATTATTTCAGGAACTGAAAGCTTTAAGAATCTGGATTGTTTTCTGTGGTTTTCGTTTCACTGCACCTAATACCTGCATTAATGTGTTTCCTCTCAAGAGGCTCTTACTGGTTTACTTCTTGTCTTAGTTTCTGYTCACTCCAATTCAAGGCCACTGCAGTGCAGAGGCAGATTTCATCCTTTCTCTGCACATTACCCTGTGCATTCAGCAGGAAATAGATTTTCTAATTAAATTCTCAGCTCATTTATTGAAGGAGCAGTCTCCTTCCTTTCAGGGAAGAAAGGGTGTTCAGGGTAGAGAGAGAGAGACACCAGAGCTCTTTTGAGAGAGACTGGGGGGAGGGAAGGGAAATAAATCCTTTTTCTTTGAACGAAACAAACAAACACACCCTAAATTCAGAGCAAAATATCCYCAGAGCAGCAAATCGAGTCCATGCTGATGTGTGGAGACAACGGGAGCTTTTTGCCATGTAAAAGCCAAAAGAAGCGAAGAGAGGATCTGCGTGCCCCAGCACAGTTTTAACCTGTGCATCGCTGCAAGGAGTTCCTGCTGACACAGACAGACTCCAAATGCTCTTGGGAAGCCTGGCACCCCTGTCCTGGAGCACCTGAGCACAGAGTGTTGTGTGCTCACAGAGGAATTCCCGCGACATCTCGCCACAGATGGACTTGGACTTTGTGACTTTTTTTTCCGTGTTGAGACAGGAAACGCTCAGCACTCACCTCTGGCCAGTGCTTGATGATAGGACTGAGAGAAGAAAGACATTCCTGAAGTTTTGGCTCTCCAAAGCTTCCCGAGGCTGGACACGTCTTGGGCATCATCTGCATCCAGCACCAGACCAAATGAACAGCAGGGATGCAGCAGCAGGAGTGACCCTGGGATGCTCCTGGCACTGCCACAAGCTGTGACATGTGGCACTGGTGGCTCCGAAGGCCTTTGCTGTGACTCCTCCCAAGAGGCTGAAGGTAAGGCAGCTCTCTGGCATTCCCTCCTCAGAGCTCAACTGAGTATTAGTCCAGCAGAAAACTTGCCCTGGGATAAAAACTCAGCTGAAATGGGATGTGAAGCATTGAGGTTGTGAGGAAGGGGAAGGGAGAGCCAGCCAAAGGGAAATACAGGAAYGGGAAAAGTTTCCAAAGAGGGCAGTATCCTGCTCTTTTTAATTAATATGGAGAAAGAATGGGAAGTTTCTTAATTAGCCCAGCCCCAGGGCCTGCCTTGTCCTTCATGGAGAAGCTCTGGGATTGAGTCCCCACCTAAGGCAGCACATTCCAGGTCCACGCACAGCACAGAGGAGCTGCAGGTCTGCTCTGCATCCCTGCTGGGAGCTGGCCTCAGGAATGGTGGGAGCTTCTCCTCTCACTTGTTCCCAGTTTGTCAGCAGCTGTGTGTGCAGAGAGAGGAGCATTTCTCACTGATGACCCGGGCTGAGTGATGGGGGAGTGGGAGTCACTGCTGAGGATGAGCTGGCYGTGCATTACAAGCTCTGTCTCCTCTTGCTTGCAGTGACTCACTCAGAGCCTCCTCTGAGAAGGAATCACTTTTGCAGCAGCATGCAGCCTTTGGGAGGAAAGCCACAGAAAAAAAGCTGCAAAACAAAGGCCTCGGCATCAGACCTGCCCTCAGGACCCTCAGCCACCCACTGCCAGAACCACCACCTGAAGGAGAGACTGGCACAGGTAATTACATCTCACACTACCCTGTGGGCCTGCCCTCATCTCCCCAGTGCCCTGACCTGAGGTATTGAACAGCCCAGCTGCAAACATCTGAAACCTCAGCCCCAGGGGCTGCAGCAGCCTGGCACCACCAGAGAGGTGGGATTTCAGCTCCTTGGTGTCAGAACCCAAGCACCAGCCCCAATAATTGATGCTCCAGGGACTGCACATCGTGSCTTTCCCTTGGCTGGACCATGGGCAAATCCTTAGACCCCCCCCCATTACCTGGTGGGTCCTCCAGGCTGCAGGCACAGCAAAATTTAATCCCAGCTCCCTGAGAATTCCTCCTTTCTCCTCACTTTAAAAATCTAATCAGAGTTTCTGCATTTATTTTTTTTTTTTCTTTTCCAGCGATCCCTGCTGCTGTTGCTKAGAATCCTTCTCTGTGTCCAAGAGCTTTCCCGGGGGAGAAGAAAGTGCTGCAGGAAGACAGAGGGCAAATCGTGCACCAAAGAGCCTCCCATGCAGTGCAATGCCATGTTCAAGGTGCTGAGAGCCAGAGGGAAACTGGGAAGCTGCTTCCAGCAGGACAAAGAAAAGCCTGAGCTGGTCCAGGTCTTCCAAGCACAGAAAGAAAGTGCTGAGGATGGAAAGAGAGGCCAGAAGAGAAGAACCAAGTCCAGGCTTTGGGGGACAGCAGGGGTGCTGGGCTTGTGCTGGCTGTCTGTGGAGAGGATTCCGCACCTCTGCAGATCTGCTGGGACTCACCTGTAAGAAACCTTCACCAGATCATGATCCTCACTGGAAAAAACAAAAAAAACTTTCCTGATTAACTCTGCCAAGGGACTGATCCCGCCCTGGCTACGAACCCTCCCCGCTGGCCGTGCTGTATCTCACCTCTCCTGAGCCCAGGGCAGCTCCATTTCATGCGGGTACCAGTTCCTTAAACCTCAAAGGGCTCCCGGAGTTTGGAGAAGCATCCCCACGGTCCAAGATGCTTGTCTGAACTGTTGGAGCCTGCACGTCTGTCTTGCCAGCAAGAAGCCCCGCGAGGCAGCTCCGGCTCTCTGGGTCTGCATGGGCCAGAGTTACTGCAAGAACTGGGGGGGTCTTGGGCTGGCTTTGCAGTGACTGTTTCCATCCAGACCCAGGGAGCCCCAAAAAGAGCTCGAGCCAGCTGGACAAGACAGTTTTGGTTCATCTCTCAGCCGAAAGAGGTCCGGTTGGTTCTTCCTCTCTCTTCCAGAGCCAACTGTCCTCTGTGTGTGTGTGTGTGTGTGAGTGTGGGTGGGTGGGTCAGTGTGGGGTGTGTGTGTGTGTGTTGAGCAAAGAAAAATTCCACATTATTTAAATTCTGTGGTGTTTTGTTGCATTTGAATTAAGCCAGAGGGACCTAAGGTGCATTCCAACAAGGCTCAGCAAAAATGCCCAGGACTGGAAAATTCCATAGAACCATGTAAAGGCAGGTTTTCCGGGCATCATTTTAAGGTCTAAATGATATTTGATTTCGAGGTGCTTAATTTCCACAGTCTCTTCCAAGGGACTAGACTGCCTCAACAGGCATTTTATTTTTCCTGCTTTTTAAGGGAATTAGCCTGTCTGTGCTACTTGGTCATTCGGTCCTGAGGTTTTTTTACATTTTCAGCTGCCTTTTTGGAGTGCGCAGAACTGAATCTCCTGGGCTGATTTGATTTCAGTTGTTGCTCCCAGCAAATTGGAGCTTTACTTGTAGCACCCYGGTTTTTTATTACCAGCCTCTGCAGGAAGGACTGGTAGTTTATTTTTCCTGGGGCAGAGTCACATGAATGAGAAGCGTGGATGATGCGTTGTACCTCTGGAACTTTTAGCAGATTTCAACCACTGAATTTTTTTTCCCCCTCCCTAGGCGATTTTGCATTTTACTGATGAAACTACTTTAGAGGTTTTTTTTTTTATTTTTACTAGAGATATTATTAATTCAAACAACCTCGTGCAAAAGGCAAACACGTTCGAGTTCGCTGCAGGTTGTAGGGGTTGAAGCCAAAAGGTCTTTGTAAGCCGACATCTCCTGCCCTGGATCYGACTGGATCAGGGCAGTTTATTCCTCACGTGTCATGTTGGAGTTACAAGATCACACCGAGCCGCTGGAGCCTGCCAGTAGAATAGTGCTACACTCGATTTGCTATTGTAGCAAAGCCTTTTGTAGATTTATACAATAAAACTTTGAAAAAATCCGCTTCAGTCGCTTCCCGCCTCGTTTCCTGGCCTTTCTTCCTTGGTTCGTGGGGGACTGAAGTGTCGGCTGCCCTCTGAAAGTTTGGGGTTATTGGGGCTGCCTGGCTTGTGAAAATCTCTTTTCTCAGCAAAACCATGTAGTTGACATAAAAATGAAATGCACKGAGTTGTTCAGAGCCTAAAACTGAGTCAGGTGCAGCCGCTGAGGTTGGGAGAAGGGGCCTTGTTGGGTACCTTTGAAATGAGGACAATCCCATTCCCACCCACGTCTGGGAAATTCRCAGAAGAGCTGAGGCAAGACAGCACAAGGCAAAGAAACTAAACCTCAGTCAGCTTTATTCGACAACCAAAGAGGCTTTGGGAGTGAGAATCACCAAGCAGAGACCCAGGAGCTGATGCATTCTCAATTCCTTGGGTTCATTACCTCTAAAACATCCCRGGGTTATCCAGGCTGGAGTCAGGGAACACAGCAGGGAAAGGAGCTCAGAGTGTTCTAAACTGAAATGTTTATTTTTAGCAACATGATAGATTCCTGGCTCCAAACATTCTCAGCCCAGGGGTACAGGACTCTGCCTCTGGAAATCCTTTTCCAGAAAATCTTGGCACTCAGATGGATTCAGCCCCATTCCTGGTCTTTCTCCAATGAAGGAGAACAGTCCAGGGTGGGATGCAACTGGCAATGTGCAATTGGGTGGGTCAGCTGRAGAAACAAACGGAGTCATTCCATTTATAACAGGGAATAAAAGCCCAATGGACCTCCCAGAGATCCCTTTGGAGCTCAGGTTGGAGGGGCAGAGATGATCTGAAGGCCAAAGATGCCTCAAGGAGACCTTGGAGTCTCCAGCTCCTTGCAGCTCGTTCAACCACRAACTCTYGGCAAGAGWGAGAAGGARATTTTGAAGGTGCRATTTGGTTYCAMARYTGAACTCTGCCTTTGTGCCCTTAAYTGYYARAATCAGKAAAAAAGTSGRGAAAAAGGGGACAGAGCAGCGACAAAACTGCACCCAGTGTCACCCCAA
This sequence comes from Alauda arvensis, assembly GCA_902810485.1. NCBI lineage: Eukaryota > Metazoa > Chordata > Aves > Passeriformes > Alaudidae > Alauda > Alauda arvensis. The sequence continues at coordinate 12,484 of CADDXX010000346.1, read as the reverse complement.
CCTGTGACGGTGYAGAGAAGCCACAGGTGAGCAGGTTTAGRCYTTTCATGGTCCATGGRCATGGCCAAAAGTGCCATGAACGACTSGATCCTTGCAGAACAAAACAGCAGAAGCATTTGGACAACATTCTCAGGCTCCTGATGGGATKYTTTGGGGTGTTCTGTGCAGGGCCAGGAGCTGGATTYGCTGGTCCTTGTGGGAATTCCGGAAATTGGAGGGTACTGAGCTCAGCTGGAGGTGCTGAGCTCTTCCAGCAGAGGGGGGCAGAACTCCACTGTACACTGCGGGAATTAAACCCGGGAAAATCGCTGAAGAGGGAAAGATGTGTCCTCGTCATCATCCATCCCCACACACGGCCCATTCCCACAGGGCACAGGATCAGGGGTTGCTTCAGGGAGGGAGGTCTGAGGGAAGGGGCAAAGAGAGGTTGTGTGGAGAAGGGATGGGGACTGATGGCCAAAACTGCCCTGGAGGAACATGGACAGGTTGGGGATGGGAGGTGGGAAAGGAGGACGAGCCTGGAAAATGCCTGCAAGGTTTCCAGTTCTGTCACAGAGTCTCCCAGGTTTGACTGAAATCGTTATTATTTCCTTACTTCCTGGCAAGTTCCAGATGAAAATCCCTAGAGAGGCATCGGACGTACACTCATTAATTAATGAAAAAATGCCTCATCACTGCTGCTGGCTCTCAGAGCAGGGAGTCACCTGGMATGGATGTAGCCCAGGGATGGATGAGCTGCCTCAAACCACTGAAATCCCCTTGAAAATCAGAGYGGGATCCATCCCTGTGTTTCCTGGGGCAAGATCCAAAATGGTATTCACAGAGGAAACAGCTTCGGGTTACACCAGGAGTTTTTTAGATATTGGGAAAAGATTCTTCCCTGGAAGGGTGATGAGGCACTGGAACACTCTGGAATCACCAACCCTGGAAGTGCTCAAAAGCCTTGAGGGTGTGGCACTTGGGGACAGGGCTTGGTGGTGGATTTATCTGTYCTGGGTTAATGGTTGGACTGGATGATCTCAAAGCTCTTTTCCAGCTGTAATKATTCCATGATTCCATAAATGGTGGAGAAGGCACGTGAGGCCAAACACTTACAGAACCGAGAAAAACATCATTAATTCCTGATAATTTTTACTTGATAACATTTATTTTCTTCTTTCTTGTGACTGGACTGATGGGCTCCTCAATTTGCTTACTCAGGACAGCTTAAAGAAGGAGCCAAGATGGACCAATTGCACATACAAATTATTTTAGAGAATCATACAATGATTTGGGTTGGAAAGTATCTTAAAGATTATCCAGTTCCACCCCCCTGCCATGGCCAGAGCCACCTTCCACTAGACCAGGATGCTTTGTTTCCCTTTTTTCCTTGTTTTTAGCCTTTTTTTTTGGTCTTTTTTAATCAAAGGGATCGCACCGTTCGGCAATGTAAATCACATTTATTGACTTGCCTGTGTGCACAGCCCAACCGCTCCCCTGGATCTCCTTTTTCCCACGTAATTATGGGAGGCTGTGAAATTCCCATTATTGTCCACACGGGTTCTAATGGCTCCACTCATCACATCCCAGCTGCTCTGGGGAGCTCTGGGTGCTCGTTCCCATCGTGGAGCTTCTCCCAGATCCCAGGATGAGCTGCAGGCAGGGTTTGTGTTTTCACAGCTGATTTTTAACCCTTRGGAACTGAAAGGAGGGTTGCTGTGTACATCCAGCTCTGTTCTTGACACAGTGTGAGGTGGTTTTTATGGAAGACAAGGCCGTTTTCATTACTTTTTAGGGTATATTTAGGGGTTTTTAGGATCCTGTTAMATTAAAGCAAGCCTGCAGTGTCAGTGYRGMYTTCAGTSATTTMATTTTGGATGTTTATCAACTTTCASCTCGTTAATTCCTATGCCTAGAAGGGAGCTGGAGTGGGAATTTTGCAAGGGCATGGTTTGATAGGACAAGGGCATGGCCTTAAAATGAAGGAATTTAGATTTAGATGCAACACTGGGAAGAAATTCTCCCATGGGATGATGGGGAGGCCCTGGAATGGAATTCCCAGAGGAGCTGTGGCTGYCCCATCCCTGGAAGTGTCCAAGACCATTTGGACAGGGCTTGGAGCACCCTGGGATARTGAAAGAGGCTGGAATGAGATGATCTTTCAGGTCACTTCCAACCCAAACTAATTTCTGCTCCTATGAATTTATATCCTACAAAACCAGGGATTCCCAAGCTCACTAAAAGCCTTCACGTTTCTGATACGGAGCTGATGAGCTCTTCCATCCCTCCCACATGTGCTCAGACAATACTACATTAAAAAAAATCAAAATAATGTATAAAATCAGATTTTATTTCGTCCTGAATCTTACAGAACCACTTGGTGGCACGAACTGTTCTGTGTTTTTCTAAAGGAATGGAATCTTGACATTTTCAAAATGAGCTTTTTGACTTCTTCTTTCTGAAAAACACCACTTAAAAACTGACTTCAACTTGACAAATAAAAAAAAAATAAAGGAAAGAAAGAAAGTAAGTAAGAAAAAGGTTAGAAAGCTCAAAAAAGAACTGGAATTTACTGTTTTGGGACTCTGAGGCTTGTGCTGAGTTGGTGCAAGAAGAAATGTCTTTTTACAGCTTCATTTTAATCCATTGAAATACCAAGAGAGTTTCTCGTCTGACCTGACTGTGCCCTGTTTTGCCCTCCCCTGATTTGATTATTCAACTAAATAAACTCAGATATTTCCCTGGTTGCAGCATTTCCACTCTCTGTGCTCTTCTGCTGTAGGAATTTCTGGTATTAAGAATATTCCGAGTGCCACTGGAATGGTGTGAAACCCTTCGCCACCCAGAAGATATTTTCCCAACAGTGTCAAGGGATAATCCCACTCTGTGGCCAGGATTACAAAACCTGTGTTACACACTTGGAAAATTACAAATCCGGTGGAGGGCCCCAAATTAACTGACAATTCTGACAGCAGGAGAAAAAAAACCAAAGTTCAGGTTTTTTACCTTAAATAACGGCCTTAAAACCTGCCCCAGGTTTGGGCAGTGATGTCAGGGCAGTGCTTGAGGAAGCACAGAATCCCAGAATGGTTTGGGTTGGGAAGAACCTCCAAGATCATGGAATTCCACCCTCTGCCATGGGCAGGGGCACCTTCCAYCATCCCAGGGTGCTCCAAACCCTGTCCAACCYGGCCTGGRACACTTCCAGGGATGGGGCAGCCACAGCTTCTCTGGGAAACCTGTGCCAGGGCCTCWCCACCCTCMCAGGGARGAATTCCTTCCCWAMATCCCTTCTAAATCTACCCTCTGGCAATTTAAAGCCATTCCCCTCGTTCTGTCCCTCCAGTTGCTTGTCCAAAATCCTTCTCCAGCTCTCYTGGAGCCCCTTYAGGCCCTGGAAGGCCACAGWAAGGTGTCCTTGGTGGTGGCCTCAGCAGTTYYGAGTTAAAATTTGGATTCARTGGTCTYGGAGGTCTTTTCCTACCTGAACAATTCCATGCTTCTCCAGTCACGGAAAGACCGTCAACTCTCTGGTGCAACCTGCATTCCCTGCACTCCTGGAGTCACTGGGRACATTCCAGGGGGTGTTTCCTGGTTTTCCAGAGGCGGCAGAGGCTGGAGAGAAGGATTTACTGAATATCCAGGGATGGAGGCAGGAAGGAGAAGGGACTGCAGGCCCCTCTGTTCTGTGCAGGACMCCCACCAATATCTTATTTCCAGAGCTCACACCCACCTCACACAGAGCATCCCCATTTCCTGCTGTGGAAAACGAGGGARCAGCTGCACTGCAAGTGCTGGAGGCAGGGGACAGGGTGGCTTTTCCCAGGAAGCAGCTCCATCACTGCTCTGTGCTTCCCCTACTCCGTTTCCTCAGAAATCACCCATTTTTTCCCCTCATGTTCAGTAAAANTGAAAGAGGCTGGAATGAGATGATCTTTCAGGTCACTTCCAACCCAAACTAATTTCTGCTCCTATGAATTTATATCCTACAAAACCAGGGATTCCCAAGCTCACTAAAAGCCTTCACGTTTCTGATACGGAGCTGATGAGCTCTTCCATCCCTCCCACATGTGCTCAGACAATACTACATTAAAAAAAATCAAAATAATGTATAAAATCAGATTTTATTTCGTCCTGAATCTTACAGAACCACTTGGTGGCACGAACTGTTCTGTGTTTTTCTAAAGGAATGGAATCTTGACATTTTCAAAATGAGCTTTTTGACTTCTTCTTTCTGAAAAACACCACTTAAAAACTGACTTCAACTTGACAAATAAAAAAAAAATAAAGGAAAGAAAGAAAGTAAGTAAGAAAAAGGTTAGAAAGCTCAAAAAAGAACTGGAATTTACTGTTTTGGGACTCTGAGGCTTGTGCTGAGTTGGTGCAAGAAGAAATGTCTTTTTACAGCTTCATTTTAATCCATTGAAATACCAAGAGAGTTTCTCGTCTGACCTGACTGTGCCCTGTTTTGCCCTCCCCTGATTTGATTATTCAACTAAATAAACTCAGATATTTCCCTGGTTGCAGCATTTCCACTCTCTGTGCTCTTCTGCTGTAGGAATTTCTGGTATTAAGAATATTCCGAGTGCCACTGGAATGGTGTGAAACCCTTCGCCACCCAGAAGATATTTTCCCAACAGTGTCAAGGGATAATCCCACTCTGTGGCCAGGATTACAAAACCTGTGTTACACACTTGGAAAATTACAAATCCGGTGGAGGGCCCCAAATTAACTGACAATTCTGACAGCAGGAGAAAAAAAACCAAAGTTCAGGTTTTTTACCTTAAATAACGGCCTTAAAATCTGTCCTAGGTTTGGGCAGTGATGTCAGGGCAGTGCTTGAGGAAGCACAGAATCCCAGAATGGTTTGGGTTGGGAAGAACCTCCAAGATCATGGAATTCCACCCTCTGCCATGGGCAGGGGCACCTTCCAYCATCCCAGGGTGCTCCAAACCCTGTCCAACCYGGCCTGGRACACTTCCAGGGATGGGGCAGCCACAGCTTCTCTGGGAAACCTGTGCCAGGGCCTCWCCACCCTCMCAGGGARGAATTCCTTCCCWAMATCCCTTCTAAATCTACCCTCTGGCAATTTAAAGCCATTCCCCTCGTTCTGTCCCTCCAGTTGCTTGTCCAAAATCCTTCTCCAGCTCTCYTGGAGCCCCTTYAGGCCCTGGAAGGCCACAGWAAGGTGTCCTTGGTGGTGGCCTCAGCAGTTYYGAGTTAAAATTTGGATTCARTGGTCTYGGAGGTCTTTTCCTACCTGAACAATTCCATGCTTCTCCAGTCACGGAAAGACCGTCAACTCTCTGGTGCAACCTGCATTCCCTGCACTCCTGGAGTCACTGGGRACATTCCAGGGGGTGTTTCCTGGTTTTCCAGAGGCGGCAGAGGCTGGAGAGAAGGATTTACTGAATATCCAGGGATGGAGGCAGGAAGGAGAAGGGACTGCAGGCCCCTCTGTTCTGTGCAGGACCCCCACCAATATCTTATTTCCAGAGCTCACACCCACCTCACACAGAGCATCCCCATTTCCTGCTGTGGAAAACGAGGGARCAGCTGCACTGCAAGTGCTGGAGGCAGGGGACAGGGTGGCTTTTCCCAGGAAGCAGCTCCATCACTGCTCTGTGCTTCCCCTACTCCGTTTCCTCAGAAATCACCCATTTTTTCCCCTCATGTTCAGTAAAARTTCCTAAACCTCAGTGCAAAGGAGACACCAATTCATTGTTTCCCAAAGATTTTTGTCCCTGAGGACTCAGAATCACAGAATCACAGAATCACAGAATTTTTTGGTTGGAAGAGACCTTCAAGATCATCGAGTCCAACCCATGTTCTAACACCTCAACTAGATCATGGCACCGAGTGCCACATCCAGTCTGGTTTTTTTAAACACATCCAGGGTTGGTGACTCTACCACCTCCCTGGGCAGATGGTTCCAGTATTTAACCACTCTTTCTGTGAAAAACTTCCTCCTTAAATCAAGCCTGAATCTCCCTTGGCGCAGCTTGAGATTGTGTCCTCTTGTTCTGTCTGTTGTTGCCCGGAGAAAGAGACCAACCCCCAGCTGAGCACAGCCACCCTTCAGGGAGTTGAAGAGAGTGATAAGGTCACCTCTGAGTCTCCTTTTCTCCAGGCTGAACAACCCCAGCTCCCTCAGTCTTTCTTCATATGGCTTGTGTTCYMAGCCCCTCACCAGCCTCGTTGACTCCCCTACACAGAGAGCTCCAGAAAAGCAAATCCAAACTGAACTGAACTGAGGCCATGTCAGAAATTACCCAGGAGACTTTCAGACCTGTGCCTTCAATCTGTGTCAGAATTCAGGTGACCTGAAGGCAGTGTGGTTCAGTTCCCTGTGGCTTGATCAGAAAGGCATGACTGGGAATGAATTAATCTTGGCTGAATTAGTGCCATCTTTGATCCTCATTAAGTTCGGACACCCGGGCGTTTAGGCCAGCCTAAGTTCTTACACCGTAAAAAATCAGTGCTGAGGGCTGAGGGAAATCTGCACAGAAACTGCTGGAAAAAAAGAAAAATCCAGGCTGAGATAATATTGTTCTTTTTTGCTAAAACCTTTCACCAGCAAATTCTGCTCTTCAGCACCATGGACACTTCTGGGAACCACAGAATGGTTGGATGAGGCTTGGAGAGAGCTGGGATGGTGGAAGTGTTCCTGGCCATGGCAGGGTTTGGAATGAGATCATCCTGAAGGTCCCTCCCAACCCAAATTATTCCATRATTCTGTGATGCTGAGAGAGGCAGGAATCTTGTCTTTGTCTTTCCCGCTGATCCATGAGTGCCTGTCAGGACCTCTCAAATATTCCCAGGTTTTGCTGAGCACCAGGATATTGCCTCCATCACAGTCGTTCCAAATGAAATTCCGGTTAAACCTCACTTCAGCCCAGACTGATGCAGCWTTGCACAATGTCTGAACAACCTCAGCAATGGGAATGGCAGGGAAATGCCATGAAAATCCAGGAAGTGCTGCTTCCTCTGCACCTTTCCTGCATCACTTTGGAACAGCTTCCAAATGTTTTGTTTTTGTTTTTTTTTTTTAATATGTCACAGAGAATCTTGCAAAATCATGCCAAATCTACATTTTTCTTCACAATCTTCACTGGATTTTTTATTTTTTTCACCTTAAATTGGTTGGATAAAGAGGTTGAGCCCTTTCAGCATCCCTGATGCTGCCTTCTGGATGAAAAACAGGGGAATTCCAATACAGCTGATTTCTCAGGGAACCACCACAGGGAATCTGGGATGTTTGTCAGCAGAAATCACTGCCTGGCATCCCTTCTAGAAAAAAAAAGTGGAGCTGTGCTGGCTAAAAACTGCAGTGAGCAATWGGCCCTGGGAGAAAGGAAAACCAGCAGGGGAAGTCTGCCTGGTGAGGTTATTTTTAATTCCTTCGACCCAGTGAACCCAGGCAGAGCTGCCTCTCCAGGAACTGGACGTATTTAGTGCCTGTTTCCCAAAATCAGCATCCCATGGATGTCACAAACCTGGATATCTGGCAAGCTCTGTTTGCCATCCAAGAAAGGAAAAGCTCCACTCAGAGGACCCAAATCATCCCAAACTTTCCAATGTGTTCAGGGCACAGAAGAAAAAAAACAAATTTTCTGCCCATTTCCACCCTGATGTGGCTTTAGGCATCCACCTTTTTCTGCTTTTGTGACAGATTCTCCCCACAGCTCATGAAATCATTGATTTATCTGGATTTTCTTGCAATTCCATCAGGAGAAATCAAGGAATTTTGTTTTCCCTCCCTGCTCAGSTMTTTATCTGCAGCTTCACCTGTTTGCTGAAATCTGGGTGCGACCACAGAGCCCAAAGCTGCCAATCCAGCACCTTCGCCAAGGCATGAGAAAAGCTTGGGGGGARAATATAAAARGGAATAATTRATAATTTTAAAAAYRAATAAAATGAGGAAGCCCTGAAATGCTCAGGCCCTGCCATGCAGGACTTTAATAAACATTCAGGGCTYGTTCCTGTCTTGCTGAGGCTTTACCTCTCAGAAAGTACAAGACGTCAGTCAGGATTTTCTCTGCTGGAAGCAGGAACCCAAATCTCTATGGAAACCAGGAGGAGGTGACAGTGCCTGTGGAGAGGTTTTTCTGCAGAGATTCCCGTCCTCACAGTTTACATTTGCTGGAGATTTTATTGCCCCTGGAGTTCTGGAAAAGATTAAAAATGTTGTCTCTTCCTTGGACTGCAGATTCTGATGTTCTCTCTCCTCCCTCCTCCCTTCTCCCTCCTCAGTCAATGAATCCTTTGGTTTAATTTATTTACTGAAGCCTCAGAAAAGATTAMATTATTGATGTAGGTGAAAAATGAATCCACAGAGGAGGTCAGGATCTAATGAGGATTTGAACAGGGAGGTGCGGGCAGAGGGGATATTTTGGGAGGAGACAGGGGCCTCACTGCAGCACAGTTATCTGTGGGAGAACATGATAAAGGAGTTTTTCAATTCAGAAAGTACCAGAGCCTGACTTCTTGGAAACGCAGCCCCAGATCTTCCTGCTGGGCAGCTGATCCCAGAACCCTCCAGCATCTCATCCTGAGCATCCCAGAAGAGCATCCCTGCTCACAGTTCCTTTCCTTGCCAGAAGCCAAGCCAGGAAACAAAGCCCTGGGAGCTGCTCTGTGGGTGTGGGTGGTTTCCCTTTCTCTTCTGTTGCTCAGTTTCCAGCTCTTGAGCGAGACAAAAAGAGAAACTGGTGAGTTATTCGGCATCTGAGGAGCTGAAGGGGAAAAAAAAAYTTGGGAAAAAAATGTTGAGGAGTTGTTCTGGAGCCCGGGGTGTGGRATRGAGTTTGGCTGTGCACTGGGGYGAAAGATTARAGACAGATCTTGGRATGAAAAAGCTCCCACGCAGTGAATTTGGGGAGGGCAGAACTGGGGGAGGGTGCCAAGGGAGCACAGAGGGGACAGAGAGAAGGGTCAAGGGACAGACTTCACAAGCTGGGTGGATATAAAAGGCATAAAAAGCATTAAAAAGCATTAAAAAAAGCATAAAAAGCACCATGACGTGGCTGTGACGACCACGCAGTGAAAGTGAAGGTGACGAACCGTGAGGACCTTGGCCCTGCTCCTCACAGAGTCATCCAATCCCTGCCAAAATCCAACTGCAAACCAACGGGAGCYGCCGCTCCTGGGGCAGGGCTTTAATAAATGTCCCTGCAGGAGATGCTGGGAATGGTGTCAGTGCTGGATCCTGCTGCTGGTTGGTCCTCAAACRTGATTCACAACCTGTCCCCTGCTGGTGGAGATCTCTCCGGAGCTCATCCCATGCCATGGGAAGGGAAGTGGCCACCCACACGTTTGCTTTGTTACTGCCKGAAAGTGCCAGAGGCTTTCATGGAATCACAGAGTTGGAAGGGACCTTGGAGATCATCTTCCATTGTCCCAAGCTGCTCCAAGCCCCATCCAACCTGGACTTGGACACTTCCAGGAATGGGCAGCCTCAGCTCCTCTGGGACACCTGTGCCAGGGCCTCACCACCAGCACAGGGAGGAATTCCTTCCCAAGATCCCACCTAATTCTGCCCTCTGGCAGTGGGAAGCCATTCCCTGTGTCCTGTCCCACCATCCCTTGGCCAAAATCCCTCTCCAGCTCTCCTGGAGCCCCTTTAGGCCCTCAAAGGGCCTCTAAGACCTCCCAGGAACCTTTTGTTCTCCAGGTGGAACATCCCCAGCTCTCCCAGCCTGGCTCCAGAGGGGCTCCAGCTCTCTCAACATCTCCGTGGCCTCCTCTGGACTTGCTCCAACAGATTTTTGTCCTGGCGTATTCAATGGCATTGCAGAGGGAATTCCAGGAAACTCAGATTCCCTTGGGGGATTGATATTGTCCCCCTGCTTCATGGGAACATTATTTATGGCATACAGCAACTCAAAGATCATGTCCTACAATTATTTTTAAAACTCTTCAAATGGTGGAGACCCCACATTTTCTCAGCTTAGCTCATTTTTACCACTGGCTGGAGAGAGCAAAACAGCCCCTTCCTGTTTGCAGCAGCCTTTTATGTGCTGGGAGTTTCAGAATTTGGGAAATTGGGTTGTAAAAATTGCTGTGAAGTTTCTCCACATTCCTTTCTGTGAGTGACACCCTCAGATACAGGAGGTCCATTTTGGCTCCTTCCCTGTTAAATTGTCCATGGGACCGTGTTCTAAACAAGGCTGCTGCTCTGATCCAACGTGTTTTCTTCACGCTGATGCTTTTAATACACCAGAAACACTTTCTGCACCCAGAGTTTCTCCTTGCACATCCCTTTTTTTTTATCCCTAATCCAACCTCCCACTCATCAGTCTGATCTCTCACCCAACAATTACCTGGTTTAAACTTTATAAATGTCTCCACCCCACTTGGAYCTGTCCTGTGTCTCCTCAATCGGTGCTTGCCCAGACAGAGCAGCTGCCATGGGCTTTGCGTGGTGCTGATGGAATCTCTGACATCACCACCCACGATTTTGGGGGGTGTTTGCCTACACCCTACAATCACATCTCTCTGTTGTCAGAACTTAAACCCTTTTGGGGACCTCAGAAACCTGAATTTCACCGAGGCAACTCCATCACTGCAAGGACCACCCCTGGGGATGATTCCCCAGCTTCCACCTCTGTCTGTTTCCTGAGAACATTCCCCTGTCCATGTCTTTGCTGGGGCTCCTCTGAATCCGAGTTTTTTCAGTTGTTACCTTTTTGAAAGCAACGCAGAGAGATTTTGGGTGGGGCTGAGCTCGGATCTGAGCTCAGGGAATTATCTGCACCCCGGGAGCCGAGCTGTCCCTCRGGCAGGACACTGCTGAGGGTGCAGGGGACACGAAAGGCTCAGGGAGCTCAACGAGATCCCAGCGCTTTTCCACGGCTGCTGTTGTTGCTACGGAGACGCTTCCCTGGCATCTGCAATAACGAGCACTCCCCTCCCATTAACTCCGGGRGAAATGAGGCTGCCAGGTACCCGAGTGATGAGGAGACAGGAAGAGAGACTGAATTTTAAGAGGGAAAACACCCTCAGAGAGTCCGGCAACCAAACAAATCCAACGCTCTTCACACGCGCGTGGGATTGAGGAGGGGTTTCCACACTGGCGCTGGGATGGAGCATCTGAGGCAAATGCAGAGTGAGGATGGTGAAGGGAGATCTGAACCACTTTTTTTGTTTGTTTCTTTATTTTTTCTTTTTTTTTTTCTTTTTTTTCTGCATGCAGGAGAAGAGATTCTCTGCATTTGGGTGGAGTTCGTCCTTTCTTCCCTCCACAGCAAGAATTCTCTGTCATGAGCCATTTTGGGGGACTAAGAAAGAGGAAACATAAAATTATCAAACSATTTGGGATGGAASAGACCTTAAAAAATCATTCACCTCCCCTGCAAAGGGACACTTCCCACTAGACTGGGTTGCTCAGGAGCCCATCCAACCTGGCATCGATAGGAAAGGTTTCCACAAATTTACCCAGAACATCAAGAGGAAGATCCACACTCCGTGAAATGGGCTCTGAATCCAGGCCCTGTCCCTCCATCCCTCCAAAGAAGAGGTAATTCCACGTGTGCCACAGGTGTGGGACTGACTCAGCACTTCAGGAGATGTGGGACAGGAATGGGCTGGGCAGCTGGAGGAGATGGAGCAACAAGACTGTAAAAAAATTTAGGGATTCAGACCTGGAATTGGCCCTCAAGGGGTTTTCAGACCTTGGAGAACCCATTTCTGTAAGATATTCCCAAGAGGGTCCCAGCCCTGGTGTCCTTTGGGTTTTCTTTTCCTCCTCTCCTGCTGTGCCTGGCCTTTTGGGCCAGATTCCAGAACCTTCTGGAAAAGTGGCTATCATGGTTAACAGTCCATTCCATAGATTTTTTCCCTCTTATCCGGAGTGACACGCTGGACATTTTAAAATGTCTCTAATAAACGAGTCCAAATCTGCCCTTGAAAGACAGAATTTTAAACTCCCTGATGTCTGTGTTTATCTTTCCCTTGGTTTGGGATTTTTTTCAAGGGAAAACAAGGCATTGTTCTGCAGCTCCAGCCTGCCTGAGCTCCCAGTTTTAATCAAAGACATCCATTCTTTCACCTCTAATTATCTGCAATAGTGGCTTAATTTGCATTGTGCCCTTTTCCTGAATTGACACAGTGAAAGCATTTTCTCATTATTTCCCTGACTTTATTCACTGTCATTAGAGCTGCCAGGATGACTCAGTTCTAGACAAGGATTTTTGTCTGAGAACCTCAGGTTTCCTGTCAGTCCCTGGACCTTYCAGCTGCCTGTTTGGGGTGATTAAAGATGCTGCTTTGTTGACCTGTTAATCACACGCTTTTCCCAGTTGCTGGAAGGCTGGGATGCTTTTCAAACTGGGAAAATGATGCTGGGAAGTCTCTGGCTGACTATAAACTGCTCACAGRGATGCTTCCAGAGCTGTTTCTGTTCCAGGTGCCCAGGCTGGCACTTCCAACCCTCCCACCCTCAGCCTGCTCTGCTCCAAGACACAAAATCATGGAATGGTTTGGGTTGAGAGGGACCTTCAGGATT
>CADDXX010000345.1:822873-928928 GCA_902810485.1 Alauda arvensis | reverse complement strand
TGTAAAAAGTGCTGGGGCTGATATTGAAAATTATTTCAGTAGCTGTTTGCAGTCACTAGCTCTAGGCACTGTAGTATTATGTAAAAAGCAATCCTTTGGGTCTGAAATTCTTCATGCTTCGTTTCATTTTTAAAACTCTATGCATAAAAAAAAATAAGGAAATTATCCTGACTTGCTTTCGAGTTATGTGTCACTGAAAATCAAGAGAGTGTTTAACTGTTAACAGTAGCTACATTTTTATCTTTAATGTAGATATGAAAATTCAGAATTTTGCAATTTAAACAGTGACATCTAAATTGGGGCTGATAGTTAATGAATTCTGTGGCCAAGTTTCAAAAACCTGGTTTTCATAATGCCACATAGAAAATTGAAATCATGCCTAGTAGGCATCTGGATTACAATTATGAGCAGTATGTAATGAACCCAACCAGTTTTGTGGAAACAAAATTAATTTCCATTTCTTTGTCAGAGCTAATCAAGCTCTTTTTAGATTTAAGGTTTGCTTCATTCTTACTATTACTTCTATGCCTTCATGTAAGAGATGGAATATGCTCTACACATTAAAATAGGAACATTTTTTTTTCTCAAGTTGTTTTTGCCTGTTACTGATGTTAGTTTCACATTCTGTCAATCAGTTTCTCCTTCAAGTGCAAAGAAACAATACATCCTTTACCCCACGGGCCTTGACTGCATACAAACTGGCATCTGTTCAATCCCTTTTGCATTATACAGTGTATAATTTTACATTATATTCTTCAGTGTTCAGCGAAAGGGAATGATGGGAGATCGATGAAGACTTTTGTTCTCCTATTAAGCAGTTGAGCAACCTCCCACTGGGACTGGGGCTTTGCAGGCCTCCAAATCTGTTGTAAATCCTTTTGCGCTCACTCTTTTGATTTTGACTGGATGTTTCTGGTTAGTTTAATCATATTCCTGATCAATCTAAGATAAACAATTAGAAGTTTAATTAGACTTTCATGGCTCTTAATTGTTGTTAAAAAGAGGAAATTTAAACTGAATTCTATGCTAAGAGAGCATTAGGGCTGAACAATGGAAGTTTGGTTGTGGCTTTCAGTTTTTGTTCTTTGTGGAGCCAATAGCTGCTGAGGGACACAGTTTGGCTTCTCAGTTCCTTCTTGTCCCAAGGCATACTTAAATTACGGCTTGCACTGGAGCTGTATTTCTTCTGGGGCACTGGGACAGAAATGCCCGTACAGAGAGAGTGAAAGCTTCCTCATTCACCACATTTTGATGATTTATGTCCTCATCAGAGTTCTGATGAGATGGTTGGGTTGTCAGAAGCAGTCTGTGTCCATGGTTGCTCACTATGATCTGGGTAGGTAGTACAAGGAAGAAAGTGATAGCTTCCTCTGAATACCTTGTGAGGGCAAGGCAAGGCAAAGTTTGAGCTGGCTCTTGCAACTTCAGAAGGAAATGCCAAAAAAACCCCGAGTCTCCTGCAACGTTGTAAACTTGGCCCCATTGCCAGTCCTTTACAACTCGTGACATATATTAAGCAGAAATAAAGCTATGCATTGCTGTTCTGTGATCTGAAAGGAAAATTGATAAATCTTCTGTTTTCATCTGAAGTAATTTGAACTTTTCATTCAAATCTTTATTCTACATTGTCCAGTTTAGAAGTTTAAAATTTTATTTAACCTATTTTTTAATGTAACCTGAATATATGTATATACATATGTAAAAATAGAACATTGTGTGTTCTTTTTGTTACAGATATGTGTCCTGTGCCTTGGGATGCCCATATGAAGGAAAAGTTGCACCAGATAAAGTGGCAGAAGTAAGAGTGAATTTCTGGCTTGTCTTTTTAATGAACCAAAAATACATTTAAAAATGTCTACAAGTAATTTTCTCTACTTAATCATAAAAAGATCTTTTATGGATAAAATTTAAGGAAAACAAGCAAAAAACCTAGCTAATGCTGAAATTTGATGCATAAACTCACTTAACCATATAGTCAAATGTGAGGAAAATAGCATATTTTGATTTTCAATCATGAGAAAAAATATTATGCACTATTTCACCTACCAAGAAGATAAGAAATTACTTAGGGAAATATACTCAAGCACATGTGTTAGTGGGCTGTGTTGTACAGGAGGGTTTCCAGCACAGCTTCTTGCTTTTAAATCCATTTTATGCTGGAATAAGCACACTGTGTTGTCATTGTGTTTCTGGTAAGGGTTTGTGTGATTGATGCATGAACCAAAACTCACCCCCAATATGGTTTCTTAAATTGCTCTAGTGCAGTGATGGAATACGTTGCACCTTCCCTCCCTGCCCCTTTTCCCCATTTAGAATAAAGGGTAAGGAAGAAGATATCTTAGTCCAGCCTTTTTCCCAGAAGAGAGATGAGTGAAACACAAGTGTAAAATTTTGCAGGAAGGCAAAGAGGGCATCAAAGCTTAAATGGACAGGAAAAGAAGAAACTGTAATGAAAATTCCAAGACGCAGAACATGCTGGCCTTCCACCTAGAGACAGGCTTGTCTTCTCTGTTACACTTAATCACCTATTTTTGTTAATATAGCAGACTATCCAAACCGTTATTTTTTAATTTGTGGCACTAACAGCTAGCCAACATTTGCCTTATATATTATTTTCTGTGTGAGTGGTTTTCAGGTCCTCTTCTCCTGCATCTTCTTCTAGTATACACTCCAGATGAAATTTGTGATAATACTTCTCCCACAACATCCACACATACTCAGACTCATTGAAAAAAAAAAAAAAAAGCTAATTTGGAAGGTACTCAGTATTTCTAAATTTATTTGTTTTAATATGAAGTGAAGGTTACAAATGACACTGTTTTAGTTAGAGCAATGATGACATACTGCTTACTGTGTTCCCTAACCGGCTTCTTTCCATGTGTTGCTTGTTTTTTACTGACTCTTCTTGCACAGAAGAGCTCCTTCTCAGTTTGCCAGTGGGATTGCTATTTAATGTTCTAGACCTGCAAACTGTTATTCACACAGCTATTTTATTTTCTATCCTCATCCTAATAAGTCTTTTTGCATACCTGTATACCACTGTGTATGTGTTCATTAATAGAATTTACCTCGTTAAATTTATTAATTCCATCCCTGATTCAGCAAACACTGCTGTATGTATTGAAGCATCTGATGGGTTTCATGCAAATACATGCACCACAGAATCAGCATTATCAAAATCATTGGCTGAGGTGCTAAACTCTTTCAGAGAGCTGCTGCTGTGGTCATCATCTTTTTGGGATGGGAGCACTTTGACTCCCTTGACTGTGTACTGCAATCAGCAGCTATGATTGAAAGGTTTGGGCAGTTTCTCCTGCAGTCAGTAAAAGTGACCTTTTTTTTTTTTAAGCGAAGTATTTTTTTAACTGAAGCAAAAGCAATTAGAAGAGCTGGATTATTTCAGACTACATGCATCATTACAGATTGTCACAGAATACATTAATTTCTGGCATACTAGATACAGAGCTGCTTTACACAGTTATCTAGTGAGTGGAAAATTCAGATGCATTCAGATTTCTGGAATCTATCAGGTACATTTTTGTGGTTCTTTGTTTAAAATAAATAAAGAAACAAAMAAACAGCTTTCATATCCTAAAAGAAATTGCMTAGTCTTGTCTTTTTACTCTGTTGATTCTTGAAAGGAAGTCACTGCTTAACCATTTATCATTTTGTGGTTTGAGAATTTCAGCTTTAGGCAGATAAAGCTTGAAAGTTGTTGAAAACACTGTACAACATACTTGAAGCCAGTTGTATAATCCATTATCATACAATTCCATCATATGCTTGGCTGTTTTTGTCTTTCTCTCTGCTTATGTCTTGCCATAGCTTCCTTTTAACCTAAAACAGTGAATTAATTAAATGAAATATTATCCAGGACACATTCTGATCAAACTATAGAAAATGTACCTAGTCTTGTTTGAAAATTGTTGGATCATTAAAGTTACAGCACAAGAACTGCAGGGTTTTTTACATTTTTATTTGTTTAAAATAATCCATAACTGGATAACTTTAGTATTCAATATAAGAATTTAGTTTTAGATAAATCTTTCAGGAGTAGGACTGTTCACATGCCTAGGAGGTTGCAGTGCTGGTTCCCCAATTCCCATTTTGATCAATGCTTGGTGTCAAGGCAGCATTCCCAAGGGGAATAATATAAGACTCATGCATAGGAAAACTGCTCAGTGGTGCAGATCACAACCCTGTTCAATCAACAAAGCTACAAACTCATAATCACATCCTGATTACATAGAAAAAACAGTGTGTTCTCTTCTCCCACATTCTCCTCCCAAAAATCCACATTGAAAACTTAAAGAACTGCCTTCTACTATGGTAGAATAGAAAATTCAGAACAAAAAACTCCCATTAAGCTTTCAAGCGTGCTTATTCTTCTTTAAATTAAATACAGATCTCTTTTTAAGGATCACTTGAAGTTTACATCATGATGATGCTCAGCTTGTTAACAGTTTCACCCTCTTTTCTTCCATCTTCCAGAACTCTTCATTCAGGAAACTTAAAGACCTAAGGACTGAGCATGAAAAAGAAGTGAATGCAATATGATTTCTAGCAGATCATATAGTCCAAGTTATGACCAAAATACTCACCTAAAAAAACTTTAAATCATGCATTAAAAAGAACAGGGGGAAAGATGCAGTACAGTTCTTAAAGAAACACTGAGGTTTGGGGTTTAACTGAATGTAATCCACCACTAATTACAGATGATCCTTTTTTTTTCTTACAACAGTAGCCTAGTAAAAATGCCTGCCATGTGTTGATGATATAAAAATATGCTGTGAGATTAATCCCTTTTGTATTCCGGTGAATGTCCCTTTCTTAAAATGCATGTTGAATTTATGTGTATATGAACCAGGAAATCTGACTTTAAAGCACAGTTTTGCCACATTTGCAATGGTCATAGCACTGTGAAGCCTTAAAGGGATGATTCAGACTATTTGAAGTTCTTTTTCAGCTGTTCTTTGAATTAAGTGAATGGCAATATTAATCCAGCACTTCCGAGACTGCTGGTGCAGCACTTTGTCCACTTCCTCAGACATGCTCACAGCAATCCCACTGATGAAGTCCTGGAATTGTTTTAACAGCAGACTGCAGTGTGACTTAAGATGTTTTTTTGGAAGAGGGTTGTATTTTTTCATTTCTAAACAGTTAGTTACTAAACTGGGATTCTGTTCCAGTGGAGTGGTCTTTTGGGATCTTTCATACACAGTGGGGAACCATAAAGGGGACAAACATATTGAGCAGCTGAAAATAAGGTGGAATCTTTCCAAAGGAATCCAACAAAAATAAGATGGAAAGATCCTGCATTCAATTCCTGAAGCAATATTTTCAGTGAAAACATGATTTTGTGCTTCTGAATGTGTTTCTCTCCATGCAAAATTTATGGAGCCAGACCTCAGTTTTCACTCATGCAAAGAACTCCTCCAAGACGTAATTCCAGAAATATTTAGGACTCTGCTTACATAAATAAGACCTATTTGTATTTGGGTTTGTTTGATATTAAGAAAAATTTTAAAACTTAAGGACTAGAATGTTAATTAAGTTGCAGTTTTGCTTTGTTAGTATTTTAATGTTTTAGTTCATGAAAAGCCAGCAAAATTAATATTGTAAAATTCATGTTTTACAATGTTAATTTACAGCATGTTAAAATTTCAGCTTTCATTGATTTTTTAAGTGCCAAGAGAAAGAAAAATCAGGCTTTTTGTTAATTATTTATTATCTTTATTGGCTTAATGTAACATGAAAACAAAAGGACAGGTCTTTACCCAGCTTAGCTTGTAAGCTGAAAAGTACATGGAGAAAACCAAACAGCTGGGAAGTCCCCAGAGAGAGGAAAATGTTAAGAAAGGGCTTGACAGAAACTTAATTCATAATGTTAAAATTTTTCTTATTTGGATTCTGTGGGAGATTCAGAAAGCAACTTTTGATGGATTTGACTTGGTTAGCTATTCCACATACAGACTGTAGCAGAACTATAATTTTAAAATAAGAGGATCTGTGGGATGTTCTTCGATGGCAGCTTTCAAGAATGAATATAGGGTGTCTTATAAATAGATCCACCTCAGTAGGTCAAAACCTAAAACCTGTACAGAAGTATATCCTTTATAATGTATGTTCTTGACCCTATTTTAAACTCTTTCATCTTGACCACTTGGTGCTTTTCTGTTTCTAATCAGGTGTCTAAGCGGCTGTACAGTCTGGGCTGTTATGAAATCTCTCTGGGCGATACAATTGGTGTGGGGACACCTGGAAGTATGAAAAAAATGCTGGAAGCTGTTATGAAAGAAATTCCTTTGAGTGCTCTTGCTGTTCACTGTCATGACACCTATGGCCAGGCATTAGCCAATATCCTCACAGCCGTACAGGTGACTTGATTTCTCATTTTATATATACAATAATAGTTTTCTTATTTTAATTCAATGTGCAATTTTAAAAAGCCCTGCCTTTGAAGAAATCATTAGAAGAGGAAAAAGGCCCTCACTAAACTTGAGGAAAGTATTGCACACACATCAGATTGTCTACTGGTATTATTACTGTTGCTTTTACCAGGAAATGTCAAACCTTATCTCTTAATTACCTTCAATTCTATACAAAATCACTAAGAAACAGTGATGATTATTACATTTCATTGACATTAGATGAATGAGGGACATTAAATAATTTTTTCTGGTATCTCAGATTTCAGTTTTCTTAGGAACAGCGGTATGCTTGTTTTCCACTAAACTAAAATTTCTACTTTATAGATGTGTCTAAAAATAAAATGGAATCATGCATAATTACATCTTGATTTCAGATGGATGACTCAAAAATATTGGTAGTTATATACACAGAATAGTCTAGATAATTTTATCACTATTCATATGCCTTCATTATTCTTTTTTATTAGTTGTGCCTTCCAAGTAAGATTAGCATCAACTTTATGTCTTACTTAATCAGCTTTCAAGTCTGTGCCTAAATAATCAGAGTTAATTTCTGTAAGAGATTTTTTTTCCCTTGTGTTGATGTATTTTTCAGAATAGGACACAATGCAGAAAACAGACTGCAAGTTCTAATGTACTTTTTGTARAGATATAATCCTGAGAAATATCTTAATACRCATATGACTTCCTAAGTAGACCTACTTTYACTAAKCATTACAGAATCAAAAGCTATTTACAAATTGTAGGTCTTTATTGTTCTATTTTATACTTAATGGTGTCTTCTGTTTCATTGCAATTGAGGCAGTCATTTTGAAGGTTTGAAGGTCAAAGTTTCCTTTGTCTGACTTGTTATTTTGGCAGAGCTCATATTAGATACAATTGTGTTAACAGTAGTGGTGGTGTATGCCACAAGAAGGAACAAGGAAAGTTTCAGTRTGGGAATCCGTAGGTATTTGAATAAATACGGATGACAAAATCTGGTGAGAATGGTTCTAACTTTTACTCACAGCATTCACTATTCACCCTTACTCACTTTTACTGTTGCAAATGTGTGTGTATGTACCATGGGATAAATAAATTGCTAATTTCACAGTTAGCTTCAGTTGCAGATGCAATAGCTAAAAGCATGAAAACCCCTGAGCATGGGAGGAGTTGGCCATAAAAATACTTGAAGCATTGTTTTTCAAATCCTTCCTTAAAGTAATTGCTGTCATGGTGCCTACTAAACACTGGACAATGGCTATGCTTTGTTAACTCCAGTATTTGTTGTAATTCTTGTCTCATGTTTACCTCTTGCTCCTATTTTTTATTTAGTTCTTAGACCAAGTGTGCCAGAGCTAAAGGTAAAAAAAAACAAAACAACCTCTTAGGTACCTAATGGGCAGTTTAGGATAATTAACATGCAAATTCAAGTGAGCAAAAGACTTARAAAGAAAATCCTATGCAACCTTCTCAGATTTCTGGGAAGGTGGGGTGCCTGAGACCCACCAGAAAATTTCCCTCTGTTGTCACGGTCTCCTACAGTACATGTCTAAAGGTGCCGTGGTTTTGGCTGAGCTGAACTTGTCACAGAGTTTGCCAAAAGTCCTTGATGAAGCAGGCATTACACAGTCTCTGTGACTGGCTTTGTGCAAGCAGCTCCTTGGCTCACTTAAGAGAAGRTCCCCAGGCTTTTGGATCCTCAAACTGATCCTGCACCTCACAGCATCCTCTCTTGTCTCTGCCCAAGGCAGCTGGCAGAGAATCATAACTCCTAAAGCAATAGTCCTGAAACAGGGACTCCTTCTAAATTGCAGGTCAGCTGTGTGGTGAAGTGCTAAAGCCAACGGATCGGAGTGCCCAGGTCACTGCTAGTCCCTGCTGTCAGGCTTGCCTGTGCTTTTCTTTCTGCCAAAGATACAGGAATGGCAGAGCACTGGAATAAAACCCCTTGTCTTCAATTCAGCTGCTGTTTCCTAAACCAAACTCTTCCCAGACACAATTCCTTTCCCTGCCCCTTTATGGGTCTGCGTGACCGACACAATATTTCAGCAAGAGTGAAATGCGTTTGGGGGGTCGTAGAAGTAATAGTGTACAGTTATTGTTTGAAAACAAGTTTAAAGAACATTCAGCAGACAAATTACACTCTTCCTAAGACATTGCTGAACAACCCCAGGCTGAGTACTGTTGTATTGTATATTGTATTTCCTAAGAATTAATGAATGACAGCTGGAAGGCCACAAATCACTCTGCACTAATTCAGTCATTGCTTCAATGGGAGCTCTCCTAGGAGTGCAAAGAATTGCTGGTGATTCAGTAAGTGATTTTTTATACAGATCACATTGTTTCATGCAGGATTATACTACCCAGAATATTTTCTTTCTTTTGGGGCTGATCCAAAGTCATCTAGAACTGACAGGCCATATCTGTATAAGAAATTAGCAGGGCAGTAGTCTTGCAATTTTAGTACTCAGTTTTATGTGTGTTGTTTTAGCAAAAGGATAGGTAGTGAAAGATGGGAGAGACATTAGCCAACTTTTAAAGCATAAGTATTTTTTTTTTATTTCTGAAGCAAATAATACAAATAGAAAGGAAATTCACTTTATTTTATGAAAAGAATCTTTGTAAAAATGTGAGGAACAAGAAGTGATGCTTCAAAACAAACCATTTAACCATTTAAAGTAGAAACATGACTGGCTCTTGGTTATATGGCTTAATATAAAATTACCAGAGTATAGAATCTGTCAAAGAKACAATTCAGAAGAGGGGAAATTATTTGGAGATCTAGTTAGAGATTAAAGTATTTTGAGTAAAATTACAGGTGTTGGTTAGCTAATGTGACAAACACAGTGCAGCTAACAGAAATAGTACAACATTTATAGGAAATTGTTACAGACCTCCAAGGAAGGGTAAAAAGATGGGTCAGGAAACTTCTTTCTTGAGAGGCCCAGGTAGGGTAGGCCATTGATCTGAGATTTGAGTTTCATTGACAATTCTGTACAATTGTGTGTACAGAATGGGTATGGAAGGGAAAGTGTTTAAGGGAAGTTTYAAGGAACTTTTTTCCTGTAAAGCTTATGTAGTTGTCAGAAATAGATTTGTCTGTCTTTGTAACATATATTCAAACATGGTAAAGAGCAGCTAAGAGGCAAAGAGGTTATTTGTCTGACTGTCACACCTGAATAAAGGAAACAACCACATGATAGTCCCATAGAATTTTATCAAACTCAAATTGCTATCCTAATTCATTAAAATGAACTGATTCCTACTCTGTGAGGATCAAATTCTAACTTAAAGAAAACAAGAATAAAASTCTAATGACTTAGAAGATCAAGGATTTTCACCACCTTGAGTAATCATGTTCCCTTTATTAGACACAATGAGATGAATGAGATTGATTACATGCCAAATGAAACTTCATTTTTTCAGTTCTTTCTTTTTCCAGACAACAGGAATTTTGAAATAAAATACCCACTTTAGTACCAGAAACAGATTTTAGCAAGCCTTTAATTAAACTTTCAAGGTTCAGACTGCAAAATYCAGATTTGAGAGTCCTGGTTTTTATTACAAGCATTATAATATATGGCCTTTTAGAGAGCTTAAAATATTTAATAATATTTTATTAATTTCTTTAAGATCCTTGAATTTTAAAGATGAAATAAACTTAACAGAAAAACAAGTCCAAATAAGAATGGCTGACTGCTGACGTTTTCCCTGCATCACTTAACTAAATTGATTCTGGCCTTTTGGTGTATGCTGGAGACCCTAACTAAATTGCATAGTTTTGTGCATCCAGTTTACTTATGTAGTAAAATCTAGGTTCACTCAAAACCACTCAGTGTTGGCTTGGCTCTTTTAAGTGCCAGAAGCAGGAGAGGAATCTGAATGTAGGTGCTGAAGTTCATGGTTTATTCATTTCCAAGGATCATTTTTACAGGAATAGAGTTCACAACAGCCAACAGCATGAAATGGTAGAGCCTAAGTTAAGCTACTAAAAAACCCCTCTGTTTAAAAGTCCCTTCCTCCTGATTTACATGAGCTGCCATGCGAAACATTAGATGAGATGATTTTTCCTCCCAAAGACCTCTCCTAGATCAAGCTGTCATGGCCCCTTTCAGGTGCACCTTAGAAGCCAGCTTGCTGCTGAGATCTCTTGTCCAGGAGCTGCTGRCTGCTAAGGGTCCTCAGTGCACGCTTCCTCTCCATCTGGCAGTGACTTTAAACCTGAAGCTCTGGTGCTCAGCCCTTGCCTGAGCTACTCTGCGGCAGCATTGCAATTGTACTTGTGCCGTCTTGTACCTCCCTGATCTCATCCTCACCTGCTGGCTTGACTTACTGTCTTACCCTCAGACCTGGCTGATCTTGTCTGATCTTGGTTACTCTGTCCAGACTTGATTCCAATCTTGACTCTCTAACTCAACTTCTTGGCTTTGTTTTTCTGATGATGTTGCTACCACTGCCTGCCTGGCTATGACTCTGGGCTCCTTGCTTGCCTTGTTTTATGGAGCAGTCTGTCCTTGCTGCTTTKTAGGACAGTCAAGTCTTTAGAGAAGGGACTGGCAACCAATAACTTGAGCTCTAAGGATGGCTTTTAAAGGCAGGTAGTGGAGTGGGTGCTGAGAATTGGCAGATCTCATGGGAGCTCAGCTGGAATCATTGTCTTGCAGAGGCAAGATATTCCTACTCAGTTACATTCAGAAAGCATTTCCTGGTGTCTGGGTGTACACAAAGCCCTAGCAGTTCTCCCCTTGCATCTCTGTCGATAAAGAAAGCCTCCAAAAATCCTGAGAAACTGGTGTTGGTGTCTGACAGCACTTAAACATCTCCCTCGGGTGCCAGATTATGTTCACTGACATTTTCCTCTTAAGTTTTCAGGTCTGCATTTCTGTGACTGACAAAAAAGAATATACCTGTAATGCCCACAGTGATGAATTTCCAAATAAATGCATCATGTGTAAGAACGCTTCTGTACCAGAAAATTCACTTAACATTTGTATCCTGCAGTTAMTTCTTTCACCTTGGATATGTCTGGTATATTTTAGTAGGTATCTAGGATGAGGGCTCATCCTARCTTATCCCAGTGAATGACAAGTAGTTACAGCTAGAAGCCAAGCAATTTAGATACCTACATAGAATAGAGGAGTGGTAAAATAAAATAATGGTAAAAYGGCATGAAGATATGGATAGAAGTGCTGGAAAGCTGAATGGGAAAAAGCCAAATGCATGTGTAGAGTAGATCCAGATAAATTGTTTCAGGATTTCTGTTGGTGATTTATTATCTTTTTACTGAATTATACATACAAATGTGTGTATACAGTCACCAGTTAATCTCTTGATTTGAAAARAAGCAACAGGATAATTTTCTTCAAGTACAGTTTCATGAAACTATGGTGTAAAAAATTATAAACACAATACCTTTAGTTCAGTTTTCACGAGCTTTATCTACTGATAAAGAAAGAAAAAAAACCCCAGAACAATATCTTACCATTCTTCATTTGTAAGCAACAGTCTTTTTATTTCCCTGAAAAGCACAATCATCCAGGGCTATGCTGCAGTACAATGAATTAACACTTCTGTTTTAAGGCAGAGAAGATAGATAAGTAACTGTGAAAAAGTATGAAGCCTTGCATGTAACTCATTGTGCTAGGAATTTCTCCTGTAACTTTGAATATGAACTTCTTAGCTGAGGAAGCCAGTCCAGMCAGATTTGTCTGTTGCTACACACATCAAAATTCTTCCTTCAATAATACATTAAATGATACCAGTATTTTGTATTTTTTCAGCAGTSTGCTGGGGCACTCACTACCTAGCAATTAAATTATTTCTGTCTGAACTAAATTTTAGTTCAGTTCAGTTCTCAGTTAGAGAAAAAATTATTGTGACAGTTCAGTTAAAATTTCAACACTTTCTTACAGACTGTTCTTTTAAGCTAATAGGGAGGTACTGYATGGAAATGAGGAGGTACAGAGGACAGGAACCATAATATACATTCCATGTCCTTTCCCAGTTTGACATGTCACTGTATACTCATGGTCTTTTTTTAAATTTTATTTGTAAAACAGAAGTAAGGCTTATCTCTTTTACTTTGTGAAGTGGTAGGAARAAACCAGAAGATCATCAGATAAGTGCAGATAGTTTTTATGAAGATTAAAAACTTAATATTTGAAATTGAAATTTAAAAACAGAATAGATTTCAAGAAAAAAGCTAAGGTAGATGAGTGAGCAAATTATCAAAATACATATATGCCTAACCAAATTATCTGAGCCCTGCAACCTTGCATTTCTTTTATCCTGCACAACCTGGCTCTCCAAAGATGTTATGAAGTGTGAGCATAGGAGAGACTTGCCATATGAAACATGCACATATTTGGGGGTAATGAAAAGAAATTTAATATGTTTGCATTCCTATTTTGAGGAAAGCATAGAAATGGAAAGGCTTCAGCAGATCTCACAAGTTCTTTTTCCTCTGCTGTTTACAAATAAATGCCAGGGAACTGCAGAAGACTTAACAGAGATCTCCAGAAACTAATTTCAAGGTTCAGATAGGGAAACATTAGAAAAACTTCAGCTTGACTGAGAGTAGCTGTACAGAATTCAGGAAAGGCTGGTCATGCTTCAGTATTTTGCTGGAATTCTTTGAGGCAATCACTGCCAAAGAAGACAAAGGATATACAATGRCCATCATATGCTTTGATTTTTCGGAAAACAATTTACAGTGTTCTGCACTGGAAGTTCATATTAAGGTGTGGAGGCATGAAATAAGTGGAAAGTTGGCTAAATGACAGGAAAAAATGGAATTATGAAACAGAACTTTAACCTGGAAAGCACCCATCAGCAGAGTTGTGAATATATTGGCTTGTGGGTCCTAGGTTTTCCTGTTTAAATGAATAATTTGCAATACTGTAATGCTCATGTTAAGGGCAATTGTTCTAACTCATAGAAATTAATTTTTTTTCAAATTTTAGATTTCCAATGTAAGAAACAAATTGTGAGTAGAAATCTGTGTAATATTCTAAAACATACAAAATAAAATGTTTGAGATCAAACATAGGAGAATAGGAATACACAAAATTTTAGGTACAGCAAGACACTTTTTCACAACATGCCTTCTCTTTTAAAKAAGGGTATTCCTAGATTTCTACTTTTGGATTTTTCTAAGAATTAAATTATCTTTATTTATCTATAGCATCTACTAGGTACTGTCTGGGTTTGAAAGTATAAACASTACTTTTGAATTATTTGTTATCAAGCTAGGCAAAATGTTGGCAGTAAAATAAAATTCTTTAGAAAACATCATATTGCCTTTTTGTTTCTGTTTCCTTTTTYTCCCCTTTCCCTGTGGAAATGACAGCACTTAGCCAAAGCTAGCAATTAAAATAGCAGATGTTGGAGACAAAGARGTATGTGATATTAGGAAAGCACGTGAGTAGAATTGTTTGAGATTAGAAGCTAACAAGATAGGTAAATAAAACTACTTGAAAGCAGATARGTTAGGGGGGAAATGGCAGCTGAATTATGCAAAGGTAGCAGGCTGCAAATTGCTCATTTTCTTCCTCTGCTGAAAACTCAAAAACAGGGTGTCTACTTTGAGAAAGCAGAAAAAAAACCTTGCATTTGATCAAATAATATTGCTACTGTGAGCAGTCAGCTAGTTACTAGAGTAAGTGAAAAAACGTACTGCACAAATGGATAAATCAGACCTACATATGGGAAGAAAATGAAAACCTAGGTGTTCATGCTCAAAATCTGACAGATGTTTTCCAGTATTTTGTCTTTTTTTCTTTTTTGGTATTGGTTTTATGTTTTTGCTTGTAGTATCAGCAAAACAGGGAATTAAGCAAATGAGCAGGCATTGCCTCTTCTGCTCTTTTCTCRGATCAGTATAAAAGAATTAGCAACTCTAGTTTTATTCTTCTCTCAGATCAGTACAAAAGAATTAGCAACTGTATTTTTATTGCTTGCTGCTGCTTTTTGCAGAATGTGCACAGTATGCAATTTCTGAGGAACTGAAAGTTTTGACTCCTATCCTTATGCTTCAGAAAAAATTGATAGTCTAAGAGTCCACAAATAAATTAATCATTACTATTATTGCAACTGTGTACGTTATAAATGGGGAAAAAATGAAATTGTGAACTTTGTTTCAAGGTTCTTATTGTTTGAACATTTTARGATAGAAAGGGAATATATTTGTTATTATGTGTTGAAATAGCAGTGAGAGTTCCTGAGGCAAAGATTTGTTTATGTGCATATACCAATAGTTAGCCTGCATGTATGGTTTTTATTTGAAATGAAATTTAGCATACTGTAAAGGATGAATGAATACTGGATAAGTGCATTGTTTAGCTGCCTGTAATATGCTGATTGGATTTCAGAACCTTTCACACCTAGTTACTGAACCAACAAACCTCAAGTCTGTTTCAGAATACTAAAAATAGAGGGCCTTCATCAGGTATAGATTATTCTCATCTTCAAAGTACCTCATTAGAGCTGACTTGGAACARTAGATATGACTTTCCTTTGGCTTACAAACTCAACTGTCTTCTAAAATATTTTTAAACATTTGATTTTCACAGGAAAATCTATGCTTCTTTATATCTCTGCAAATTCATACATATCATTCTATGTCTAAATGGGATGAATGGAAAATCATTGCAGCAACTATACAAATAAAATCTGAAGTGGTTTTAGTTTTCTGTCTTACAAGCAAAGATAATTTCTATGCAAATARTATTGAAGCTGTGTATTTATGAAAAAAAAAAATTGGCCCAAATATTCTTTTTCTGTGCTTGTGTCCTCCTTGCATGCTTCTACTTTTTTCCTTGGAATGCTGTTTTATTGTATCTTGTTAATCACATCTTAAATACTTTAATTTCTGAGTTCCCTATCCTGTAAGTGGCATTCATTTGCACATTTCATTCTGCAGTGTCAGTGGTAGATCCCAGTTTAAGCTTCATGACAATTTTCTGATTCATTAAATCTAGAAGCATTTAAGGCCATACTGATTTGGTTGAGCAGTACCTAAAATACATTTCTAATACTGCTTTCATTACTGTGTATCTTTGTCCTCTTGTGAATGCACTTCTTCCTATGTAAAAATAAGCAGATTCAGAGAATTTATTTTAACTGTTTCTCTGATCTTCATCAGATTCTATTCTGCTGCATCTTTAGTTATCATATCTGGAATTACAGTTTGCTAAAGGGAGAGGAGCTAGTATTAATAAAACACAAGAAGACAATTCTGGTTTTTTCACCTTATTTCCCTGTTAYAAGAAGCTTGCACAGTAGTGCTTGCAAACAAGGCCCCCACAAAATACCATAGAATACAATTTAGATACAAAATTAGCAGATTATAGTTGCCTTTTAGGTTAAAACTCCACACAGCCTGTTAGTCTATGTCCCCTTCACTTTGTTGTCCTTTGTAATGCCTTTTTGCCATTCTTTGTCTCTGTCAGTGCTGAAGCAGAGTAAATATCCTGCTGGCAGCTCACTGGCAAGAGAAAAGAATGATGTGAACAGATACTGTGCTCCTGCATTCACCTAACCCAAATGTTTTCCCTGGTACTTACGTTAATTCTTTTCTCTCTTTCACTATTTTCCTAGTCATTGTTTGATAGGTTTAAGTCCAGAGCATACACAGCCAGAGCAATAGTCTCTTTACAGATCTCCTTTTATCATCCCAACTGCGTCTTGTTTAACTTGACTATTTAAATGGCTAAGAGTCAGCATCATCCAGTTCTGAAGTGGATTGGGCAGCAATCCAGCTCTTTTTGTTAGAGACAGACATTCATTTTTTTGGACTAGAAACAAATTACTTCCAAATGCTGGAAATGTAAGAAAGCTTTTAAAAAAAACAAAACAGRGTTTCAGGTGTTTYTAGAACAAATTAGTATAAAATAGTTTTCAAAATGCTAAGCCACATTTAAAATAAATAATTAGTACTGTGAAAATACAGCACTAAAAACCTGAAAGCACTGATCTTTAGCATGCATAAGAAATATGGTGAGGGCACACTGAAGTCAAATTTCTCATGCATATTTCTATTGTGCCTTGGATTGCATGCATAAAAGGTACTAGTTTGGGGTGGCTTTTTGCATGATCAGTAGTGACTGGCTGTAGGTTTAATRAGATGACTGCCTGTAGGAATCAGAAATTGAACTGATACTTGTTATTTTACAGCAGTGTTTGATTCAGTTCCTAAAAATGAAARTCTTGATTATCTAGATGACTGGAAAAAAAAGAATTTTTATTGGTCTGAAGATTGTTTCTTGTGCCTGATTCAGCATTACATAAGCACTTTCTSACCCACAGAAAGACAAGCTAGTTCTCCACAACTGTCCCTTTTAGTTTTATGGTGTCTTCCACACCTTCCAACTTCCACAACAAATGAAATGGGATTTCCACAAATACAATCCTACAGAACTGGGTCATCTCAGAACTTGTCCTTGCAAGCCCACCCCATTCACCCTTCTCAGAACCCCTGTCACAACATGCATTTCTTCCTCARTTGCTGACTCATCAGCTGCCATGGTAATTTTAGAGATGAGGTTGTATGCCTCAATAGGGTTTGCATTCTTACAGTTGCTGTATCACTCCTTTAAAGGGTTGCCATGCTCAGCACATCCTGGCACTATGGCCAATTGCTATGTAAAGCTTGCATCCTGAAAACACACTCTTATCCTCCAGAAATCCAGACTGACAGCTCTGGGTGGTCCCTAAAGGGTGCTAGTTCCCACACTGTGCCAGAAATTGCTTGGTGGAACTCAGTCTGCCCCAGGGCAAAGCTGTACCAAGGATTGTGCAAAAGTTCACACAGTGGACAATTGAATTCCAGTCCTGATGCCATTTAGGGTTTTGGTCATACATATAACCACAAAAGAGCACAACTTCTTGTGCATTAGCCACACAAAGAGAAATTTTTGCTGTCATTCCTAGTAGCATTTGTGGATTCCACAAATGGCATTCCATYATGACATCTAAGGAGATGAGATTTCAGAGGTTCTGGTCAGCTCTGAGTGTGCTGCTGATGTCTCAGAGGRTTKGAGCTTTTATGTTGGACAGTAAAARGGTATGTGGAGCAGTGACAGAAMTAAAACACAATATTTCAACATAATTTTGAAAAGAATTGTGAAAGAAAATTTTAAAAGTTTGGTCAAGATACAGTTATTTTAAATACCTTTGAAACATTTTTCCCCCCAGAATTTATTTCCTCATTTTATTTACTTTTTTTTTTAATAAATTGTTTCTATAAGTTTTGCTTCACTTGTTTCTAGAAGTTCTTCCTAAAATCATATGGAACTTTAATCTGTATARATCAGCTAGAAGAAGATAAATGGCTTTTAGACATGTTTATTTTTCTACTTGATGGGAATGACTCCCTCTCCCTTTTTACTCTGAAGTACTTTTTCTTAAAGTTTAGTAGCAACTGTAAAAAAAAGGACAGAATCCCCACAATGCTTCCCTCTCAGAAATTATTGTTTTAATGACCTTTCATTATTTGTGAGTGTGTATTCTAGTTTTTGCTTGAAAAAGAGGACATTGCATGGAAGCTGCATTTCAGACCTAAGCAAGGATCAGAGGAGTTTGCCATGGCTGGAACAGACTTGGGGAATGACAAATCCCAGGGTCTCCAGTAGGGAAGTGTAGTGTTTATAGGATGATGCTTCCTTCCTTTTTGGGCAGCTCTACAGACAGCTGTGCTGAGGGGGTGGAACTAAACCTCTGGCCATTCTTGCATATTTACAGCCCCTCAGAAGGAATTTTATTATCATCTAGCAAACAATGAAAGAGGGAGAGTTACTTCCTATTCTGAGATGCATCCAAGTGTATTTAAACAAGATCTTAGGATGTTTTCTAAAGTAAATTAAACTGCAGAAAATCTGTAGATAACTGTGACYAGTAGGCTGGAGTTCTGAACTCACTCCAAATGAATGTTGGGTGGATCTTTGTAGCTTGGGAGAACAAGTGAGCATTTGCATAAGTGGAATAARTTGAAGATGACTCTTCAGCTAAGACCAAAACCAAAGCTGATGTAGTACTTAAAGTATGACAATAATTTTTTTCTTTCTGTGCTGTGTAGAAGTAACACAGAAACAGTCTACTGAGTCAAATAATTTGACATTTATCTTTTTTTTTCTTTTGAAATATTCAACTATGAATTGAAACAGCCAGAAATAAAAACTTTTTTATAATTTTTAAACATAAATGAAAACTAGTGTTATACACTCTAATTTTTCTAGCTTGCATGTTTGCCTGTTTACTTTTTTTCTTCTTTGTTGCTTAGTGCAAATGATATGTGGTAAGATTGCCAGAGGCAAATGATGCTTAAAGGAGTCCATTCAAATGCATAAACACTTACAGAAAGAAAGATTTTTTTTTCTCTAATCAAAGTTCATAGCAGTTAAATTTTGCTTGTACTAAGAGTTGCAACAACAGGAAATAATTTTTAACTTGATGGAGTATTTTTTCCTCTGCAGCATAAACTGAATAAAAAAGAGTAGATTTAACAGAGTAATATARCATGCATCTTTAGCAAAATACAAGATGCTAAGTTGAATGCCTTTTTAAACAAAATAAGTGTTCTGGCTTTACTGCTGGCAGATACATTGGATAGACAATTAAAAATGTCTTTTTATAAAAAGGAACTTCCATCAGAATAAGAGAAAAATATTTTCAAGRCATTTTACATTTTGTGGCTCCCAACCTTAATGGTACCACTTAATTAGTCAATATAGTTRAAGGGGAGGCAGTGTAACATGGTAAGGTACTGTAATGTGATGAACAGTAKGAAGTTGATCCAATTATAATGGAACTGAGAAACTATCACACTTTWAAAAAAAACCTTTCTTCCATTATAATGAAAATGGTAATGAAGATTTTATTTGAAATAAAAATTCTCTCTCCATAGGGTGGCCAAAAAATGCCCTATTTGATTGCATCTCCTTTGCCCATGTTACTGTAATTATTGTTACTGTATAATCCCATCCTGGAATTCTACTCAAGACACTGTATTTTTGCACAAAATATAAAGTGCTACTTCCTTGAAATTATGCAGATGAATGACTAAAACATATATTCCATAGCTCTTAAAGGGAGATTGTTCCTTGGTTTTGAATCTTGCAGTAGATTTTCCARCAAGACCGTAATGGCCCCATTTGTTAAGTACATTTGTCTGAGTCTGGAATCAAATAAGGATGTGCACAGCCATTTGCAAGTTCACAGGCTATTTAGCAAGACTGAAGTTTAAGAAAAAAATGCCATTAGAAGTATTTTTTCTTGTTAAAAAAAATATAAAGGGAATAATCAAATTGCGAGCAAACAGAAATATCTGATACTTTACTATACTATCATGTTTACTGTAATATTGCCATGAATTTTGCCTAACTAATTGGGAAACTAGTCTTTAGTTACTCTAGAGAATGAGGTGCAGAAGAATGAATACATTTGGTTTCAGGTTTTGTTTTATGGCATTTGATGGAGTTGTATTTTTTTACTCTTGCAATGATTTTCAAAACACAAATACCAGTGAAGGAAAAAAAAGGCAGGATAGCTGCTGTAAATATTTTGTAAAATGTCCATCTGAAGCCCCTCAACCTCTCCTAATTAGGAGCCATACTGTGGAGATTGACAGAGTAAATTACCAGTTAATGTTTACACAACAAAACACATGCCCAGTACAATATCCTACACTGATGTTACTGAAACCAGAGTCCGGAAATGTACAGTGGAAACAAGACGTGGTACTTTTCTTGTGCCAACATAAACAGCAATTATAGCACAGTGTGAGAGAAGTCATAAGAAATACTACTGCGTATCAGTAGTTCAACAAAGTCAGCACTTTTGTGTAATTGCAGGGGRAAAGGGCTGAAAAACATTACAGATCTCAGCAAGAAATGGCCCTTTATACTTTTAAACTGATCCTTGATAAAACAATGCCGGGGTCATGAGAAGGCTACTCTGCCAATTTTGCTTCACTGTGGGATCCATTGACATCTGGCTGAGCTGCGGAAGCTGGAAAACTTCTTTAATATTCTCTTGACAATAAAGTGGACATGTGGAAAACATTCTAATCTGTTAATCTTTGGTGCTCCTGAAGAAAAAGGACATTTGGCTTTATACTTTGTGATGATAAATATTGTCTCCAGTCTAGCTGTAAATAAGTTAAAAGCATTTGAATGGAGGATGCAGTTCTTATTTTCCGTATATGGAAGAAGATGGATGTGCACCTGTGCAATCCAGAAGATGTARAGAATGCCAGGAGTTTGTTTTCTTTTTTTTTTCCTAAGGTTAGTTTACTGTACATCTTGTAAATCCACTTTTCTTTATGGTGAGTGTGGTTTGTCAATGAATATTGGTGAACAGTCTCTGAACCTCCGTATATCCTACATACTGAAGTAGAATAAAGTATTGTTTCACTCAGGGGATTCTGAAAATAGAATTAAGAGAGATTTGAAATAGTTGTTAAGTCTGAATAAAAAGTGCAGATATTATTTAACAGCATTAACTATAAAAATTGTCTTTGGTTGACTCTAATTTGGAGTGATAGTGAATGATGGAGATACATTCCTGTTCAGCTTGAGTAGGATGCACAATTRTTCATTTCTGTTGTGAGATTTATCTCCAGAAATGAGAAAATAACTGCTATAAAAATATATTATGTATTCCAAGCACAAAGCATCTATTATCTATATTAATATATAATGGAAAAGGTACTATGGCTTATGTAAAAACCAAACTAGGATTAAAAATTTGACATATCCTTGTATTACATTCTAAAGTAATCTGAAAAATTGTAACAATGCATGAAGGCTCAGGCTGAATTGAAGTTAGATTTTAAAGGCTGTTATTTTATTCCTTTAGATACCCTGATGCTCATATACAATAATACTTCTGTGGAATGAAAATAGTTCTGCTCCCTGTGTTTTTATAAATGCCGTCATTGCAAATTTATTTTAAAACAATAGCTGTTTTCTGGCATTCATCTATTCTGTTTGCTCACGTTGGTACAAGGTAGTGTCCACTGCCACTTAGAGCATAAWGCTGCAAGTGTTCTGGTTATAAGAAGTGAGGGAAATTACCCCTCCAGGAACAAATTGGCCACCCAGCTTAAGCTGAAGAGTGACTCAACACAAATTGGTCTTCCACTAACTAGAAGGGTTGGGGGTTGGCAGAAGCTAGCAAGGGCAAAAAGCAAGATCAAAAGAATTTGTAGTTTCTTTCTAAGGTACAGATACAGTAAAAGGGGCACATAAGATAGATTACCTCCATTATGTGTTCCCTGGATGTAAGAAAAAAGGGCTTTTTCAAATACTGTCATGCTTGGGTCAGATTTGCCATTTTCATTGATAGACTYACATGTTCCACATTTGCCACTTCARTACTAGACCTTTCAAATCMCTGTCTTTCCCTGATTTTTCATAGTAGTCCTCTGCCCTTTTCAGTATTGTGGCTCACAGAGAARTGCACTGTCTGCAGCCTGCATCTCAAACATCAATTTTTACAAGTCCTGTCATTCATTCAACTCATTCTCAGCTGATGTCTCATACTATAATTCAGCTATTTTATTTTARTGGGTGTGTGTTTACTCAGCTTATCCTCTGTGAGCCATCCATGGAAGTAAGTGGATATTTTTTTCTTTCTTTATTGGACCTTAATAGTCAGCAGCTCCAAACATTCTTTGTCCAGTCCCAGCTAAATTTTCCTCTYCCAAAGCTACCCTCAGTAACTTTACCAAGGAGTTAAGTAATCATCTATCTCCCCTGTCCATTCAAAGCCCTCTGTTTATTTTCCAGTTTACTTTTAGTGATTTACAGTGACATGTAGCATATGAGAAAAACCGTGTTGTTACCTGATGATATGTAGCACCAGCAACCTGGTGCAGCTGTTGCACCTCTGGACTACACAGTTCTATCCCAGCCTACCCCAAAGCTCCCCTTTGCCTTTTCTGTCTAGTTCCCCCTTTCCCTCCAGATCCCAAGATTATTATCTTCTCTGCCCTACCTATTTCAGTCTTCTGACTGTGTCCAAACTCTGGTCTATAGARTACCTTGTGTTTATAGATCAGGTTATTTCATGACATAGTGAGCAGATAAATTGTTAAACCATCACAGGTTTGCTTGAGAGCAGCAGCTTCTGCTGAAGAGCATCTGGGGCAGTAGCTGCTTTGAGTCAGCAGCAGCATCTGGCAATGCCCTGGCTTGCCGGGGGAGGGAAGGAAGGGAAACTGGAAATTTGCTTACTGTTTTGATGATCATTKCATCTTCATGGGTTCCAACAAGACCTTGGCGTGCCTCCTGCTCCCCCTGCAGCTTTGTGATCCTTAGCAAGGGAGAGCTTGAGTTGAGCACAGCCCCACACCAGCAAAACCCAGTTTTTAAATAAAGGAGTGCACATATTCCTAAAAGGAGTACAAYAAGCCTGCATAGGCAATAAGAATAATGGTTTGTGAACATCTGCTTCATTAATTGTTATGGCACAGGATTTTTACTAGCATTCCAAAATCTCAAAACCAGTCTCATGTTGAATGAAATTGTTTCCCACTAAACATCCATGAATGTTTTCTGAAGAACCAGAKCTGCAACACAGACCTCACTGTTCAGGATTTTGTGCAGGTGATGCATTTTCAGTCAGAGACATAGATTTTCCAACTCAGTCTCAGAGAAATTGCTTCACAGTTCTTTSTTGAGGTTAAGAAAAAATCATGGTCAGCTGCTTGACCCTTGGGCATTTTAACTCCCAGACTGACCAGTTCCTGACAGAAAGGTGGAAATATGGTGGAACTTCCCTGAGCTTGTAACTAAGTCTGTAACTAAGACTGGGATCTCTTAAGATCAGTATACCTTCTGTGCCAAACTTGAGAGTRCAAAATTACAAACATATCTCCAAGAAACCTATGTAAATCTTATTGAATATTAGCATAACAGAGTGGTTTTCTTCCCCAAAACTTGTTCCCGGAAGTGGCCGAGCCCATTTTTCACTAAAACTTTCAAAACAATCTAGTCTGAGGCAGAGAAAAGGTATGGAAAATATAAGTTCCAGCAGTTAAAGGCTGACAAAGTAATAAACAACTGAAAGTGAGGCCTTATGACAGAAAGTGTTAGGGAACTTTAACTCTAGATGTCATTGCCAGCTTTGCTTATAATAAATGTGTCAGTAGCAATATGAAAAGATGTGTACAATAAGTTAAAGGAATGCAGTATTAGCCTGTTTTATGTGGCACGTCTGCCCACAAATTGCTTGCATCTCAATATGATTTGGAAGAAAAGGATTTTTTCCCYTCGATGAACGTATTAATTTTCAAACTGAGTGAAGGGGAAATTCGAGATTGTGATGTAACAGTGACACCCTGTGGTCAGTAGGGATGTGTTAACTATGAAAAGCAGTTCTGTGATGTCTTAACCTTCAGCAAAAGCAGAGAAGAAAAGACACGGGAAGGAAATGCAGATAACTTTCAGGGATTTCCACAGACAGATATTTATTGCCTTAAACATAGAAAATTATGCTTTTAATTTCCTAAATACCAAAAWAATATTTATTTGCATACATTTATTTTATAGAAATACAGGAGAATGGCAATCTTTGATTTTAGACAACTTGAGAATGTAAATTAGGGAAGGGTAGCCACTTTGTAGCCACTGAACTTTATAAAGCATTGCTGACATTGTTGTTTCTGTCTCTGTGGTTACCTCTCTGCCTCTCTACAGGRGAGGCATACCATGTAGCAGTGGGCAGCAGGCTGATGCCAGAGAGACACAGTAACATGGCAGAACCACGCCATTCCAGGAGTGCCAGCTRGGCACTGACCAGGCTGCAGGATTAAATTGCATTAGTCTTGTACTGCCTTTTGTGTGGGCAGCCTTTGACCTGACATATTGTACTGCTTCTTTCCTGCCTTCTCCCTCCACTGAACAAATGCTGAACTAAAGCAGCCATTCTTTGCTGTGTCTACATGCACCTGGCTTTAAGGCATTGGGCACTGAGCTTCACAGCACTGTGGCCCCTTGACTTGCCATTTTCCTGTTTAATGCATGCCTTCTATCCTTGATATTATGGTTTCAAAATATCATAGTTTAGAAGAAGCCCAATTTATGAAAGACGTGATTTATAGCTTCTGATTTATACCGGCTACTTCCTGGAGTTACTGATGCTGACCTTGCCAATTTTAAGAGAGAAACAAAGTTAAACTTCTGCCAGACAAACCGAGTTTAAAGATCAGCGAGGAAGGAGACTGACTGTCCCAACAAGAAGTTATGGGGAGCTAGTAAAGCAAACTGAGAAACATGAAGCATTTATTATTCACTGGCAATAATGGTTTCCTGTTAAAATTGGCTGTTTGACAAAGGTGATGAATTTAATTCCTTGCTTTCTCATTGGGGAATTAGGAAGTTAGCATGGGACTGGAGCAAAAAGTCTTCTGCCTTCTCTAGAGAGTAAGCTAAAGCTAGCCAAAGCTAAAGTTTGGAAGGTGTTCAGGAACCACTGTCAGAAATTTTTTTATTATCAAAAAGTGTCAAAAAATATTGAAGTACTATAGTTATCTTGGAAGCCAAGCCATTGTTCACCCCCACACATGTCCATATGTAAGCAGCTCAGTGAGTGCTCATCTAGGACATATCCTATGAAATAGCTGCAGTACAACTTCTCATGAATGTCAGCACAATTTAGTGCCTGTCAGGAAGTGACAGTGAGACTGTTGACTTTTTACATATTGACAGTGAATTTTTTGCAAGCTTGGTTTGCTAAAAAGATTGAAACTCATTATCTCCTGTAAAAGTCTGACAAATATAGAAGATGTGATGAAGGAAAAGACCTTGTTTYACATGTTTTGTCAATTTTTAGGTTTTACTTTCGAGCTCCTTGTGCTTTTAATGGCTTCAAAAGCAAAACAGCTTCATAGCTGCTCAAATGTGCAGAGGAGATATTTATTAGGTGCTATTTCAGACTCYGTGCTTGGACAGGCTGGGCTGTAACATCAACCTCTAAATTAGTTAGTAGCACTGCTGAGGGATGTTTTCCAACATCTGTTTTTAGCACTGTTAGATTGGAGCTTGGAGTATGGATTATGTAAGGACTTTTTTGAATGGGGCCACACTGAAGATGAACTGGAGTGATTCTGCACTTGAGTCAGCAAACATTATAACTGTCTGTACAACATGCAAGAGCAGATAGCTGACCCTTTGCTGAAAGAGTAGTAACTTTGCARTAGATATGCTATCAAAAGCATTGTGAAGAGAACTTTAAATTACATTGTCTTAAAGGGGAGACACCTGCTCACAGCATATTAGGATCACTGATTTGAAGAACTGTCAGATTTGGAGGTCAGTCAGGGTTGCTGTATTATGTATGCCATGTTTAGACCTTGTCTATCACTGGCTTAATATTCAAGTAGCAAATACATCCTGATAGAGACACAATTTTAGAGATTTCATGTTTATACACTGTTTATGGAAAGTAATGGGTTAAGTGTCCTAGGGTTAAAGCTATCCCCTCAAGGATGCTACTAATGTAATGGTGCAATTAGACATTCTCCTTTTTTCCTATATTTAGCCAAAATAGTCAATGATTTAAAAGAAAGAGCAATTATCACTGTCCATCCTGTGGAAATCACTGCTCCCACTGCTTAGCCAGGCAGARGGCATCAGGGTTTTATATGCTCTTGTACCTACAGTAAGATAAATTGTCTGAGCTTACTCCAGCTTGCAGTGAGGGTACTTTGAACAACTCAGACAAGGCTGCCTGAGAATACAAGGATGTGTTTAGACAAAGATAGGTGTTTCATGTTACCTTGAAGTTGCTGTGRTATCCTGTGTCCACCCATACAGTCACCAACACTTTGAACAAACAGTTATARGAAACCTGTGCTCCTCTGCTGTGAGATTTGCACTGTAAATTCWGAATTATGGTGGCATCACTAGTGTTTGTACAAGGATATCAAGGATTAATATATACATATATTCAAAGTCTTTGGAAAACATGCCCGTTTAATGCTGGAGGATATTGCTACTGTTTTTGCTTACAGTGAGTGCCCTCTCCAGTGAAGGACTGGAGCAAGCTACTGATTTTTTTGGCTGTTTTTTACCAAATACTATTCAGTTGATACCTTTTTCCCATTTGTGTGAAAGGACAAGAATTTCTTGACRTTATTTTCTGAGGTTAGAAAGTGACTGTTTATATGCTACTGAAGCTGTTTCTGAGTCTCCTGATATTCCTTGGGAATTTAACAGCCATAATTTACCTCACCACTTTATTTGCCTATGGTTTTATCCCCATGTAAAAGTTACTGAAAATGAGGACATGAAGAAGAATGCTGTAGCAGTTATGACATAACCTTACAGATTGGGAAAACATCCATGAGAGACACTTTCTTTTATCTTTTCATCTCTGAAACAATGATTTCTGATCGAAATCTTGAAATCAGACTGAGAGAGCAGGCACAGTAGTGGGATCATGCTTGTATCAATCTGTACATCCACGTCAGACACCCTTTTCTGCAGACCTTCAACATACCCTAAATCTTTCTAATAAGAAGCTTTCCGTGTGTTTCTACATGGATACTTTCAAGGTGAAAGCTGCTACTCTGGAGCTTGGAGCAATAACTTCTAGAATAAATGTATGGATCTTAGCAGTGCAAAAAGAGAATTTCCAGCTGTCATGAATGCATATCCTCTGTGTACTGGACACAGATGTGTCATATAACACATTTTCTGACTGGTGACTTACACAAACAAAAGAGTGTGACAAGTGACTGAATGTGAAACATGCACTTTGCTGATTCACTCCATAAATCACAGATTAATGTATTTTAAAGTACAGTGTGTCTTTTTAAAGACTCATTGTGTGAGCAGTACTAAATAGTACTTTCTTGCCTGTCACAGTTATGCACYTCGATTCCCTTGAGGTCTTTACTACAGGCTTTAAGCAGCTCCCTAGAACAAGATGATATTCTCTGTCCAAGAATAGGACCTGGGACAACACTTCCTTCTTTAATACTGCTCTCCAGAGATGTTGGAAGTTTGAAGAGCCTGAAAGGCCATTGATAAAACTGTGGAACACACTGTTAAAACTAGAAGCAAATACAAGAAAAAATATTAAGGTAGTTTACTTCAGAACTAAAAAAACAACTAATAGGTTTATTTGGAAAGGGGACTTAACAACTGCAACATGCAAGTTGCATCATTGCCTACCTTGCCAGATAACTGTGTGCGTGTCTTGAAGAAGAAGCTCAGGCTCCCAGAGCACCCTGCAGGCACAGGTAGGTTCCTCAGAAGGGGGATCAGCAATCTGTGCAGTCAGGCCTCTAAGCCAAACTTCCTGACTTGCATATGTGGGTAACAGGCATGGTTTAACCTCTGAATCTCTCTGTGCCCAAAGTAAGGGTTTTGAAAGTTTATCTCTGCACAGGAACTCCTGTCCTGAATTTGTCTGCCTGATCTGCCTTACAGTTCTGGTGTATGTCTGTCTAAATTATTCCTGTGGGGAAGGGGACCCTCTAGTATGCTTAAGGTAGAGAGGAGCTTTTGTCTTTGAAGACCTAATAATTGTTCTGCCTAATGCCCTTGCCTTCTGATTATCTGTAGAGCCTGAATGCCTCCAGAGGCAAAGGGGAGACTGAAGAGCCTTCTCTGACAAGGGAGACCCAGTGTCCTGGAGCACAGACCTAACATGTAACAGAAGTAGATGGCTTTCCAGTTTCAACTTTATTTTTAAATCAAGTCATAGAAAGAAGAGGGTGCAAAAGCTCACTAAACATATCAGTGGAAACCACTGGCTCAGTTTTTTGTCCCCTCCCTTATCAGTCTCATAGAGAACACTTTATCCCATAGGAAATGTAATATTATCTCCTGAATGGAGTTGGTAACTGGTCATTTTATCATGAATATGCTGAGTGGATCAGAAGAGAGAACACATTTGAATGCAGCAGGAAGAAAATAAAAAGCAAAGAATGATGAATTTACAACAGCTGAGTGTTTTTTCAAGTCTTAATTTAAATGTAGTTTAACTGAGAACGCTTAACACTGTGCACCAAGTAGTCTCTTAAAAATATTCCAAGCTCAAAAACTAAATATATCTATGGAGAACTTCCACTGATYGTTTTTTTTGCATGAAAGTGTTTCATACTAGATGCAGGTTATTTTAAAACACCAAGTTGAAAGATAAAGGGAGAAGAGCCTCTGTCTATAAAACAGCAGTCATCTTATCTGCCAAAATCACCATTAGTTCTTTGTTCCATATCCTGTGTTTGAAAAGTCTTACCTTATAAAGATGTCAGGACTAAAACCATTATAAGGAATTTCCTCTAAGGAACACGTCCATTTGTGGAGAAATGTGTATTTTATGCACAGTAACTAATACATATGGCCTGCCATTTATGAAAAATTATAAATAATACTCTGTGCTGATGCTTCACTTTTGTGTTGTTGTTTTCCAGATGGGAGTTGCTGTAGTGGATTCATCTGTTGCAGGACTTGGTGGTTGTCCCTATGCAAAAGGTGCTACTGGAAATGTAGCCACAGAGGATGTGATATACATGCTGAATGGTCTGGGGATCAACACAGTAAGATATTTTAWCTTTCTTCTTAAGACTTTAAGGAAAAAATATATTTTTCTGGGAAACATATGATACATGCCTCACAATACCTTGTGCTGTACAATAAAATATTCAGAGCCCATAGCAGGTTTTGAAAATTCAGTGCTTCAGTATGGCTTGACTTGTAACAGGAATGAAGTTGTCTTCATCAATTTAGACTAGAAATGGTTTGTGTATTTAACATAATTTGAAAAATCCACTTCTTCCTACCTGGAGCTATGAGGAACTTAGTGGCAGCTACTTTGTGTCATTGCTCTGCCTCAGTAACCACACTACTCTAGACATTGCTCCAGAAGGCTGATCATCTCAACTTTTGAAAAACTGAGCTTTTGTCACAGTTTTGGATTTGGCTCATAGTGCCTATTAATTTGTTGTTAATTTTTCTGACTTCAAAGTTGAAAAAAATTTTGGTGTTTGAACACCCAAGCACAGGACATTGTTATTTCTCAGGTATCCACTTACTTAATATATTTCAAAATTGTACRGAAACTGTTACTGGCAAAGAGGCTTCACAGTCATTTTTATTGCCAGTCCTGTTCTTGGAGGAGAGGGCAGAGCAGCTTATGTGCACTGAGCTGTGCTTTAATGAATTTTACCAGTGAGCATCCACACCTCAAGAGCACACATTTAGTATCCCTGTCTTGGTTGACATGTTAATTATTCTATATTCCTAGCACTCAGTTACTGCCTTCTTCAATAAATGTRCTCCTTGGTCTTCCTGTCAGTCCCCATTTTTCTGGATATGTGACATAATGAGTTTGTGCTAACTCAGGCATTGCAGTGACTTTATGTTTAATTTACACATAGACTTGGAGAGTCAAGTTCAAAAGAGAACATATAAAGAGCTGCGAAAACTACAAAGTGGGTTGTTTGCATTTGAACTACTGCAGAAAGAAATCTAAATGCCTGATATCTGAAATAGGGTGATCTGGATTATTGAGGAGCTCGTTGGAACTTATCACTTGTTCTTAGGCTGCAATTTGTGTGGTGCACGTGCCAATGGAGCTCCTTGACATGCAAGGATTACAGAACTGGTTTCTGAATTGCACATTTCCTGAGCTCTGTTAAAGCAGATTCAGTGCCTTACAGATTTCACTGTAAGAATTTATCTGCTCTCATTTGCTTTTTAAGGAGTTCAGGATAGATGTCAGACACATATTTAGGTTCAATCACAAGTGTCCACTGTACAATTGGACTGTTTTGAACTGTTTGTACATACTTTGGGGTAGCTTTTCTTCATGAAAAAGATGTTTATTCTTTTGAAACAACACAATTCTTTGAAATAAGGAGGAGAAATCGTGCATTTCACTTTACATTGCTGTTCATCTTAGGCTTTTAGTATTGTCTTTCCTTGGGCAAAATACTCATTGACCTTTCCAACTGATAGCAAAAGGAAGTAATTAAACAAAAATAGTCTGATTATGTGAAATATACCATGTCCCAGGCTTCTTGATAAGATTGATTAATCTGTTAACAATCTGGTGGCCAAGCAAGAGTCCAGCTTGTCCTAAATGTTGATACCAAATCCCATGCAGACAATCTCACCATCAAATGATTAGTTCTTCTTTTGTTTGTTTTGGTGTTGGTTTTATTTAGATTTTGTTTAATTTTATGCAATAGCAAAACACAAGGCTTTGCTTTTTGAATGCTTTCTGGCTCAWTAAATAGTGTTTTACTGGATGAGAGACCTGGACCCTCAAAGTTATTACCATTTTTGTCTTTATAAGGTTGGTTGTTTTTGGTACCATTGCCAACATGTAAAATCATTAAAATCATTATTSAAGAAAACTATTAATATGTTCCTTTTTGTGTAATGGCACAAAATGAAATTGTAATGGCTAATGATGTCCATTTGCAAGGAGYACTTTCTCATGTTCATCTCAACTATACATTAAAGTTTTCAGCTGGTTGACTGAACTCACCTTAAGTGTCAGGCAATGTTGGACACTGGTTAAATTTAAACACCATTCATTATTTTAGCTTGGTTGGTCAGAGCATGGTGCTGGAAGCAGCTGGGTCACAGGTTTGATCCCCATACGGGCCATTCACTGAAGAATTGGACTTGATGGTCCTTGTGCGTCCCTTCCAACTCAGAGTATTCTGTGATATCTGAATTGTTGAGTTCAAATTGACCAGATACATCAAAATAATAATTGATGCTTTTTCTATACCGTTCTTCAGAACACATAAACAAGAAGTGACACATGAAATTAACCTTTGGCAGACTAAATGTGAAATAATTTTTAAGTCAATGAGAATTWAAGGATTTTGCCTTCTGGCAGAAACTTTTGTGATTTGAGGCACCTATCCAAGTTTATAGATAATATTAGAGGCACATTTCTTTGGTTTTTTTTTTGGGTGAGAAATTAATTCCGTGGTGTGAAGCAGTAATTCTGGATATATGGAGTGATTASCAAGTATACTTAGTAAGTACATTCTGGGTGTCTATCTGAAGATACATTATTTTGCTGACAACCTTACAAACACCTACAACTGTCCCATTCCCRTCTCTGAGTCATGCTAATGAATGCTGGGTTTTGTGCCCTCATTGTTGTCTTCTTTGGTTCACAATATTGATATTAAGGAAGACAGTATGAAATGCAGAGATTCATGTATTCCTTTTAATGAATGTGAACTGTGAAGGTATGTTTCTTATCAACACATGTCACTCTGTGCAGTGTTACAGTGATGAAAACATGACTATTGTGYAGTTTGGGGAGTTTATTTTGACATCTTCCATAATATAACTACCAAATATGTCTATGGTGGTATGTTGTTCATTTCTTCCTTGTTGAAAAGCACAGATGGATTAAAATTTTTT
Source organism: Alauda arvensis (assembly GCA_902810485.1). Lineage (NCBI taxonomy): Eukaryota > Metazoa > Chordata > Aves > Passeriformes > Alaudidae > Alauda > Alauda arvensis. The sequence continues at coordinate 897,115 of CADDXX010000345.1, read as the reverse complement.
AGACTATGTTATGTGCAATAGCACTTTACAAACTAAATCTAAGTAATGACCTATAAAGGATAAACAGAATAAGCTGAAATTAACTTTGTTATAACTGTGTTTAAATGAGATAGTTATAAAAGGATGAGTTTGAACTATGTGGTTTAGATGGTGCTAGCATTTYTTCAAACTAAAAATGTTTTTGATTGCATTTCKGCTAAGTTATTTMTATTCTCATTAACATTTTTAGCCAATTCCAAGAATGAAAAAGGCAAAGTTTCCCACAGAATGTGGAAATAAATGCTAGATCTAGTTAAAGGATTAAGTATTTAAGTCATGTTTTGGTCTGAATATTAGTGCATCAATTTGGAAGTGTGATGAAAGTGTAATTTGTACTCTTTAATGGAGAGTGACACCCTTCTCCCAGTTTTGAATGAATAATGTATTGGTAGTTCAAAGTCTCTTTTTGCATCCTTTCTACAGAAACTTTACTCTGGCTTCTACATTGCTCCAAAGGGAGCAAGTATTTATATCACTAATATGATCTAACTTTAAAACTTCTACTATACATAAGTAATAAAGCAGACATAATCAAGTGGTTTTGCCTCTTTAATCAGTGATCTGATTTAATTTTAGCAATCAAGCAGTACTGATACATATCACAGTTAAAGAACAGTTGGTCAAAGWCATGWTTTTTAGCATGAAGATGAAGCAGTTGAGAGTTTTTGCTCAGCTGTGCTATCAAGGTAAATTGTAATTTTGTATTGAAAYGGACTCCTTCAAGAAGGAGATTATAGTTATTCAAGAGAAGACAGGAGCCTGTTTCTCCTGGATTCAGTTGCCAGTACAAGTGTGTTTCCTCCATTTTCCTGAGCTGCAAGTGGGGCCCTTGCAAGCAAGAAGTTTTATAGTGTTGGATGACCAAGAAGTATAGCACATACTTAAGACACTCTCTTTTTCTTCTATTTTCTAGTTATAATTCCAGTTCTTTATTCCAGATTATTTTGGGGTTGAAAGATATTTCTCCAGTATTTGGCCCACTGCTAATGGGACAAGAAATCACTCTCAAAGTAGTAGAACCTTTCAAACAGCTGGAAACTGTAACGATCCATAAATCACTGCAGCTTTACTGATCCTCATTACTGGCCTATAGCATGGATCAGGCCCTTTGCAAAAATCAGACATTGGAGCAAAAAACTTGGAGTCTAAGCATGTTCAAGATGTGCATTTATTATTTTTAATATTTTTCACCTCTTTTTTAGGGAGTAAATCTTTGTGCTGTGATGGAAGCTGGGAACTTCATCTGCACAGCRTTGAACAAGAAAACAAACTCAAAGGTTGCACAAGCTTCCTTCRGTACTGGAACTATCCATTAAATGGACTTTTCTTTTTTGCAGCTTGATTACATTTTCCATTTACCTTGACCAAGGGCATTTGCATTAGGAAAAGAAACAAGAAGCAAGAGGCAAAATAGAACCGATAAATATTTTTTTTTTAATGGGAAGGGCTATTGTGTTGTACTGTCTTGTCAGGAATTGTCTTATTTTTAAGTAAGAAATAAAGGACTGTAGAGCAGAATCCTGTATTTGGTACTTCAACAGATGAGGAAAATGTATAAACACCGGGACATTTCACCATGTTTTAAATGGAATTTATAGTTCTTTTCAGGAAAACYGGGTAGAAGCAGTGAGTACATAATTAAATTTTAATCAAGATGTCTTTCAGAACAGTACAAATATYCTCAGTAGTTTATTAACTCTCACACTGTGTGTGGCCATTCTATTATGTATTTTATTTTTCTGAATTCTTGCTTTTCATTTGTCAAGTCACTGTGTTATGAACATGGAGCCAAATTTGAATTCACCGTAAGAWTTTTTTAGCTATAGAACTTCTCTTAAATTTTGTTTAACATCTGTTAAATTATGGATTACTTTATCTTGTTCCAAGACATTGTGGTGAAAGGCACTCTGCCAGATCCTTCAAATCCTCCTGCAAATTCCCTTATTTKTTACGTACGTTAAATTTGTTGTAGTTACCTTTTTTTTGGTCAACTTATTAAAACCTAATTATATGAAGCAAATAAAAATTGATGAGGTTTTCAACATCATTCAGGTTCACAGTGGTGTAGAAGGGGCTACATTTTCATCCAAGGTTTCATCAAACAATTAGATTTTTCATTCTGTAGACTGTGAATTGATATTCTCGTTCAGAAGCTTTTTAGGATAATAGTATTTAGCTGGATTAGCTTACACAGAGGAGACCACTTAAAATGTTTTCTTTTGTGCTCTACTGATAATGATGCTGTTCTTTTAAATGGCTTAGTTCAACAWGATGCCAATGAACTGCACTATCATTTTTAGATCAATAATAGACAAATGGACAAACTCAAAGAGCCTTATCCTATTTATAAATGTTCAAGTGTGCCATGAAAACACTCTCATGTTTTTCAGCCTGAAACTTCAACTCTTACTGTTTGGTTGTGTAAAATCTGTCTGTACTTCTGTGTGCAATTAACCTTGATGTATATTTTTTCTGAACATGGCCTGTTGACATGAAAACCTAAAACCCTGGACTGTGGTCTTCATCCATATTCTCAGTTTTCCTCAAAAAAGTGAAGTCTTGTCAAAAGGTAAGATGAAAGAAAGTGAAAGATAACACGTAAGAGAAGAAAAGGCTGAATAATTTTTTGACTGGGATTCAARTCTGCCAAGTTACAGCTGAGTTTGCTTTTGTTTGCCTTTGAAACACCAAAATGAAATTTTCTGAGATCTTTTAGCCAGTTGTGTAATTTGGAATTGGCRTGACTTAAGAAAATCAGCCTTCACATTCCAGGCAACACAAAGCTATAAATTTGATATACCTCTATCTTGTTTATGATGTAATTATAGTAAAAATTAATATAAGCTACTTTGTTTCATTCTTTTCATGAAAAAAGTARAAGGAAAAATAAAGAAATATGTTCAGGTGAGGCAAGAAGTATTTTGCCTATCATTCCAAAATACTAAATTTCCTGCAGTCTACTAAGAAGACTTTCAAGCACTCCTGAAAGTGTGAACACCCTGATTTTCCTGACCTGCCCCACATGCTTGGATCCGGATCAGCACAAAAAAGCTTTTTCCCATGTTTCAGCTGGGGCTTTGCTATTTAGCAGCCACTATGGCTCATATCTCAAAACATCAACTTAAATAAAACCAGGTCTTGAACCATTCACAGACTTAAAAATTCTGTAATGGATTAGACCCAATGAAGAGGTGAGGACACTGCACCCGTACTTAGGCTGTACTCAGTCTAATAAGTAGYAGTTAAGCCTAAATGTGGTGCCAGAATTGACATCTTAAAAACTTCCTAACTTATGCCATTTACTCCTGAAAGTGACTAACCTCACTGTAATACTTCCCCATTTAATATTAAAATTTCCAGTTTCGTTTTCTCTGTAGGGACAGAATTGGCTCATTTTGAGCTGAAGTCTGCAGTTTTCATGTAGGTCCTGATGGATTTTCTTCCACTCAAGACCATCTGAAAAGCATGTTTAATTGACATAAACAATACTGAGCTTCTCAAAGACTAAAAGTGAAGTCAGCCCTTGGAAAAAAAAAAGCAGTTGTGATGCAAACCTGAATGTGAGACTAAACAACTGAACTGAGACTGAGCTTGCTGCTCAGCCTGGGGAAATTAAACACACACCCATGACAGGACCACCATGGGAATGGCCTGAAGTTGTCCAGGGGAGGTTTAAGTTGRATATCAGAAAAAGGTTCCTCACCCAGAGGGTGGCTGGGAACTGGAACAGGCTCCCCAGGGCAGTGGTCACAGCACCAGCCTGACAGAGTTTGAGAAGTGTTTGGACAATGCTCTCAGGCACACGGTGTGACTCTTTGGGATGGTGCTGTGCAGGGCAAGGAGTTGGACATGAGGATCCTTGTGGGTCCCTTCTAACTCATCTTATCCTGTGATTATTAATGGAAAAAGAAAACAYTTTCTAGTAAATCTGGATGAATTTGTGCCACTGGCTAGAATGGAATTAAAAATTCCTAAGACCAGAAAAATCCCAGGAAAAGGATGTCAGTGCCTCTTCAACAGATGGCAGGGTTCTTTTCCTTGAAGATGGTGGTGAGGTCTTCAATTATCAGCCAAGTAAGGAACTGAACAGCTGGTGTCCATTTTCATGCCTCTRTGCACAGTGCATCCTAGTCTTCTCAGAATATGGACTGTCTGGTWTGCAATTCTAAGGCTCCTGATTCTCCCTATGCAGTGAAACAGGGTACCTATTAAATCATGTAGATGAACAACCTAAAATGTCTCAGTTCTTTATTGGATCTGTTTTAGAAACTACTTGGAAACTTGTGGAGAGCCTTAATTGCAGGTCTGTTATTCTACAATGATATGAGCATTGGAAAAGATGAACAGTCACATCTGGAGCCTGTATTTTACCCACATGTTCAGCTTCAACCACATTGTGAGTTATACTAATCCAGGGTGGAGGTCACAGACAAATAGATTGTTTGTCAGGATTGTTACAGAGAGAAAGAAACATAGAGCCAGAATAAAAAAAAACAGCAACCCCCAATCCAGTGTTTATGAGCCAAAGTTGCCACCTGGGATGCATTTAGGTCTGTGGGTCCAGGTGAGCATTCCCTATAAAATCATTGTTTATTTGTAGTGTGAGAGAACCCTGAGACTTCCTATGATCTGCCTATTGATATTTTTAGGTGTGTAAAATRCTGTTGCTCTTCTTTTCTGTGCTGGCATAATTTTGACTATGTAGAACATTTTGACACTTAATCTCTAGCTTTACAAAATAAGCATCCATTGCTTTTAATAGCAAAGGCTAATCTGATAGCTATGCCATGAGTGTGCATGGCTCACATTGGCAGCATTGACTTCAGCAGATAGTARAACAGCTGAGACTATACCCCTTCAATAACATGTCAAGATATGGGATGAGGCTCTCCAATGCTTCTGACTTCCTCAACCTTTATGCTTTTGTATTCAGAGTGACCCATCACTAGTGGTGTCTGCTCTTTTAGTCCCTATCACTGTCCCCAAGTGAATACACTGCTGTCACTTCACCCCAAAGTAGCCAGCTGGTGGTGGAGGACTTGTATCCATGTGTTTGGCTTCCATGGGCAGGTGTTCTTATCACTGTGTCATAAAAAATTTAAGTCCAGATATTACATTGTTAAAGGCATGACTGGTGTGCATTGTTGGAGAAGTTGATCAGTTCCAGTACTATAGGCATAATCATTCTTCAGTGCCTTCCAGAACACAGCAATGACAYAGATCCCATGCAGTTCTAATGTCTTCCAGAAGCAGCTTGCTTTGTAGTTCAAACGTTTGTGTATTYGGGCAACTTGGCTCTTGACCAGCACTTTAATGGTTCATTTTCGTGTATAACCAGAGCTTATGAAATAAGAACTAAATATTCTAGTGTTGTGAATAAGTCCAGAGAGGCTTTGGCTAATTTTCCTCTCTTAATAGTGTCATTTGAGTTCATAAAACTTTTATTATTGTATTAAGGAGTCCCAAAATGAAGACTRCATGTCTGTGAGGTAAAATTCTTCTGTTTGGGATCACTGCTGTTGAAATGAAATAATACTTATACATAGTGTGAATGTATAAAATCGGCCTATTTTTTCACTGAGTTTGTTTTAAGGGGTAGAAGTATTGTTTAGTTACTGTGATATCAGAAAATCGGTTCTTTCTGCCACTGAATTTTTCTGTAATTTAAAACACTGCCTTAAATTCTTTTAATTGGTTGTGAAGTATCTAGAAAGTGGCTAAACAGATRTAAGAGTGTCAAGAAGTAAATAAATTCCAGTTCTTGACTTGCTGATCAATGTTTTTCTTATGTTATATTTTTGAAGATTATTTTTCTCTACAGTCCTGCTGTAATGCAGTGTTGATCTTCATTGCTGCAATAACACAGCAGGCAGAAGGACTACAGCCAAAGTCAACTTAGTCCTTTGAAACCAATGTCAAAGAGATTATATGTTTGTCAAGGAATTGTCATGTATCTGTCTGGTTAAATGCATTTGTGATTTTGCAATATGTGGTGTTAAAGCTGAAATAAAACCCGTCCTGCTGTTTGTTGAAACTGATATGCTCCTGTATTACGGCAGATCCAGCAGCTCTGACTRACCAGCTCATGCATACAGCATTAGCAAATATAAGCTGTCACTAACGTGTATACCTGTGTTGACTTTGTTACCTTGTAATCCATTTGAGTGCTTTTTCTTAGGATTACCTTTTAATCTGATGTTCCTGTGTGTTTTCATAGCAGACAAATCTCTTTTAAGTTACTGGGGAAACATTTMTTTCCTCCATTAACTAAACATTAAAAGCTACAGGCAGGAATGAAGGTAGGAGTTGAAAAAATTCAATGAGGCATTATCTAACTTCAGGTGTTCCAATGCAGGATAGAAATCTGTGCTGTCTAAGTGATGTCTAAGATTCCCTACACACTTCATGGGAGACTGAATTACTTCAGCATGTGGTCTGAAACATCAAAATGCTGATGAAGAAACTTTCTTGGCAAAGCCAACAGCAAAATTTCCTACCCCATGCTACTCTTGAAGGGCCTCACCATGAGCTGCAGTTAATTATCTTCACTAGTTTGAACACAAAGGTTAGTATTTTCCTCAGTGGAAAGACACCTAAAGTAATTTTTTTAAAATAACTGAATGGTTTTCTCTGTTTTTTGGCACCATCTTCTGGTATCAAAGCTGCTTCCATCCGTCTTCTGTGTTCCTAGCTTGATCTGAAATCCAGCTCAGAGTACCAGGATGTGATTCCCACAACAGYCTCAAAAGGCTGAGCCCATGCCTATCCAAGTAGCTCATTCTTTTAATCACACAAGCAGGTGAGGCARCCAGGAAAAATGTTTCTTTTGAAGAATTCAAGACCCACTGTRGCATGATAGAAGTAGAAACTTGGGTTTTACAGCCTTGTAGCTTCACACTACATAAGGAGGAGCCAGTCTTGTGTACTTCTCCCAAAAAGCTTCACACATTTAATTTGAAATAATTGTTAGATAAAAAGCATAAACAATCTTCAAAGAAAATMCTGGAACCAAGCATTCTTCCTTTCAGATGAGAGTGGTGTAAGGCAAAAATGCTCTCTCCCTCTAGTGCAATCTGCCTTCATTTCTTCACTTTGGGATTCCCAGCTCCAGTGGAAAGAGGATGAATGCTACATCCTTACCCAAAATGACATGTGTTCTGGGAATCCTGTCATCAATGAGACTTTATCAATTATCCTCATCTGAGTATTGGATGCAGATGTCATACTTTAGGGGAAAATATATTAATAATGAAGCCCTTACAAAATACTGTTTTTTCTTCCATCAGGGTCAGACTCGAAGATCTTAAAGGTACTAACTGATTCTATGATTCTCTGTTCAGAAAACTGTGAACCAGTTAAAGTATAATCAGGATCACAGGAATACAGATTATCCCAGCAGAAATTCCTTTATTTAATAACTAACACCTAGATACAATTGACAGACTACTTTTTACACATAGAGAGGAGGGAATTACTTTTCCCATTAAGCATTTAACTCATCTCTTAAGACAGAGCCTGTAAAATTGCAGAACAACACAATAGCCACTAAATATCTTGCTGTCTCTCAGAGTAACATACCCTCATTTTCAAATACATCTTACATAATTATCTGTGAGTTGAGTTTCTAGTGTCTAAATATAAGATAATCAGAAAATAAAAATTTCGAAGACAGAAAGTAATTTTTTTTGTTTTTGTTGATTGAGGTTTAATTAAATTGAATTTAAATGGATCTCCTCAAATTTTGTGACATGGATTCATTGGTTTTGAAATTCAGACTGAAAACCAGCACAGGTTTCACGTCAGRTGTACATTTCCTGTATGAAATTTTGTTATCCAACATATTCTCAACAGTATTTTCAGTTTGAATTCTTCCCACCTCACAGTTTGAAAATTAAGAATATGAATATACCACTCTGCTGAGAGTTAAGCCAGATACTGCAAATTGCTGGACTGGTAAAGGAGATCTTTTTGATTTAAAAAACTAACCTCACTTTTCTGTTTCTGTATTTTTGTCCAAATGCTGATTTAGTAAAGACAGAGCATTTGATTGCAAAACAAAAAGGACTTTCTTTGTTTATGCAGATAATAGAAACAGAGAAAATCCAAGTTTAATAATTGTTTAAAATTTCTAAGCCTCTCCCCAACAGARCTGCATCCTTAAGATTTTGCTCTACAGTAATAATTTTTGCAAGCTACCAAAGCCAGAAGAGTCACATTGAAGAGTAGAGATTCTTGCTTTTCAGATCATGTTAATTTCTAGTCCTAGATCTGTCATTTAGCACAGGATGTGGCCCTGTGATCAGTTGTCTTATGGTCAAAACCAGAAGAAGTGAGTTACATTTAGAGATAATTCAAACAAAATTAAAACTAATCACATTCAAAATAAAGTTAATTAATCAGATGMTATTATAACAAGACAGTACTTGTGCTATTCATGGTAACAGTTGAATAAGAAACAGCAGTCCATTATTCTGTGCTCACCAGAACCAGATTGTTACAAAGCTTTAATAAAGACAACTCACTAGAAGTAAACAGAAGCCTAAATCTAGCAAAACAACTCAGCTATAGAGAGAAATGCAGAGCTCATAGCCACAAAGTGGGGTCCAGAATGGTGCTTAGGGRCCAAGACTCCCAGTACAGTGCAAGGGGACAATTGGGCACTTCAGGTCTTGCCTAGAGACAATGAATAGGAAACACAGATGATGAGATGGGTCATAGCTTCTCTCCTGAGAAGCAGGCACTTCAGCCCCAAGCAAGTGACAAGTGACTTTCTCCACTGGGCATTCAGACCAAAAAATGTTTCTAAAGTTTTTGTATTCAAAGTGGGAAACCTCACTCATTTCTTTTAAACCATATTGGAGGACAAATTAAAAACAGTTTCAGCAACAACATTTTGGAGTCAAAGCATTATTCAGAGAATCATTTTTAGTTCTGAAAGGGTTGTAATCCTGATCTCCTCCTACCCTGCAAGTGCTCCACCATCAAACTACAGGCAGCTTAGCTGTGACTGCTGCCTTGGGTACTTGGTACCTGGGAGCCTGGTGTACAAAACTGCCACATATGTGCTCTTTATCAGGGCTCTAAAATGTTTCTGAGTGGATTTTTTTTTTTTATTTCTTCCGTATGAATTGAGATCAGAAAGGGTGGGCTTCAAAGATTTCCATTGTTGGTACASCATTTATACCAGTGTCATGTCCATCTAAAAATGTAGGAAATGAACAGCTCAGGAAAGATCTGGGAATCTACACAAATAAGAGAGAGGACAGTTTTACCATTTTTTACCCCCTTTTTCAGCTTTTGAAAGGCTTAAAATAAGCTAATAAATATAAAAAATATTTTGTATGCTTAACTACAAAATTCCRTAATTTATTGTAGTTTTTCTAATATATATTTTATTATCACATATGTACAACAGGCTGGCTTTCAGGAACAGCCTTAAAAAGCATAAGCAACAGAGTAGTTCATCTGTGACTTTTATAATGGGCCATAAACATTTCAGAAGAATGGTCTGGCGAGGGACTTCTTGACTCATATTTTATTCTGCAGGCTCTGAAAATAAAGAATGTGCATGTATTTAACAATAAACTATGCAGCTTTTGGTTTGAACTTTGTCTTAATTGAAATCAGTGGCAAAATTACCCTCTTTTTATGATGAACACTGTGGTATAAAAGAATCCCCTTCATTGTTATTAACTCACTGTTCTTTCTTCCATTTTCTGTATTMTTTAAATCTGAATTTTCTTTATATGCTGATATTCCTGTAACTGCAAACCTTAAGAGAAAGCCTCTGTTCCCATATATCCTTGACTTGCCTTTTACATTTTTCTACAATTCCTCTTTGATCTGCCTYGGAATTTAATAATGAAATTTGACTCAATATCCCTCCCACTGTATATAGCTCCTGCTACATCATGTTCTGTTACCTATCATCTGACAGTGTAATTCTTGAAATCTGGCCATTTAATTTGGTCCAAGAAAATGTATCATTTAAGAAAAGGCCATGTTCATTTAACTAAGTGAATGCACATTTCTGTTTTCTTACCAAGCATTGGTGTATGGGCAGTTTCTCATATGGAGGGAGGGAGGGAGAGAGAGGGGAAAGGGAAAGGATGGCAGGGATGATGGGTGTTGTTTAGAGACTCCTATGAGCAAAAATGGCATTTGGCAAGAATATTAACTACAATAGCAGCATTCACSATTTGGTTTCTAAATATGTTATAATGCTGAACATTCTCATTTCCTTTTTGCATTACCCCTGCCTGCTATGGGGCTAGGAACGTAGTCTCACAGAATTTCTGAATTYAGATTTCACCTTCCCCTGCCATGGGACAGGAAATGAAACCTCCCAAAGCCCGGGATCTCTGCATGAATGGAGGGCATTGTAGATACATATCGTATTTCTCTCTTCCCTGCTGACACCCACAATGTCAGTTCTTTCCATCTCTGGGGCATGCTGGACTGTTTTTAAAGACAATCACAATGCCCACCTTTTAACTAAGTCAAAACGTTTTATTTTCTGTATTTTCAATTTCCTAGAACCAGTGATTAATATCCCTATCAGATTACCTGATCTTCAGGAGAGTCAACAGGACTATTCCTAGGATGAGAGCTATGCAGGAGGAGTAAGCAATAATGTAGACAGTTTCACCTAAAAATAAAAATAGAAAACAGAAAATAAACAATTGCCCTTTTAGTAATGAGAATCAGATTTGAGATATGTATTGGAAATCATACATATGTGGGCTAAATTACCTATCAATTTTGACAAAAGCAATTAAAAGGAGGAAAAACACCTRGATGTATGTCAGTGGTAGGAATAACTCCTCCTTTGCCATTTGATGCAACATAATTTTCAGACTTCTCCTAGTAAATACCAGGTCCAATAGCCCTTCATGTGTRTAACAGTACCTTTCACTCTGCTGCAGGGGAACAGCTTGTTGCTATGATTTTTGTTTTGGAGTATTCTCCCTATTGATTTTAAAATGTTACTTTTATTCTGTGTATCAGAGCAGRCATGGCTCTTACTTGTCAACTAGACTTATTTTCCTTTTTCACATATTACTGTAATTACAGTGTGGAGCAATACTCCACCTAGAATCAAATTAATGTAAAATGGGATCTAACACTGTTTTTCTGGGCCCCATTCCCATGGAGTTTCCTTTTTCTGTTAGGCATCTCACCAAAAAGTCACTTAGGTGGCTTATGTGCTAAAAATTCCAACTGTTGAAAAACTGGGAGCTGTTTCAATTTTTTTTTTCCAAAGGAGGAGTAACTTTTTTTTTCCTGAAGTAATGAATCCATCAGTTTTGATCAAATAGCTGAAGGAAACATTTCAGTTGAGAGTGTAATATAAGCCCTGGACACAGGATGGAGAGGTGTGGAGGTTASATGGCTTGACAAGTGACCACAAATGCAGAGTCACAAGCATAAAGCATGAGACCTTTCAGTGACTTTTTGCACTGATTCTGTTGTCCTCGTACAATCAGATAAGTTTTATTTATAAAGGAATKCAAATGCAGAGGGCCTGAGCTGCTCCCCAGCTTCTCCATCTTACACAGGCAATGAAACATTCACTAAGGGAGAGATGGATTCCTGGACTCATCAYTGAGCCACTTCTCTGGGCTGTGAGMAGGCCRTATTCTGGTCTCAGAATTWGTTATCASTTATTKTATGCTCCATGTGTTCTGTCTATGCCCACAMAARCCCTGAATGAGACATTTCTGTGCAYRCTGCATGCAGGCAGCAGCTGTAGTCTAYCATATGATACAARCACAGGTGKTATGGATGCTGCAGCAGCCCYRGGAAGAGAGAGTGAATATGTATTCCACAGCAAGGAAAACAAGGGGCTGAGCAGGRCATTGGAGCTGCCTGGCTTTCATTGTAGGACAGTGCTCACTTTTTCTCAAAAAACTCTCCCAAGTTAAAGTTTTCCCATACAGGAAAATGAGAGCAGTGCTCAAACCACCACAATTTGCACAAATRGAAAGAACATTCCATTTAATCCAGTAGCCTGCTGGAGGATATTTTACATGGTGAATTTTTGAAGAGGGGTGAAGTCTATCTTAGAGAAGGACTGTCAATAACATATATTAAAAACTACATCAGTTGGCCTAGCTCTCAGATTACAACATTTCTTTAAGATGATGGGTTTTAGCAAAAGAATAATTTGTAGGCATTTTTCTTTCAGTTTCTGGATCTGAATTGTACATGCAGTTATTTTTAAAACCTTTTTACAAGTATAGCAGCAGTTGTAAGGGCAACAGTTTCTTAATTTTTTGMAGTGGAAAGTGACTTTCACACAGATTTTAGGCAAACTGAAACTTTTAAAGTATGTCACCACAGAAATTATTTTAYCTAAAAAATTATATATTGTACAGTCATAGATGGMTAAAAATAGGCTAATAAATTTTCAGCAAACATTGTGATCTTTTTCTTAAAAAAATTTGTAAAAATGTGCTTCATTTCAATCTAACAAAACACTGAAGTGACCAAGTGAAATTCTTTCCTATTTTTTTTGACAAAATATGAAAAAATGCTATGTTCTTGATGAATTGCTGGTAAMAGAAATGCTGATTCAGTCCTATTGGAAACAAAGAGGGATTTTGGTCAATCTTACTCTAGTGCAGATCTACCTGCTTATGTACAGCTAGTGCATGTTCATCAGAAAGATTAATCCCAGCCTCTGCTCAGAGGTTTCTTGGCTACCTGYAGCTTGTCACAGGCTTTTTTCTACATTTATAAAACTGTCAGAYTGACAGTGTTTGATACCTTACCAATTAAACTCACTGGAGCTGAACTAATCTCAGTTCCCACAACAGCTGATACACTTAGAAATAAACCCTGCCAATTACTTGTTTCTCTAAATACTCAGCACAGCACAACTCCTCAGTAGGAAATATATGATAGCACTACAATTCAAGATGAAATTTAAACAGTTTTGGGTCAAGCCCAATTTTATTGTACCTCMCAAGAACAGGGTAAGTGTTCTGTATTTCTAGCTTCCTCTTCCATAAAAAACCCACAACTTAGCCTCAAAGCTCCATGGTGATGAAAGTAAATCCTTATCTTCCCATACGAATAATTTTTCAAACTAAAGTGCAGGAAGCAATATTTTAAATTATTTGKATCTGTAAAGTCATTGATATCATTTGCATAGGATAAACCCAAAACTAGGCTGAAGATGCATAATTAGATAGGTGTATTAGAAGTTTGGAGAATTTTTATTTGATTGATCACTTTTTGATATTRTTTCCAAAATGAGATCAAATTCAAGTTTACAGGAAAAGCCTYGTTAACTTTTCATATGGTTCTGACTCTGCCCACATCACATCTTGTTAACAGAGTTGTATCAGCCCAAAGATGACTCTGTTGGCCTGTTCCCTCCTGAGAATGTGAATGTGTTTAAATCCAGCCAARATTTTTCATAATCACATTTTTATACCAAAAGCAGGAATAATAATTTTTCAACTTCCACTGTTCTATTTATTTACAAACATCTTTGAATATATGTATATATGCTTAGATTTATTATTTATTGTGAAAGATTCCTTCTATTAGAGCAATTTTATCCAATGGGATGATTTGCAATGCTGCTGAATAAAATAGATAAATCTAACTGGTTTTTTGAATTGTAAACTATATTTTAAAGTATAAAACTAAGAAAAAGCTGAAGACATRCTGAGTTTCTTCTGAGTATGTTCATCTGTAGATGGCTATTCATTTCATTGGGTGAAAGAGTTCCTTGTATCTTTCAATGACAAAGTAAAGGATTCTGCTGAGATTTTAATGTAGAGACATCAGCAGATTTTATCTTGTGTTTTTCAAGCAGAAAATAGYCAAAGAAGCAAATGTCTTCAAAAGYCTTCACAGATGTGAAAGGCCAYATTTGACAACTTAACTGTTTTGCCTCTGTGCCCTGAATTCTTCTTGGGATTTGATTTCATTAAAGATAAATATTTTGTGAAGATGATAACTCCCTTTGCAGCCAGAGTAATGCACRTTTATTAGCATGTGGATCTAGGACACTGAGTTAGATTTTTAGCAGTGGGATTTATGAAACAATTTGCAGTATGGTTTTTACCATCAGGCAGATATCCTAAATCAAATTCTTCTTGACCTGGTTTCCTATGAGACTTTTATGGCTTAGAGTTYCCATCTCATGTAGGTGACAGCTACAATAGAATGAAGATTTTATTGTATGGTTCAGGCTGGTCAGCATTCTTCTTATTTTTCTAAAGCCATCCCAAGTTCTGGTAAGACTTCAAGGAAAGGTTTTTGGAAAGTATTTAGACTTSATTGTGAACAGAATTAACTGGGTGCAGGCTGCTTCTTGCAAATATTTGTCATAATCTCTGAATGAAATATAAAATGCATTTTACCTACTGAAAAGGTCTGCAGTTAGATCTAGTCACAGGGGTGCAATATCTCACATTTTGCAATTTCTCACTTTCAGTGCAGTATTTCTTGTATTATGACTTGCATTATTTGACCACTAGAGTCTCATTCTTACTAAGGATTCAGGCTCCCTCTGTAATTGGCATGGAGAAGTCAATACTTTCAGCAAATGCCAAAAGGTTGAGCTACTCTTCCTTTGAGGGTCCCTGACTTTTTCCTCTGGCTACACAAAGCACTTGGATGACATGCATGATTCTTAAGTAACTTTAATGCTAATGCTACAGCCAAATGCTTAATTATGCACATACAGATCTCAGGACTCCCATTCCCTTAATCCATTTTTTATCCTTTTTATCCCTTATCCAGGTTGCCCACTTCAGCAATAGTTGAAGGATGGAGAGGTTAGAAGTCACTTCATTTTCTACTGCATGCAGAGATTGAAYTATTTTTTTCACAGTTAAAAGTGTTCTGTATGAATAGTTCTGGGAACTAATTTGTAGTATGGTCTGGAGAATTGTAATCTGCCCTGCACAAGGTAGAACAGGTCATTCTCATTAGAGGTGATATTTGTGTATTAAGCTCTTTAGTGTTCTCAGTCTGTAATTGGGCCCCTCAAAAGGAAATACGAAATAATGTTATTTCAGCAATGAAAACATCTGTATATTAATTCAATATCTTTTATGTTGCTTAATTTCTTACTGCAAATGCATGGAAATAAAARCAGCTGCAGCTCTTCAGCCCATGGGATACTGYGTGCCCTTCTTTTGTGTAAGAAGGYAGTCTGATGGAGTGCAACACAAGCCCCTTCTCAGACCACTTACTGTGGCTTCTAATTTTGTTGTAACTCCTACAGAAAGTCAAGAGAGATGGAAGTAGGTGTGACATCAAAGTTAATAATTTGTATTACACATTATGACTACCACTCTCCAATGTCAGTACAGAGAGTCAGGCTCTGGCAGACCTAATACCTAAATTGTCCCCAGTTATAATACAGTGATTGTGAGAAATCTATTTCAAAACCATTCATCAGAGTAATTGGTTCAGYCTGATTAACTTTATTTTGTGGATACATAAGCTAAGCCAAACAGGTAGGGATGGTTCCAGACCAATTGAAGGAGCAACAAGTGCAGCTCACTCACCTGAACCCACCCAAGGGAGCAACCCTTGGTCTTTTCTATCATACACCAGGGATATCTCAGGAGTAGTGCTGTGGAAATCATGGAGTGACTTGCCCAAACTCACCATTAATTGCAGAAGAATGGAGCTGTGCTCCGGAAATCTTTTCCCCTGGCATTTCTGTATTCACCCAGTGAAAACCCTTCTTCTGAATAGAAATTTGACCTGGATATTGAAAAGAAAACATCCATTAAAAATATTACTTTAAATAATAATATAAGAGAATATTGTCTGATGTTTTGCAAACAGCCACAGAATTTATAAAGGGAGCTATTTAAAAATACTGTTTACTGATACTTAATGAACAAATTGAATGAGAGCATAACAGTTCTTCCTGTTCCACCTCAGTTTTTCTTACAGACAACAAGCATCCTTTAAATATATTCTCTGCCCTAAAACAGCTGAAATTCTCTTTKCACACAAACTGTTTCAAAAATAGGCCCACCAAAAGAATTGAGTMCACCAAACCAGTGCAGAAGTGGTGAGAAAGGTGTAGCAGTCTGAAGTAATTTCCACAAGGCAGAGTTTATTCTCCACCTGCATTGCTAGACCTCAACAAGATTTTTCACAAAGGCCCCTCTCAGWGGGCATAATTTCATGAATATATCTGAAAATACATATCTTCTGTTGMAATGAAAAACAGGAGGTTACTTAAGTGGTATAGTTTACAGAGCAGGAGGCTAAACCATACAAGGATATGCCTGGTCACTCACATTAACAGCAAGCTGAGAAATKTTTGTAATACAAGAAAGGCTCACATTTGCAACCTGGAACATTGTCCAAATAACAATGGACTAAACTTACCTGTAATCTGGGCTTTTTTCTGTGAGCTCCAAAAGTACAACCCAGAGTTAAAATATTTTGGAAACTTAAATTTTTTTCTTTCCCTCACTGACATTTTTGCTTATTCCTGTTGAGACACTGATCCATATTGGCAATGATCCACACTGTGTTTCTGCTTCCTACAGCAGCAGCCAGTCACAATTCTTGCCTTTCACTGAGTCTGCAATCCTGTGAGCACAGCCATGAGAACCAACACTGGTAGCAAAGGCAGTGCCATGCAAGGGTAGGAAAATGAGATGGTTTGTGGGTATGTTTACACCCATTCTAGAGGCAAAGATCTCCTTTCCAAACCCTCCTTACCCAAATAGGGTAATTGCCTATTCAGAAACATTTCAGAGTTTAAGATCATTGCCTTTGTAAGAGTGAAAGTCAACTAAAGATCACCACCAGGCCAAGAGGAGTAAGTCAGCAGATGGGGTTGGGTGGGCATTGCAATGGAATAGTCACTCCACATCTCTGTACTGCCACACAGAGGATGGTACTAAAACATGCTTTATAATAAAACCCATAATCATCATCATCATCATCATCATCAGTTTGGCTGCATTACAGCTGGACATCTAGGGAAAAAATAAAAAGCAAGAACAGCACTAAACTGCAAGGGTAGAGTAGGTGCTGATCCACCAAAGGCTCTGGATCCCCAAGTTCTTTTTGTTTAACAGCCAGGAAATTGTTGCACAACACAAGAAACATAAGCTTCTGTTCTTCAGTCCAAATTAGGTTAGAGAAGTTTCAATCACAAAAAACCCTCAAACCATTTTAACCTGAGACTGCTTCAGGGAATAGCAAAATCTCGTCAGCAATTATTTGATTATTCAAACATGAGGACCATCTTTTTGCTTTGTAGGTTAAGAAATAACTAACACAATGGTGTGTTCACACATTTGGACTGTTAAATTCAGCTCTAAAGCAAGCAAGTAAACAATATTCTTCAGCAAAATCACTGCTAGGAGTCTCAAGTCTAAGTGTGTTACATTATCACTTTTCCAGGGGAGTTGTTACAAGATTTTTAATATTTTCTTGGAGTACGGATTTGAGTAATCATTAACCAAATGTCTCAGCAACTTGATTTTTATTTTTGGGTAGCCTTTGAGTGACACAAAAAAATTAAACCCTTATCAGTAGTACCATTTTGGTTTCTAGGACTAAAAGAGTAGCTACTTTATTCAATGAAATGCATGCATGCAACCCATATATGTTTTCAAAATACTGTCCAAYAGACAAAACTACAAAAGTACCATTTCTTTTCATTGAAATCTTTAGGTATAGTTTCCTCCCCCAAGTTAGTTTAAGAATATATATAATTTTAGAGTGTACGTGTAGAAGATATCTGGCATATGCCATGATGCACTAAAAAGTAACATATCCTAAGAAGATCTATATTGCAAAATAGTTGGTGTGGTAAGTCAGAGATTTGAGGAGAAGAGAACACTTTGGTCTTTGGTTGACAGACCAGACGTCTGCCTGCAGCTGGAGCACTGCAGAGGAACCTTCAGGTTCAGTTTATGCTGCAGGAGACCAGGAACCACCCTATGATAGAGAACCACCCTGTGACCCAAGATACAAGAAATGGGGGCAAAGAGGAGCTTTGCTTTGAAGACACTTTGCAGATTCAGACTAAAACATAAGTATTTGCTCCCATATTGACATCTATTGCATTAACAAGTCTCTTAACCAAAGGCTTGGCAAGGAGATGCATATTTAACAAAAATAATTAGCTGATTAGGCACATCAAAGCCATTTCTGGTTCTGACAAAGTACCTAAATTTCATCTCAATTACACCCAGTRTTTTTACTGAAGACCAAATCCTAAAGCCTACTTTAAACAATTGAAGCCCTTTTCTACAAAATGAAGTCTGTTGCTAAGTATGTGTAAGGTTTACTCATATTCAGACTCCAAGAGGAAGAGAAAGAGAAATCAAATGCTACTCCACATTGTTTGTAAAAACGGTGTACCAAAGTATAACATTAAGCCRAGACAGGAAGACTTTGGACTTTTCWAATCTGCATATTAATATAGACTCTGGAAATAATTTCTTTATTTCAGAAAATTCAAGTAATGGGACATGTAGTCAATTTCATTGATTTACTACTATTATAATTTTTTTCCCAAACCAGAGGAAGAAAACTGTTTGTCCAATTATTTTTATTTGGATTTTAAAAACTCACAGCTATAGATCTTGCTGAAACCAGTGGTAGCAAAGATATAGTAAAGTATAGTAGTAAAGATTTGATGTAAATTATCATCTTAATTCTCTTTAAGACTAATTATTCTGTAAAGCTGTAAGCATCACTCACGTAAGTCACTGAAGCAGGATTTGCTGTGCAGCATGTGATGGAAGAGCTCACACAAAGGCTGCTCCATGACAGGCAAATTTTGGCAGGTGCACTCCATGTGCAGCATTGAGCCCCAGCTGCTGATGTAGGCTGCTTTGCAATCAGCGTTGGCAGAACAGGGAATGTCACCCTTGATTAAAGTTTCAAGACAAGCTCCATCGTTGTAGCATTTTTTTGTCACATGTCTCCAACACTTTGACCGAAAAGTTGTGTATTTTTTCCTGGTAGGGGAAGAAAAAAAAAAAAAAAAAAAGAAACAAGTGTACAATTACACTTTAACAACTGTGCTTTCATAAAAAGACATTTAATGAACACCACTAAAAGACAGTGTATTTCCAAGGTACCACTTAAATCTTGAAAATTGCAATAGTCAGTGATGGCTGACATAAACTCTGCTCTGATTTTGAGAAAAAAACAACTGCACTTCTAATCAGCACCTGTTTCCCAGAGTCCAGGAAAAATCAGTGTGAATTCCAATAGTCTTAGATACTCAGAGAAGAAATGTGAATACAGGACTTAGATCAGCCATCACAATGAAACCACACCAGGTGCAATTCTAGTGGATCAGTTTTTGAGCAGTGTGAAGGAAGAATAAACATTCAATTTATTTTGCATTGAATAATCTACACCCAATGTCAACTCTTTGGCYCCTCAAATACCAAAAAAATACAAAATATCCAAGGCTCAGGAAAAAGTGTAAGTACTTCAGTGAACTTAAAGATAATTTGATAGCAGAGATAAATTACATGATGAATTAAYTAGTTACACAGTTCAATAATCTCAAATTATTTCCATTTATTTGCTGTTAAAATGGAATAAAATTGGCCTTTAATACACTGTATATGACAGTAGAAAATATCCATTATAAATTAACTAAAAATATGTAGATATTAATTAAAAATAAATCGATCACATTAAATTTTAGGGGATGATAAAGGTAAAGTCTAGTATACTGTACATTAAGTTATTAAACTATTCTTCCTTAATCATATAAATATGTTATTAATTTCCTGTTAGTATTTTGTAGTAGGCACATGAATGTCCCACAGGAAAGCATAGACTTTTGCAATACTGGCTAGAAAAATGTTAATATTTTCATTACTGAAGTAAAAGTTTCAAAGGAGATGCCGCCTCTGTTCTCATGGAATTATTTTCATTCACCTCCTGATTTATGGATGTGGCTAGCCATAATTCACAGATTAATTTTGCCAATTATCTGCATTTATTGTCAGTGCCAGGAAACATTACTGTTCCCAAAACGATGGGGAATTCAGCCATTGTGATATTACATGTCTATACATGTACAGACATTTATAGCCCTTTGGCTGTTCTCACTGATATCAATATGAATCATCTGCACAAAACCAAAACCATCTCTTGGCCTCCTGGTTTATTGACTGGAGGTTAATTTGAGCATAACTTTGTTTTTCAGTGTAGTCACCTTGTAGATTAGAGCTGAATTTCACCTCAAAGTGGGCCAATTGACYGACCATAAAAGGAGGCAATTAAGTTGAACCACAAGTATGGGTAATCCCGTTGCAGGATTTAAAAAATATAAAATGAAACTTTGGAAAGGCATTATCCTTCATGAGTTTGGTGGTTTGTGCATGTTTCAGGCCAGATTTTTGAGAGGTTTTTGCAAGTGTCCTTGAGATTAAGAAACTAAGACAAAAGTTTATTTAAACAGACCAAGTTGGTTGCATGGCTGTTGGGYACAAAAGGTCAGACTCTGCCCTCAAAAAGTAATTACTTTTACCARACAAACTTTGTCTGGTCTGCTGCACAACTTGGGCAAATTGCTGGAGGGCAAAGGTGCAGACAGGCAGGTGTTATCTGAAGAAAGTGCTAATGAAAATAGTCAATGGCATAGTTTGTCCAGCAGAAATGGTGTTAAGTGTCATGATACAGGCAGAAGAAAAGCCCACATTTGATTCCAAGCCTTTCTGAAAATTAATCATTTCAGTTTACTTGTGGGATTACTTCTGGAATTACCACAGTTGATGCAAACATCTGTGAAGATGTCAAACATGGCAATGCAGTGCAGAAAATAATTTTGTTATAGCTGAGATATATAGAGTATAATAAAAATGGTTTGGCCAAATCATTATYTAAAAGCACCTTAGTGGGCAAAATACTTCTACTCACCTGCAGGATTCATTCTCTTCACACATGTGGATTACAYTCAGACATGATGGGGGTGGAGCTACAGTAACTGCACAGGGCTTGCCATGGAGAAGTTCCTTGGCTCTGTGACAGGAATCATCATGCTGGATACAGTCACAAAATATCATCATTTGGGCAACTTCCAAAGGCATGTTTCCATAGAAGAACCTKATGGCTGCTTGACATCCTTCCACRTTGCACTTCTTATTTACTGAGCAAACTTTGAGGTACAGGGACARTTGTTTGTTGCACACTTCATCTTCCACACACTCCCTGTTCACATCCAGACAGCTTCTGTTTGTCGTGTACACTAAAAAGAATAACACTCTTTAAAATAAAAATCTCAAGAAAATTTATCTCAAGTGATGACTGTAGGTATCCTGTCTACAACATTCACAGTAAATCAAGCTTGATTCCCAAAACCCTGATTCAGCTCTCCCAGCACTGCTTCTTTTAAGCCTACTGAGTAACTACATTCTTCTTTCTTGTGCTGCTTGGCCCTCACAAGCAACCCTTCAGAAACTGATGAGATCTCCAGTGTGCAGTCTTATGCTAGGCTATGTAAAAAGTAATGAAGAAGATCATATAAATGGCATTTTTGTGCTTCTAACATCAGTTTGGATATTTCTAGACTATGAAGTAAACCTTCCAAAAATATCGAGAAAATTCTAGACCCTAAAATTCCTATGGCATAAGATTTGCCACTGGAAATTTGAYAGAATCATGATTGTTACCTGATTTATATTTATATTACTTGATTATTATCTGCTACATTTTTGGGTTCTTCTCTACCCAGTACCTGAACAGAGAATATGTTGGACCTATTAACTCCCTGCACATCCATTTGAATGAAAAGTATTCATTTTAATCTGAAGGTACATTGTACACAATCTGAAAAAATGGAGATAAAATTGTTTATTAGGATTCATAAGTAAATTCAGRCTTACCTTGTTTGGAGAGAGCAGATAAACCCCACTGTAATTGTGTTTCCATACTAATRTTTTCTAGGAGAAAAAGATACAGGCATAAATTGTAAATAATATCTTAGCTTTTTAACTTTAAAGCATTGGCTGTCTTACTGGCATAGTTCCAGGAATAAAAATAAACAAGAATAAGACAAGTTAGTTTGAGCAAATAGAACCCACTAACAAATTCTAAACTCACTATTACATATATTTATAAGTTTTGGGGTCAAAGCACAGTTTATCAAAGGCTGCTGGGTTTTTTTACATAATTATAGATCCTATGAACTCAAGAAGAGTTTTTTAGAGCTTCTCAGTACATTATGAAGTCAGATTTCTTGTGAATAAATAAAAGCCAGAGGCTTCAAAGTGTTTATCAGTTTGAGGACCAGTTTTCAAGTTCARCTTACTACTCGTCATGACCTAAAGTCAAGGCTGGCAGACAATTCTTGCTACAAGAAAATTATTTTTATTGGCCTTATACTGTTTCTTGTTATAATGAAAAACTAAAACCAACTTATTTAGATGAGGTTGTATCAAATTAACACATTGAAAGACAACAGTATTTGCACTCAGGCTATCATTTTCTATCAGATTGTGAATTTATTTACAAATAAACCTCCTCAAATGATCTTGTTTTCAATGTTGAACTGCAAATGGGCAAGAAAACCTTTTTTGTAGACTGTGGATGCTACTGTTATGGATGAAGGCATTCTGGCTGCTGGAACAGCACTAACCTGTATCAGAGAGCAGATTTTTTTCACCGTCAACATCAGCATTATTGTCATCATCATTGCCATCAGTTTCACTAGCTCCTGAGGCTTGGCTTTCCTGAGAGTATTGCAAACAGGGATTGTTAAATATTCCCTTCCAGATTTTAATGCACCTCGTTTGAAGTGGCTCTGAGCACGTGCACTTTCCCAGAGCTGTTTTCCTCAGTTCTTTCCAGGCTGACAAACACTTGGCAGGCGTGGGGAGCCTGCAGGTGCCTGCAGCAGGCTGGCAGGCTCTCTGGAAGCTCCTGTAGGCAGCAGAGCAGCGAGGCTCCCCCCGGCAGCGCCGCTTTGCAAGGCTGCACTCGCTCTCCTGCTCCTCCGAGCGTCGCTGGTCTTCAGGGCGCCTGTGCTGCCTGATGCTCACTTCAGTGTCTGACCTCGGGAAAGACTCCAAATGGTCTGCAGGAACAGGTATAAGCAGACTTGTCAATCAAATGGATGATGGATCATCACCACAGCACAAAAACTCAGGAAAAGGGTAATTGTCTTAACGCATTACAGTGAGTGAAACAGCCCCAGTTTGATTCTGAGCTGTGTGTAAACAGATAATAATTTCAGAGTCTTGCAAATTAATGAATCTTCCTCATGTTTATTGTGTGCTCTTAGCTGTATAGCAGAGCCTACTCTAATAGTTCAGCTGCAAAACAATAGTAACAAATCCTCACTAAAATGCATAAAGACTTCAGCTTCACATAGTTTTAACCACCTACAGTTTGGTCATATCGTGGCTTATCATCTTAAGCAAATGCATAATTTTTAAAGAGAGAATGACAGTTCCAGAAGATGGTTGATGCATTACCTAAAATAGGAATTTAAGTTAGGGAGAATGACTCCTGGAAGTTGTAAWAGCAACACCATATGCTATCTTTTGTTGGTAACCTCAACACTACTGTAAATCCATCCAAACTTGTTTCTGTAATGGTGAGAAATGTAATCTCAACTGGCAAAAAGATATAACAGTACATCATTTTGCTAGAAGCAAAAGCAACTGCTCCAATGACATCAACACCAGGTTTCAGATATYCATCCTTCTTGTTTGGGGCAAGTCTGGGGTAGATCAAGATGTTATTATTCCCTCTGCAATAAGGCCATATATTCTAGTACTGTATGAGGAATGCTGCGTGATGCCAGTGGGGTGTGATGGAATCACTTTAAAACTCACTTTGCAGACTCTCATTCATTGGCTGATTTTACCTCTTTTGTGTCAGCTTTCCTAATCATTATGCCAGGAGACTTTGGACAAGAAACTGCAATTTCTTCATGTATTAAGTAATTTTCAACTACAGAGACAGGCTTTATGTAGGGATAAGAGTTCTCAGAAAAATGAAAAATAAATTGAGGTGAGCTTGTCCCATTGATTACAAGACAACTTTTAAAGAATGCACTCTATATATTATATACAGCTTTATGAAGGTGGTGATTATGTTTCACACATCAACAGTAGCCTCTCCTAGATGTACTGAAAGTCCTCTTGCAACACTGTGTGACACAMCTGCACCCCTGTGCATCCCCATTCCCTCATCCTCCCATTCAGAAGGTGCTGGATGTGTCTCTCTATAWACACAACTTCCCAGTGGCTCTCAAATTTCCATGGGCAATGAGTAGCCCTCAATACACATGGTGTATACACATATCTATTGCTTTCCAGTGGATTCTACAAGAATTTTAGAATCCATTTGAATTTCTCACATGCRTTTTATTGCTTTTGCTTGTGGCATTTCTTTCATATGCATGCTGGAGCATGAATATCATAGAAAAGACAAAACTAATTTTTTGGGGGCATTTATCAGACTTGAGAATATGCAAAGAAAGCTGAATCCACTTAAAATGGTGATTACAAAATTACTGGGTTTGGTCTTCACAATTACAACTTTCTATTTAGTTACCTGTATTAATGCTGCAGTGTTTCCCAAGTAAAGTTGTGATGTTGCAGATATTGTCTGTGGTGCAGACACAATTTTTAAATCCTGGGTATTCGTCAGCCAGGACCTGGATTATCCTATTACATCCAACAGTGTCTTCTGCCTTGCATCTATTACCTAGAACTCACCATAAAATTTTAATAAAATTATAATGTTTTATTAGTTTTTTATGAATGCTTAAGGGATATAGTTACATAAAACAATTCAGTTGAGGAACAAAAATAATATGCTTTGCCAAGAGAAGACAGTTTGTCATATTTTACAAATTTTAAATAACATTCAAAGTAATATAATAAAGCTGTGGATAGAACATTGACTTCTTTTAATTGATCTGATCCATTGCCAGAATATCTTTCATTTACAAAGTACATAAAACCTTAAACTCAATCCTCTTATTTTAGGCAATAAGGCACTGAAACCTTATTAGAAAAGACTAAAAAGGTGCCCAGGAATGGAAGGGGCACACCCTGAACTGAGAGATTTATCTTGGTCCTGTGTAGTAGAAATGAGGTGCCTGGCACAGGGACAGGAGCACACAGTGCAGGCGTGAGGCATTGCCAYATGATGGAGTGAGAGACAGGACACAGAGGGCAGACCCAGACTCTGCACTGAATAAAACTGCAAAGTGGTGTGTCACCAGCACCATGGGCAAGATTTGATGTGAACAGAGTTTTAAAATCACTTACATGTTGTTGACACAAATAGTAGTGGAAGGCACTGGAGACAAAGCTTTGCAAGGGGAAACAGTGCATTTTGCCTGAAATAATGAGAATCAGCTATTCCAGACTTCACATCCCTGCTCTGATCCCCTTTATTCAAACAGTTTCTGCAGTACCCTTTCTCCATTTGCTGACTAAGGAGGGTTTGAGGCATATATTAAATAATATACTACTAGAGGGGAATGCCACAGGCCAGCAAGAGCTGCAGGTCCCAGCTCTGCTCCCACTCCACATCTTGAATCAGCAAAGAAGGAGGTGATGGTGGCTGGGATTGCCTGTATCTCTCCAACCTCATCTTCAACTTTCCTTCTGCTTTTYCAGAAGTACATCATGATCCCTGACCCTTAGCCCTCACAATTCTAGAAGTCAAGAAACTCAGGAGATTTATCAAAGGTCACAGACACAGGATACTCCCTGACAAGAAAAAGAGGATGGAAAGGATGYGGTGACATGGTCCATGAAGATGAGTGTGTGGATATTCTACTCTATATTTTATCAACTAAGTAAGGGATAATAAAAGAATTTCAGGAAAACATATTCTAGTAGAAAAAGAGCAATAAAGATCAGGAGTGACTTGTGTAAAAATTAGCTTATTCACAAAATTTATGACTGTTTTTTCAAGGTCCAGAGTACATTTCATGGTTGAAGGTGAGTAGAACTTTTATTAAGAATAAACCCCCAAACCCCAGTATATTTTGTGCAGCACCCCAGTCTCACTTAGCTCAGCTGTGACACTGACAACTCGTGGCCAGGAGTCAGGGGCTGTGTTCAGTGGCCCCTGTGCTGTGACCCCACTGTGCTGAGTCAGCACCTGGGGCTGGKGGAGAGGCTGTGGGGCCACAAACATACAAAGGGCACAGACAGAATCAGGAAGCACATCAGATTTATGGGGCTCCTTTGCATGACTTCTTGAAAACTGTGTAGAAACACCTATTATCAGTATTGTTCTGTTTGTACATGGTATTGATTCAGCTGTGACAAACAGCAGAAAATATTTTATTACTGGTTTTCAATTACTGTTGCTTTACCAGAGATTAGTTCTAGGTAATATGTTTTATCTTATGCATATGCTTCTAAGGTATTTACAAAAAAAAAATACACAAAACCAACCAAACAAAAAAACCCTCTCTCAACCTAATCTTTAGCAGCCATTATTCATAATTTGATTTATTTATAGGTACATAATTCATGTACACAGGATCACATATAGAAGCATGACAGAGTAGAAGCTGACACTCCCAGAGTGATAATCTCTCCTTTTGCTTAATCAGCTCTTCAGTCATCTCAGTGGGAATTGAATTTGAAGATTACAGGGGAAAGTCTGAGCACTGGTGAGACCACAGTTTGGCTAGATCCCCCAGATCCTTCCAACCTCAATGAGTCTGTTATTCTTAGAAAAGTAAACTCATCCAAATCTAATTCAAAATGTGATTCCTTAAAATTTAAGTGATCTGAGTTGGTTTTTTCTTTTAAAAACTTTTTCTGTTTTCCATTCAGAAAAATTAAGAAAATTTATACTTRTGATTAAATCAGAATTCAGAAATGTCTTTTTTTTATACTGAAATAACAGAAGGAAAAAAAAAATAACCAATCCCACAAACAAACCCCAAAGCCTTCATTCTGCAGTGCTGAAACTCTTCTGATCTTTTCAAACTGATAAATCAAAATTTAACATATCTGTCTTTTCTATCCTGACCTGGAAGCTGATTCATAGACATTTTCACGCTCTTTTCTTTCCACCATATTTTGGCCACAGAGGTGAAAGAAGGATCAGACTCTGAAGATTCCAAACTGAGACTCTGGAARTGCTGCTGGAGTAGTGGGGAAGCAGTGAGGGAAAATTTGACAGGAAAAGGAGTGACTTAGGCAGCAGTTTGAAGAGTGTTCCCAGACCTGCGCTGAAGAGCAAAAGATGGAGGTCTTGATAAYTTAACACATTTAACTTTGAGGTTACAGTCGGATGGACTGAGTTATTGAACTCATACCCTAAAGGAGTTKAATTATAATTTAGTTTAGTAGTTAGGTTTTGCACCAAGAAGCCAACAAAACAAATATTTACCCTATTGTCTATTGCCTCCAATGTTTGTGCTCAAAGGACMTTTCCCATTCCTACAGCTCATCCATGAAGTTTCTAGACTTGCACATGACAGACAGTACAATGTTATTCTTACTAATGATGCTGCTGGTASGTTTTCTATCCCTGTTTCTGTGTCTGGGAGGTACCATCAGCTGTCTGACTGGATTTACATGCTCTGGGATCATGGTACCTAATGAGCACATTTAGTATAATTTGTCCTAGACCCAACACAATATCTGAGTGCTCTGCAATGCTGGAGAGTCCTTGCCAAAAGCTATTATCCCAAGGAAACATACAGATGCAAATCCAAACAAGCAATCACAAGAATAATTATTTCTGGAAGGTTTTTCTGGCCCAGTTACAAATATCATTAATATCAGTGAATAAGCACATAGGACAATAAGAGAGAGAAGTGTCATTTAATGGGACAATGTTGTACATCCAAAGARGAGCCACAGAAGTAATCATGCTGGCCCACCTCACCTGGCTGCAGGATATCAAGATTAACAGGCTATAGCACAAATATATATYTTTGTGGCAAGTAGTAGTCCTGGTGCTAATGTGTTTGTGAATTATGTGAGAGAAGCAAATTCAGCTTGTTCTGTTTTGGTTCTAGACAGCTCATCTTTAAGCCATTTGAGCCAAAAAGTACTGCATATTCAATTTTTTTCGCCCCTAAACATCAGCCATATCTTTTGAAACTGTTTCACTTAACATAAAATATTTAACAGATCAATAGAACATGGGCTGAAGCCCTGCTGCTTTGGAGACTGTTGTAATTGTTATGTTATCATGGATTTTTCATTTACTTCTTAAACATATTCAGCCATTCTATGCAAAGTAGGTRAGTTTCTGGGAAAAGACACACTAAGAAAGACCCCTCAGAGAATTTTCTACTCTAATKGTTTTAAATATTGTCTTGTGACTTGGGACATTTGGGACAGCAAATACATGCAACARATCAGACAGAGGCATTCATTCAGGTAGCTCACACTGCAGGTGAATGCTTTAGCAGTGGCTTATTGACCACAAAGCCAAGCAACTTCTGCTGCCTGGCTTCCCCCACAGGTCAGTCTGGGTCAACACAGAGGAACTTTCACATTTTCAACTCTGCAGCTGAGGCTCCAAACAGATTATGGCATCACGGCACGGCTTGTTCTGTTCAAATACTGTCATTATAAGGAGAAGGGAGATTTCCACAGAGATGTAGATACTTCTGATTCACCACYACACACTGGCCTATGAAAGGTAAACTCAATCAGAAAATAATCCCTGGCCCTTAGCATTTGCTAATGATGATGTAGTGGCAGATCACTTGACACTTATCAATCAACAAAGGTGTCGTTACTCGCTTGGTCTAATGACACAACCAGATTMTAGTGCCACTGTTCTTCTCCCTTCCATACTCACAGCAC
The DNA here is from genome assembly GCA_902810485.1 of Alauda arvensis. Classification (NCBI taxonomy): domain Eukaryota; kingdom Metazoa; phylum Chordata; class Aves; order Passeriformes; family Alaudidae; genus Alauda; species Alauda arvensis. The sequence goes on along the minus strand of CADDXX010000345.1, from coordinate 868,292 downwards.
CTGGAAAGTGCATTCTCAGCATTTAATAGCAAAGTCTTCGAAGGATTTAGAGAAAGAGCTGGTGAATGACACCCAAGATTTGTTCAAGAAGACAATAGGCCTTCAGAGATAGGAACATTTTCATTTGAACATAGGATGAGGTTCAGGTCAAATTTATAATACCTGGTCTTCTCCTACTTAAAACAGATTATTTGGAAGTGAAGCATCAGCTATTGCAAATGCAATAAACATAGACAAATTGTCTGCCTTCATTTACATGAGAATCTGTTAAATAATTCAAGGGGGCCTAGTCATGTCATAATCTGCACTTTAACATACCCCCACTTCCTGCAAGTGACTCACTGTGATGTGTTGGTACTTTTCTATAAATAGAGTGTATTTATATTTATATAAATATAGTATATTTGTATTTTATGTAATATAGTGTGCCCTCCTACACTTCGAGGCATTCTTTTTTTTATTTGTTTCTTATTCTAGTACAATAATGAAAATCTACTCTAAATAACTACCAACATTGTTTTGAGTATTGTGTGAGATTATAGAACCATAGAATGGTTTAGATTAGAAGRGACCTTCAACCCCTCTGCCATTGGCAGGGACATCTTCCCCTGCACCAGGCTGCTCAAAGCCCCATCCAACCTGGCCTTGAAAACTGCCAGGAAGGGGGCAGATCAACTCCTCCAAATAGTGTAAAACAAAGTTGGGACTTCTTTTCCAGTTGCAGACAGGCTTTACTTAAGAGGATCCCACAGGAGCCTAATTTTGGCTGAATTCAGACTTCTTGAGTTGGTTCAGGCTCTGACTTTATTCATAGTGCAGAAATTTCATTTATCACTTTCTTGGAGACACAGTGTGACTGTTACTAAAAGTAGTATTGGCCATTGTACAGGATTCCAGAAGCTGACTTTTGCCATAATTTTCCCCTTTGAAATCTCACCTACTTCACTTAGTTACCACTGCAATATTGTAATAAACTATGAATGTGCAACCTACAGCAATTCAAAATTAAGCTGTCTACACCATACAGAATTACCTGAAATATTGCAGGTATCTTCAACCAAATTCCAGACACTCTCACATCCATTTCCAGCATTAATGCATTGCTCCCTCAAGTGCACACAGTCAGTAGTCTGRACAGCAGATATACATGTGAAGTAAACGAACAACACTGTAAAAACAGAAYATAATGACTATTTAATGCAGTAGATACTGAACTGACACTTTTCATTTACACATAGATTTTAAAACAATAATTTACTATAGTTTTTCTATAGATTCAGATTTGCTATCAAGTTAGTTTTTAGCAGAACAAAGCTTTTCCTCAGTTTTGCAACTGGAAAATTACATTAAAATGTTTAAAATTTCAGTGTGGCATATTTTGCCTTTTTTTTACCTCAGTATTGTAACAGCAAYCATAACTATATATGACATCAGTGCACAGATATATAGAAATTGCTGCAGTTCTGAGATCCACAATAAATTACAGAAAGAAAAACAGTGTAAATTTCAGAGAAAACAGCATTTTATTCACATGAAATAAAGTTGGCTGTTTAGGAATTCCTATGAATAGAGTGTGTGAAAGAGATTTGACAACTACACAACTGTTGGATAATAAATGTGATTTGATTTTATTTTATAAATACAGTACTCTTCAYCCTCTTTATTTTTACTTCACAGATGCATCATTGTTTCTTGAAAACAACCCCCAAATTTATGTCATTATCTGTTTTCCTGAGTGCATTRAGCCTGTTGATTATGTAAAAAAGTTCTGGAGGTTTCAAGGTAAGAATTTTAAAGCAGCACTGCCTGTGACTTATCAGTAGAAAATTAAATTGCCTTGTTAAGAAAGGATAAATCAGCTGGAGTTTAGCTCTTTCATTAACATTCCCYTGGTAAAACAACCTCTAATTTGTAATCATGTGTCTTTATTTTCCATAAAATTAAGTTTCAGTCACTGATTTCAGGCCTTATCAAACTACCTGCTGAACACCTGGTGTGTTTTCTTTAGTTGTTGAAGGACACAGATCTCTCTGACAAAATACCTTTCCCCCTCCCMCCATGTTCAGGTAAATTCATATGGAATTTGAGTGGTCTCCAGCATTGTTTAATCCCAATACAGACCCTACCCAAAGAAATTAAATTTTCCCAGTGATACATTTTAGCATAAGAAATTATACATCAAATATCCCTCTTRATAACCTTAAAGAGGCACTACTGTTTAGAGGTGATGCCATCCCTTCTGGAAACTATTCACCAGTGATATAATAATGCAGCAGTAGGGAGCACTTTTTGGATGCATGTCAATAGATATGAAGCAACATTTAATATTTTATAATTGACAGGTGCAACAGCATYGGGTGTGCCTATGAGACAAAGAGGAGGCCACATGTGCTTATTATAGCTGGTGCTAATCCTTCCTCTGCTGTTCATATTCCTGGCAGTTCTCAGATCTATGCAGAGTGGCGCTGATTTCAGTGAGTTCTAGCCTGAAACACTCCTAGGCTRTGTCTGTYCATCAGCCTTGAACACATATTGATAGAAACAGCTCCTACCTACCTCTTGACGTCGAGGAATGTGCAGCTGACCCTATCCATAGGAACACTTCTGGCTTATTATGACAATATTTTARTTCTAGGACTGTCTCCAAAAGGTCTCTCATTGTGAAATTACTCACTATTTATTCAGATGACAGAGGAGAAAAATATGCCAAATACCTTACAGGTGAAAATGACTGCATATATAACACAATACAAAGCTAAAAACACACAAATTTATTAAGAAAAGGTATTTTGCTTGATGACCATTTATCTATTTTTAGGTTCTAACACAACAGAAGCTTTACTCATCTGACTAGGACTCAGCACAAAGTCTCTGTGCTCTCTTCCTCATGTTCAGACAGTTTTTAAGGACCAGTGGCTGAGACAGTCAAAACAGAACTGATTGCTCAGCCTTCCTGCTGCTTTTCAGGGAGTATTTTCACACTGATGCTCATTTTGAACCTACCTGGAAACTGGCCAAAAATGGGAGGTGATGTTTTTGCAAAATAAAGAGGTGAGTAGCATAATCTATGATTGAAGGCACTTCAGCCTAAGAAAGAGCTTCTGTAGGTCTAATGACTTATTATGGATGGGTCTTTATTTCCTCAGCAGTACAGAGAGGGTACACTGCCAGAAGCCTACATAAACAAATCGTTCTATATGATTTTAGAATCCAGGGCACTGTAGTTTATGCAATTCATTAAATTGACAGTTATTACTTTAGTTTCTAACTTTATTTATTCTAGTGTTTGGAATACTCAGTGACTTCTGCATAGAAGAGTTCAGGGCATCTAAGAGTTWGTTTGTAGCTAAAACTTTTAGAGGGATCCCTATTGACAAGAAGACACATTTATTTCTACCGATGTGGTATTTTTATGCAAACGCCTATTGATTCACTGGGTAGGTGTAAAATTCTCTGTTCTCTGTAGAATTTGGTGTCTAAAGTCAAGAGGACGGGGGAAAATGAACATTTTAGCACCTCCATTTTGCAGATTGGGAACAGAGGAATGGAGGAATTACATTTCCCAATTCTGCTAAAAATAATGCTAAAATAATGTAAGTAAGTAATAATGAATATGGGGAAACCACGATGTAGTTTCTATCCAATGGCAAGAGCAGCAAGATAACAAGCAAGATGGCAGACTACGGCTGAATATTCCTTGAATATAGTTGAAAAGTGATAAAGAACAACTTTATTCTAATAAAACCTGAGGCAAAACTACCTACGTAATACTTTCAACACAGAAATATAAGTTTAGGGTAGTGGGGTGTTAAAGAGAGGAGCAGCATGTATACAGTACRTAGTGAGTAGAAAAGGAGAATAACAAAAATTAAAACATACTTGTCCCATCATATTCTCCTGTACCAAATCTTTYTGTACCAGCTTTGTCGATTTCCCTTTTTCTCCACTCAAAATCCCAAAGGAAGTGTCAGCAGCCCTGTGTGCAGCACTGGCAGCACCCAGAGCTCCCCAGCCAGCMAACAAGTGGCTGTTCATTCAGACCGGGTGTCCCAGCCGGGGGTGTCCCAGCAGGTTCCATCCTTCCCGCCCTGCCCCAGCCCAGCCCAGCCGCGCTCCCGGAGCTCCCGGAGCCACGGGGCCGAGCCACCACGCGAACCCCCCGCGCCCCGCTGGGAGACCCCCGGGAGAAGGAGCCGCTGGGACCGAGGGAGGGAGGGGGCGGCCAGGGCGGCGGGGCGAGGCTCGGGTGCGGTGCASGTACCGGGGCCCGCCGCACTTACCGGGGCCGAGGAGCGCGGCCATGGCGGGCGCGGAGCTGCCGCCGGAGCGGCCGCAGGTGCCCGAGCGGCGCCGCCCCTTTCAGCACCGGCCCGGGGACAGCGCCCGCGGCCCCGCCCGCCGCTCGCAGCGGCTCCCGCCCGGCCACACCGCCCAGCGGCCGCGGCCAGCAGCGGGGAGTGAGGCTGGCCTCCCCCGGGAGCGCCCCTTGCTGCCACTGTCACACCCTCTGTTTACACTTCTTCTCTTCGCTGAGCCGGACTGCGTCCTGATGAGACTCGTGAGTTATTCGGCATCTTCCACAGGATCTGGCACTCCCTCTGCACTTAGTTCTCGTTTGCTCTCCAGAGAAACTAACAGAGCGGGTCTTTGGCTACTGCCTATAAGATCTTTATAAAGTGCCTGTTGCTGTGTCTTATCCCCTTCTGTTAGAACTCTTCAATGCATTTTAGAAGTGAATTTGTTTTCATCTCAGATGTGCAATACAATCTTGATTGGTAAAGGACAGAGAAGACCTGTGGAATATGTTGGACAGCAGAACAGGGGAACAAATAATCTATAGTCTAGACCCAGACTGGACTATGAGTGCAACCTCAGGTGTTTCACTAAAATACCTCAAAAAAGCAGTTTGCCATACAAAAAGTCAGCAGCTGACTTGGTACTTAGTAGTGAAGCAGTCAGCCATGAAGGATGCAATCATACACCTGCTGGCTTCAGTGTGTGCTCTTTGCTTTTGCAGTGGAAGAAGGAGGAAGCAACAGATCCCTACTGATTTTTCCATGCTACTCACGAATCCTCTTTTCACAAACTGCCTATCCCATACAGAACATTTAAAACTGTAATTTGGTCCTTAAATGCTTAAACAAAAAGATGTCATAAAATGTCCAGCTTAGCTATCAGAGAGACAGATAGAGTGGTTAAAATTCTGTCCCTACCGACAAAACAAAACTTGACCCAAAGTCCRCATTTTGGTTGTTTTTCTTAGCTCAGGAAAAATCAATCTTGCATGTAATTACTATTTCTTTTTTTTTTAACACAGATTTTTAGCTTAGTTTTTTTTTACTGCATTATTTATGTAAGCTCTTAATGAAAAAATTACTAARTATTTGTTTGTGAGCTTTTTTAGTTGTTCAATAAATAATATATTACTTCACCCAATATATCCAACAGCCACAGAAAAACCTAATTGTCAAGTAGAAAGAACAGCCTGAGAGATTAATATAATTTTARTGGTGAGACAAATTCTAGGTTGGAAAGCTAAATTTGCCTTTGCCTTAAACCATTGTAATATGCAGCAGTAGGTTATGGTACATCATAGAGTGAGGCCTGAGTTCAACTAATGTTTGGTGTATTTTCCAACTTACAAAGCACTCTCCAGGCTAATAACACTATCAATTTTGATAATATCAGCGAATGAGATGGTTCTCTCAATGTAGTCCAGAATAAAAGGAAMAACACTGAGTTTTTGGAGGTGGAGACAGAGATATTATCTTGCATTCATTGTGACTGCTAGGCACAAGCTTATCACTACAGCAACAAACAACAGTAAAGGAGAAACAGGTCAGGATATCAGACCTCCAAGACTGTGAAATATGTTGAGTGATAAAGCACCAGAATGAGGGTGGCACAACAACTTATATCTGCAGGAACAAATATTCAGTTATTTAAACACAAAGTTTAATGCTGCTGTGGACAAGCAGAAACAATGGCATGAGAACYCCCTTTCTCAATTTCCTCCATTTCRATAGTGAAAATATTAGAATAGCAAACCAGCTAGAGGTAACAAAACCCAATTAAGGTTCAGCTTTCAGACAACTTTCAATACTTATATGCTGGGTCAAAAATRTTCATGCCTTATACCCTCTCTTCTCACAGTTATTTCTATCTCCATTGCTGACTATTGCTCAATATTTGGTTTATTTCTCCCAAAGATTATTTTAATTTAAAAAGGTATATCTTGAATTTTGTAAAACTAAAGAAATAAGAGCATAGGAATATTTTCATCAAAAATATTTATTTTTGAATGAATAATCTTTTCATAAAAACAACCAGATATTTATCTTGACAACCATTTTTCACCAATATTTAGCTTGATAACCATAGTCTCTGGCAAAAATTAGTTAAATGCTCTCTAGCTATCCTTAGAATTTCAAATCTGATACAACATCTGATTGTATAATTTGAGTGTGAAAGATATGCTGTTTACTCAATAGAAATTGTCCAGAGAAAACCCAGAATCATTTGCTAATGAATGTCTCATATTTTATTTATCTTCTCCACATAAAAAGTACTGCTAAGTTAAAGTTGTGGTTAAAAGAAATTCCTAGAAATGTTGGAACATTTTAATTCTGGAGATCTAGGTGAAAATAAGAAAAGATAAAAAAGAGAATAAAAAATTTTTCTCTTACAAAGACAAAATTTAGGCCAGAACCTCCCATTCTAATGTGGCACAGAACACCTCCAGGCTCCAAAAACTGCCACTGACCTTTAGTGGTGTTCTTGCCTAACTTAGCCAACACAATTTATCCCCCTGGCATTAAGATAGCAGCAAAAAGAATACAAATTGTGTCAGCAGGTGGTATTCACCCCCTCTCTAGAAAGATGTTAACTAGGATTTTCCATGAGCATCTCTAACATCAGTAKTTTAGGGTTTTTTTGCTGGCCCAGGTTAGGAGTACTGCACCCCTTTCCTCTCTGTTCATCTCACAGGGGTCTGAGCAACACACCTGACAAGACATAAAATTTTTGTTGGCTTTCCACAGTGACCCATGACCTTCTGTGTTTGAAAAGCATACATATCCCCTCTTATGCTGTCCAAGTTTTCTTAACCATTGCTTTCTACATTCTTTCTCTTTCTTCAAGGAATATTAAAAGTACATTTTCTGAAATAAAAATATAGCTTTGCCAAATTTGGGCATAATAGGCATTTTTCAACCATGGGCTGAGATATTTTATGTCTCAAATAAATGATTACTGTTAATTTTTTTGCAGCTGGGTTGCTATACTAGTTTTTAACTTTTTGACTATATATTTGCTTATGTTTAAACAAAAGGAAAACTTAGAGCATTTTTAAAATTCCATTTTCCCATATCTGTAATRTTTTAATTCAGCAGCTGTTTGCTCAGTCATTTCAAATTATATATTAAAAATATATCTYGTTCAACTCTCTTTAACAATTCTGCATTTTCCATGGTTGAATAGCAAAAATAGCCTTCTCATTGTAAGGAATTGCAAGACCTGTGAAACCAAATCCTGCTGTGCTTTCCACAATTATTTGGGTTTTATTTTCTTAAAAGAGACAAAGCAAAATAATTTCTTGAAATAACATTGACATAATACCTATACTGAAAAATTAGGCTTACACATAGGAATATTGAAATCCCTATACATTTTATTTGATATATAAACATTCTGTCCATTTAGATATTGATCTTTATTCTTTTTTAATCAAAAAAGAGTATTCTCCTTTTTGTCTTTCAATAGAAAACTTTAATATACAAATMAATGCAAATCCCTTTCACTTAACGCCAGTGTAAACTAGGAGGAATTGCAACAATGTCAAGTAAAACTGCTGTTGGGGAAGGCTAAAGCATAAAGTGATTGAGCACTTCATAAAACTATAGTTGCCATGACAGATAGTACATTGCATGACACTAGGTCAAACGAAAACCTACAAAAATATTTACAAAAGGTAATCAAATAACACCTGGTCGACTAATAATTGGCTTTATAGAAACATTTGAATACATGAGACTGTGTTCTTTCTATGCCAAATTCTTTTCAATGRAAAAAAGTCCTCCCTATCATTTCACCCTTTCTTTTGAAAAATCTGGACTGAAGTACAAGAATAGTGCCACAGGGAAATTAYACCTCAGTTTCTGATAATTAGCCTTTTTCTAACCAATAGACCACATTCTTCTAGAAGGCTGAGTCTCCAGTGATGCACCATCTTCATCCTTTAAGGASAAAAATACAATACACAGTAGGAAGCTCCAGGCCAGAGAGATTAACCCATAAATAGATATATAGATTTGTAAATTTATTGTATCTTTAGTATTAAATGGTAGTTGAAAGAGAAGTCACAAAACCATAAGACAGCTAATGTTTCCTATGTTAAAGATTTTCAGAGATCTTCTGGAGCAATAATTACACATTATGGACTCAAGTGAGCTACCAAAGTTAAAATGTCTTGTCCTCCAGTGGTGCTGACACTTGTTATTCCTATTGGCCTGAGTAGGAAATTTGAGTCTATAGCACCTTTGAGCATCTCATAGGTTTTATTTAACTGGCTACTCTTTAGGCACTCAAATCTGAAAAAAAGAAAAAAAGGCTTAAGTGTAATCTTATGAAAACATGTGACTTTAAGCTGGATTCACATTTTAGAAACATGTCTGTACTTAGAAAAGTAATGTGGACTCTCCCCAAATCAATTCAAAGTGAAAGTTCCATAATAAACATAGCACTTACTGAAAGTGGATTTGCAGAAAAAGAAGTGCAAAGTAATGCCAGAATATCACTAGTGCATAAGTAAGCATTCCTTGTACATGAGTCAATCATTTATAGAAAGAGGATATAAATAAATGATGTTTGAGCCTTCTTTCAAATACTTAGATTTCTTTATATGATACATTTTAGAACATTTCACAGCATCTAAAATATATAAAAATAAATACCTACAATATTTACAAAGTATTATACAATCCAGTCTTTAAAAAGAATTGTAAAGACGTTCTTTAGCTCATACTGAGGTAAGTAGGTTTCTGTAAGACTGAGAAGAAAGAGGATAGGCAGTTATTTTGAAGGAATCCCGTTTTCCAGTTGTGGTCTGTACCACAGCTAAAAGCATGTGACGCTCTCTGGCAGTTGTAGTGTATTGAGCCAAAGTCATCCTTGCTGTAACTCCATTGAAGTAAGTTTAGTTATGCTRGGGACAAATTTATCCCACTCTGCATTCCCTGTTTTGACAGTGTCTTCTGCAGAAACCCTCATGGCTTCATCGATATTTGACGTCACATTCATTCCRGGTATGTGGAGATGCAGTTCTGCTGACTTCAACGGGCTGAGCAYAGCTGAGATATCTGTAGATAAAATAAAGATTTTAAGATGCTTTCAGTGCTTGTATCAGCTGGCTGGCTGGCTAACTCACTCTCTGGTTATCTCTCTCTGAACACTATGAAGGTGTTAATCTATTAATAAAATGGTCTTCCAGAAAATGTTTCAAATTGCATTTGAAAATTTAAAGTGAAAGCTTCTTGACTGAAGACTAAGGGCATTTCTGATGCATAAAATCTTGATTTTTTTTAACTTTTCAACATTTTCATGTGTTATACTACTTATTAATATGCACTATTTAGTAAATTGCCTGTGGTTCCTTATCCAGATGCCTCTCTGACCAGCAGAGCACCCCAGCTTCRTGTTTACAAGTCATGGAATCACTGATAGTTTGGGTTTGGAGAGGCATTTAAACACCATTTAGCCTAACTCCCCTTTCAGGAGCAGAGGATAGAGAGAAGAGAATGATGATAAATGAGAAACAAAGGGTAAAACATAATTTACAGTCACACTGTCATATGGGTTTCATATTTGTAACTTTGCTCRTGCCGTACATAAAGGAATGGCGATAGCAGGGAATTAAGTCAAAAAACCCCATTCCTCCTACATTAAGCAAAAACTGGCTTCCCAGCTGTTCCTGAACATGTGCAATAGCCTACCTAACATGAAAAAAAAAAAAAAACAGAACAGAAAATTTTGGAAAACAAGTTAATATAATTTCTTATTTGATCAGCCAAACTCACACCAGAATGCATGCTAAGCAGGTAATCTGAAATAGTAAAGGACATCATGGTAGTTCAATCTCTACACCCAATTTTGGATAAAATATTTGTTATAAAATACACCACAACTTCAGATAATTAGATCAGARTAGAATGCAGCTGTTCATAAACACAGCCCAATGATAGGGAAAACAATTTACATGCTTTCAGGTACTTGTTCTTTATTTGCTTAGGAGTCTAAAAGAAGTAGGTATCCAAAGAAAATATTTATATAAAATATGACTGCTTTACTGCCTCCCTATCTGCAACACCAGTTTTGAAATAAATGTGATGAACAWTTCTTTCCTTATTATGTAATCAAAGTTATGGCATATTCTATAAACTATTTATTTTAATTTTCTTTTCTTACAGTCAGTTAATTTAAAACTTAATTTTAAACACCCTTCTCTCTTTGTGCTCAGATCCCAATATTGATGGAGCAATTAGAAATTACTTCTATGGGATCAAAAGGCATAGGGACCAGCATACTAACAGTGGATAATAGATGCAGTACCATTTGATGGAATTGTGTTTATGTTGGTCAAGACAACGTGTTCTGAAAGTTTTGAAACGTTATCAAAATTGCTGATCTGGGTGGTCAAGGATTTCCGACTCTCTGTACTGGCACGACCTCTGGTGAACCGTTCGTCATGGTGGCTGCGAATGCCAAAGATGCAACAGGAAAATGCTGCTTTAAATTCTTCTCTAAATTTCCCTGTCAACCACAAAAATGACTCATGAAAAAAATTGTACTGTAAACCGCATTTCATCAAACTCTATAGATTCGGATACAAAGGAGTTATCTACAGCAAAATTAATGMGAACCACCCAGATGCTCTTCTAATGCAGGAGTAGAAAATCACAGTTTAATCATCTTGGAGAAAGACAGAAGACAGCCTTTTTAAGGAGAAATGCGATGTGTGATGTGAAGACTGAATTATTCTTGGCTAAACAGAATGGACAAATTGGAATGATTAATGAAACCACCTCTCAGATAGTCTGCTGATTMATTACATATGTAACAAAAAATTATTGAGCAAATATAGGCTTGAATGATTGAATACTTACTTGATATGAGAAATAAGAGAGCATGACTAATTTGTGTTTTATCATTAATAGATTTTAAAAGAAGATTCACAAAGTTTGACAGCCCCCTACTTTTGGGACTCAGAGGAAATTGTTCAGATCATTCTCGTACTACACACCACARAAAAACTACAGTGGGCCAATATGTAGTGAGGATCAACAGAGTTTTGCCTCCCTGTATTTAGCTGCAGTACTTCCAGTTTGGGCCCTGATTCTGCTCTCCAAGCCAAATGACACATATACAAACTAAGAGAAATCTATAGTAATAAGYAAACAGCATCCTGGTTGGTTCTTTGAAGCTGACCCTTGTGACCAAACTTGGCACAGTTTGGTCATGCAACTGCTATTAAGACCCACAGTCTCCAAATCCTAATACTTGAATATAACATGCCAGCTGGGGACAGCCCCCAGACTGTGCTAGCTGCCAGAGAGCATCCAGGGAGTGTTTAGGGGAATGGTGATTTTTTCAGATCAAAGTCATGCCTGGAGCTTCTCTACCACATTAATGTCCTGGACAGTCACATTTTAACACTTGGACTCAGGCCCTGGCACACTCTAGGTTACTTATTGGTAGACAGCCTGAAGGTAATGGGATACTTCAGGCGACTTCTTCTAGGAAGAAGATCTAGCTGCCACAGGAGGAGCTGAGCTGAAGTTACACGGTCATTAATTTTTGCTATGGCTCATTACATTCAAATTATACATTAAAATTGAATTCTAGGTAACTGTAACTTACCGCTGAGGAAGTTATAAATAATGGGATTGGCTGCACTGTTTGCATATACAAGCCAGTGTGAGAATGTGAACCAGGCRTATACGGTTTCTCTGTCATCAGCATGATTAAACATCCCAAAAACCCTACAGAAAGAGAAGAGCAAACCTGAAAGATGGCAAAATTAGAATTCATTTAAAAATATTTTACAACATCTAGCCCAATTTTATCTCTGATGGTGTATTTGCAGTATCACTGAAAGGCTGATTCAGCAGTGCTCTCTTACTGGAGAGAATGAAATCCTCTCCCCAACATTTAGCTTCCTGTCTTGCTGGTTTAGCACAASTGACTCTTTACTATGGTGAAGATGCCCAACTTTTCTGCCAAGTAACTAAAGTCATCTGGTGTCAGATAAGCCTAGAAAAGACAGGAAAGGTTGCTTTTGATGTACAAATGTCACTGAGCTTCCAGGCTCTAGGCCCACTCTCCAATACACTCTTCTCTAGGCCACTCTCCAAATACCTCTGGAATTGAAAAGGGATTGAACTGGCCTCAAATCTGAGGCTACTGTAGCAGCTTCTGTCCTCCAGGGAAATCTGCATTTCCCAGACTCTTTACACATGACTTATGCTATTTAAATGAAAATCTAACTCTGGGCCTACTCTGCTATTGTTGTTGAGGCAGCCTGTGTATTTCCTCTGTTTCAGGCTGTAGGTGGTCTGAATCATCTTCTGGAAATAGTTTTCTCCCCACATTTTCTATGAAAGGACTTGAGAATTAAAAGTATTTAAATTAGGCCTCAGGGAAGGGTCAGAATTSAGTGGGATGTAATCAAACCTTGAAACTATCCTTTAAAAACTAAAAYGTCCCAATAACACTCCAATTAAAAAAGCACCCAATAACATGCTCTTTATTTTTTAGGATATTCAAATCTTCTATTATGTGCCATTGTGCCATTATTTATTGGTGTTCCAGAGGGCTCATGAGGTGTRACTTTACCAAAGCCTCAGTCTGTCAGCTACTGTACAAAAACCAAGAGTGTACACAATTACATACGAAATGCACAGAGAGAAAAAGATAAAAAATTAAAATACAGCTTCATAGGACCAGCTGAAGGGTTAGATTAAGGTATCAAAACKGTACATGAGTAGCTTAGGTTTGAACTCACCATTTCACAATCAAGCCACAACCCTACACTCTGCTGCTAACCTTCATCTGCTGCTTTAGGTGACTGCATTTCCATGGGGGCATTTACAGCAAACAAGCTGTAATCCCCTGTAAATGATGAGGTTCAATAAGGAGATAGGGTAGATCATTTTCATGAGGAAGATTTTGTTAATAAGAGTTCCACAATCTGGCCTCTAGTTTAAGTACTATGGATAGGTTTTTTATATATATATACATTATATATAATATTTTCTTGTAATTGTATGCTTATTTTCCACTTCTTTATCATGCAATWATTAAGCTTATCCTTCAAAAGTTTCTGGCAGAATAGAAGGAATCTTGTAACAGAGGATTGTTTTAGACAGAAAGCTTTACCAAGTGTTTATATTTTGAGATAAACTTTACCTTTTCAAGACATTGAGGATGCTAATTGGTAGATAGCAAAGTGCAAAAACCAGAAGGACAACCATTAGCATRCGTGCTGTTTTCCTTCTTGCACGAATCTGTTTTATTTCAGCTGCCACAGCACTAATCTTTGACTTTGTTGATTGTCCCAGCCCTCTGGGCTGTGCTGAGGGCTGCTGAGGCTTCCATTTCTTCTGAACAACAGAAGAAGTTCCTGGGATCTAAGGCAGACAAAATAAGGGACATTTTGAAAAACATTCTTAAAAATTGATTTTGTCTGTAGATATAACAAGAAAAATAGACGCCTTGACATACTCAATGAAAGCTCACAGGGATAAAAATGATTTTYTAATTAAATTAATTGATGTTGCTGCAGAAAACTAACTGAATTTCAGACACACTRGAGGGACTGCATAWAAAAYTGTGTTTTATACATAGATATCAACTGATGTCCTCAAATTTTCTTTAATTCCCACGTACCTTGCCTTGCTTGTGTCTTCAGACTATCAAAATTACCACCCCTAGCACTGCAGTTATGTTGCTATAAAGTTCTACATTAMATCTTTTGTTGTATAGCACAGTAGGTTTTTTCCATTAATAAGATATTAGAGAAACAGCTTTTCAGTACTGGAAAACTGGAAAACAAGCCTGCATAGTTTTAAGTGCCATAAAATTTCCATACATGCAACCTAGCTAACAGTGATGTAGCTAAAGAAATAATCACAGCTGTAGTGTGGATCTCTCTGCAAAGTTCTTAAAAACTGAAGGAAATAATGGAAAAGTCCCAAGACATAAGAAGAATTAGATTTGTCAGGCATGTTGCTATGAGTATATGCAGGACCATGCTATTTAAAAAAATTTGGTTTTTGTTTTCTGTGCCCTCACATAAGACAAGCCAAGTAAAAAATTTTGCTTCAGTTCTTCTAAATCACTTCCTGCCTGCAGAAAAATGTGAAACAATACAGATGTCAAGGACTTTCTCAGAGAACTCTRTTACAATTACATATTTTCAATGTCATACAGTGTGAAAACCTTTTGGCTAGAAATACAGTTTTATTTATGTGCARTACAATTGTGCGTAGGTTGACTAATCTCATGTGAAATGTTTCAAGTTCAAAAGTATCTGGAAAGTTCACATTGTCTATTGTAACTTTTTGYTTGAATAGGGCTTATTTAGAAAAACCGGCCAGAAAATGATGACATTTTTTATACTTATTTAAGAAAGATAAAAGTAAACTRGAAAGCATGTACATTCTTTTGTGGTCTAGAAAAGAATTGCTCTACAGAAGCTACTATGTAGGGGTTTTGGTGGGGTTTTGTGGGGTTGGGTGGTTTCTTTGGTTAGTTTTTGGTTTTTGTCTATTTATTTGTTGGCGGGGGGAGGGGGAAGGGGGTTATGTGTGAATATCTTCCTTCCACAGACAACCCCTTCATCTGTTCAGCATTTATGTGCACCACCTAACATGATTTACAGCTATTGGAACATTTTGGCAAAGTTGCTGTGTAATAAGCAAGAAATCTATGAAGCAAAACTGGGGATAAGTTCTAACATTTAGATTTACTAATGTGTCCATGGATTTAAAACAACTCAGCCCCTTGCACTGTGGGTTCCCACTCACACAGCTGAAATCAGCATTTACCAGCTTCACAAATGCATGTCTGTCCTATAGCAAGGCATTTACCCTACTTGGCTGTGGGGTGTTGCAAAGAAGTGATAGAATGAGAGGAAATGGTCTCAAGTTAAGCCAGGGGAAGCTTAGATTGGATATGAGGAAAAATTTCTTCACAGAAAGAGYTGTCAAGCCTTGGAACAGGCTGCCCAGGCAAGTGGTAGAGTCACCATTCCTGGAGATATTTAAAAGATAAGYAGATGTGGCACTTAGGGACATGGTTTAGTGGTGRACTTGGCAGTGYTATGTCTATGGTTGGATTCAATGACCTTAAGSGCCTTTTCAAGACMAATGTTTCTATGATTCTATGATTATGTATGTACAAGTRTACACAARTGTACACATGGGAGCACAATGSATRTATTTTCTTGTYGAAAGAATCAGTCATAGAGATAATTTTGAAGCATTTGTGTAATTCCAATATTTTATGAAAATCCTATTAGCTGTGAATAAACAAGTACTAAAATTTAGAGTTACTTTCTTATGCACCTTTTCTCTATCCCCTCAGAYAGCTATCAAGGGGTTTATAACCAAAGAAAATCTCTCAAATGTAGTACCAACTTGCAAAGATTGGAAGAGTGTATTTCAACTACCCAAAAGAAAATTGATAGAATTCSTAATTATTAATACAAATGGGCTTTAGTGTCAATGTATTTGGACATCAGGAAATTGAAGCATACTTGGAACTTGATATTACAAATTGTGTAACTTTCATTGTAAGTCCATTCAGTTCTATTTGTTCAGAAGCTGTTTTTAATCTGCTTAAACTACACAAAAGAACACAGACTTCTAAATCGCTACTTCCTTGCCAATAATTAAAATAAATCACTCAAAATTTCTAGTATTGTTTGCATGATTGTTCTTGTCTTTATAAAGGTGAATTRTTAATTCAGAGATCTGCTTGATTTATACAGTCAGAAATTTTAAGAGCTATTACACAAAGTTCAGTAACAATCAYTTGTAAATCAATCTTCTATTTTTCATCTGAAAATTTGCATGCACAGCACATTACATTTCAAAAAAGAAATGTAGAAAAATGTAGGGCACAGAAAGCATCTACTGTTTGTTGTGTTTTTTCTATCACATAGATCTGAAATGCTCATTGTACCTTGCAACAAGATCACCACATTTAACTGAAWTTCTGGTAAACAGCATGATTTTTTTAATTGAAACTGTTACCAAGAATACATTTAGAGCATTCATTTGTGCAACATGACTGATTACAGCACACCTGTTGCACTTAGAAAAGTGCCTGATGCCTGCAGCCAACTCACAGTTGATAATAGATGTGCAGTGGTTTTAATTTCACTTAGTGCAGCCTCTTATACATAGTGCTATCATCTATGCCAGGCAGAGACAGCTGTAATTTGGCACCACTGATAGCACTAAGCCTATAGCAGAATTTCTCTTTCKGCCACTGAAAAATAAAGGATCATCCTGACCTCGTCAACATGCAAGGTGAATAGGGAGAAGAAACATTTTTGAAGAACAAATAGACCAGCTAAAACAACTGGGAGTGGAGGGAGAGGGAACCCAAAAAAAGGGTTGGCTTCCAGTCATTCAACTTCTGCTCTGCACCTGAGCCAGCAATTTCAACAACGTGTAGGTTGAGAACAACTACTTTGCATTAATATAGTTAATTAAGAGCTTGAAAGGGTAGGCAGATTGTAAAGAAGATATAGAAGAGAAGGTTGAAAGGATTATGGTGGTAAAGTCTGGGTGATACAGGACRGATTCAGCAAGGCAGAGTGTATTARAASTATGTTTAGACTGAACCTAATAACRAAACTAAGCAAGAAATCCTYTGTTCTGGAGAARAGTCCTCTCAAACTGTAAAGGTTAAATTTTATCTCCAAGCTATCTTGTTATTTAATCTTATCATCATAAGAAATTAAAAGCAAAAATAATAGTTTAAAGGTGACAAGCATGATAAACAGCAATTCTGCTTTAACCTAATCTGATTAGAAGTGACAATAATTGCTGTTATGACTCATGGATGATAACAAACAGCCTTAAAGTGGGTTTGGTATTTCCTGTATTTGAGTTACTTGCAAGAGATGTATTCCGTCAGTATAAGATTTTATTTTTAATTCTATCRTATGAATATTTAAAAATCTAAAGYTTATTTGTGATTTCTCTGATGAATMAATTTGAACTSCAGGAAAAMTATTCCTGATGGGACAAGTATTATCCCCTGCCCAGGACAGCCTGAAAACTGGATGGTATCAGACATGCTGGTGAGAGAGAAGTGATTCATGCCCATATGTTGATGGATRTATGAACCATTGTTAGAACCACTTGAGAGGGAATATCTTGCACTATTTCTTCAACAGGATGAGTTTATTGTCMTTTACAGAATGACAGGGCAGCTGGTGGTGGACTACAGCTAGAGATAAATGCTGGACAAACAGAAGACAGAAGAGAGCACCATAAASTGGTGCATGACAAATTAGAGTTCACATACAGAAAATAATTTTTAAAGATTCCTGAAAAAAACTACATGTTTTATGCCACTTAAGTTTGAATGTTCTCTGTCTGTTTGTCTGCTTGGTAGGGGTTTTTTTTGTTTGTTTTGTTTAGTATTCTTGTTTTCTTTCCTGTATTTTTTATTTGAACCTTGAAAAAAACAGATGTTCATATTAGAAATTGTGTCAATTATTTGTCATCAATTCACATCAAGTGTTATTGATAACAGTCAGGTTCATATCAAGCAATTCTAGTCCCCCAGTACTAAGAGTCGGACCTTCTAGTTTACATTTTGTTCAGATTGGACCCACCATCAACCTGAGTAAGAAAAATAAAAATAAAACTAGCAAAATCTTAAATTTTGACTGCYACAGGAGATTTTAGCATATAAATAAGGTCACCTAAGGTATTTTGGTAAGTATTTCAGATACAGTGAGGAGATCTTTTTCTACCTATAATCAATTTTTCTGTTGCCTTTTGTTTTCTTTCTCTCTCTGCCCTTCACAGACATGAGAAAGTGGTTTGCTTTCTGACTGCCTTCCTTTTTCAATACACCTCAGTGCCTATCCAAGGTGGCTGTATGCCAGCATGGATGCAGGAATCAAAGTCCTAAGTGACAACATGGAGTTGATAAAGAAAGGGGTTGTACATGGGAATCTGCACAAAGTTGCAAGAGCAAGCAAGTAAAGAGAGCCAGTGCTGAGGGACTTACCTGGCGACACCACAGCTTCCGGAATATCTGCAGATAGGCCAGCACCATCAGGCACAGTGGTGCCATGTATGTCACCAGAAAAAAGCATGTGTGATACATTTTGGGGTAAACCTCAGCTGGAAAGAGAATTCAAATAGGAAAAGTGCATTTAAAAATCACCTTAAGAGAAATTGTTCATATAGATATGTATTAATTTTTCAACATAACAGGAAGATGTATCAAATAATATTATGGTCAAGATTGCTTTTTTAATCACTTCTTGATATATTCTATTAGAAACATGCTTTTTATCTCAAGGATCTCCTATATTATATTACTGATTTCTTATCATATTATTACTTTACATTTGGAGTCTTAAGAAGTTTTACTTTTTGTTAAAACAGTGATGGATTAATTTTGTTATCTAAAAATGAMATGTTATCTAAAAATGAAAAAGTTTGTTATCTAATAATTGGTAAGTAATTATGAAACCTACCTCACCCTTGACATAATGAAAGGTTGTGTAACTATCTTTAGTTTTAATTCTGCAAAGGCTACTGTGTATCCCTGAGTAAACTGCACAGTCCCTCACCTCTAAAGACTGCAACTGCAAACTACAGAGCACAGAACACWTRKGRGRRGAGASASACATTTTATAAATCACTCTTTGGTGGCTGAATATATGTGATTAGGACACTGTAATWAATTATTATGATTAAATTTAAAAATTGAATCAATACATTAAAGTGMTTTACACCTAGGAAATCTCCAAGATAGTTTTTGACTCAGCTTTAACAATAATGGGTTTGGTACTGTTGTGTTCCAGTTTCCCATGTATYTCTTTTCAAAAGACAGTTTATGAATGTTATTTGCTTAGAGTAAACATCTTAAAAGTGCTGTGAGTGTATTGAGTTTTAAGAGTGTTGCTCCATCAGTAGTTTATACCAGCATGTGCAGTGTCTGAAAACTTGTCTTTATCTTTTGTATCATTAAATGTAGTTTGCTATTACCTATTGTTGGTATTAATTACATTAATTATGGATGGCCTCAGAAAAGGAATGAATATTTTGGGGAGTAACAGCACATAGCAGAAGAGRAACTACAGAGAAACTACACCTATGAACAGGTAAATTGCAAGGTAATCCTAAGCATTGCATCTTGGATAAAGAAGGAAATTAATTTCAATAATTCCCAAATGTTTCAGGATGGTAAGATCTGCAAGTGAAATTCTGTATTGACTATTGTTTTGATTTTAAAAATTATATAAAAAAAGAAAAAAAAAAGAAGAGAAAAAAAAAGAGTTGCATGAGATCAAAAGTTTGGTACATCAAAATTATTTTCTGCCTGTTAAAGTTATTGAGACTGTGGACCCTATCAAAGAAGAGCATGCCAGGAAAATCTTGTTCCGACAAAGATATACAAAGATTTGCCCCATAACTCTCATAGCAGGGAGAACACAATGATGTAAATTCCGGGCTCACTCTCAAATGCAGACTCAAGTAATCTCATACTTGTCATTGGACCTGAAAGTGTCAGCTGGTTCACCAGTCAGAAATCCTCTAGTATCAAGGAGATAAAAACCTGCTACAGAAAAATCCAGCCAATCTTCATTCCCAGCAAAGGTAATAGAGATGCTGCCACTGACATTGATAGTTTAGATGCGTTAGGGTTTGAAAAATTCAGATGAGTAATATTTGACTTCTTACTTGTTCTTAGATCCTGTAGCAAACCAGTTTACCAACTCATAACTAGCAGCTGCAGCTACTAACTCTTGTCAATGTCCCTGGGGAGCCAGACCATTTGGGGCAGGTATTTTATAATTGGATTAACCTGAGATTATAYGTTGATTGATGATCTCAGACTTGCTTTTGCATTCCAGAAAATGCAGCCTCACAGCAGCCCTGCTAGCCAGGGCAGTAAAGACATGCATTCTTCACAGGTGGAGAGATTAASGAGAAACTGGAATAACGTGACTTACTGGGATCACAGGAGGTCAGAACTGAAAGTACATTCTTTCTGCTCAGGAGGAGGTGCCACCTGCCTCATCAATGCCCCGCCGGCAGCCGGGCCCCTTTCAGGTAGAAGGACGGTGCATATTTAAAAGGCCATCTGGAGTTTATGGCTTCCAATTTAGCATTCCAAGTAAAGTAAAACATTAAATGAGCCTAGCTATCTACAAAGAACTGAGGACCAGGTTGGAGGAAGATCCTAACATTTGCCTTTGAAGTTTAGCCACCTGGAAAGTGCCAGCTGCTAAACATCAAAGGAAACCTGTCCCTCCTCCACCCAGGGCAAAGCCCTTTGCAAAACTTYTCCCTAAGAAGCATGACTCTGTTTAGCTTCTCAAGCCAAAGAAAAGCTTTAAAGCTGTTTGACAATCACAGCAGCAAGAAGGAGGAGGGCTGGCTAAGGATACTATTAATTTATCAAGTGAGTTCCAGGCTCCTTGAATGCAAACATCAATCAATCTGTGGTCCTGCCTGACTGGGATGGCTGAAACTCTTACTGCCAAGCAGAAGAGGACAAAAGTGTCCCTGCGTTCTTATGGTCACATCATGGACTTCAGGACAGGGGGAGATTGTTCTTAGCTGGAGTAACCACCTCTTTAACAAGAAAACAATGACTCTCATGTCTCTGGCTGTTATTCTATTGAAAAGAGAGAATAAAACATGAAGCAAACAGGTGGTCATAGGGGTTGGACTGGGTTCAGATCAGCATTCCTACTCAGCTTCATTCATGCACTGTCTCAGCTTCATTCATGCACTGTAATTACCCCACCCAATAAAGGACCTGTATGTTAAAACAAGCTTTCATCTGTCTACTGCAGGGGTTGTTAAACACATTTAAAAATTTTCTTAAAGCTTCCCTCTCCACATGGTCTTCCATTCTCAGCTTGAAATTGGTAGACTGAAACTGGATTTTTGCCAACATTTTACTAGTATTTGTGTACATACATATATCCATACATGTATGCATTTACATATGCAATCAAACTGGAATAAACAGACTCAAAAAGTTTTGATATGTCTAGTAAATTAATAGTCCCATAGTGCTTGAAAAATTGATATTTCTGACAGCTTCCTCAAGAACAGGGAAAAGCAGGACTATCAAGTTTGTTGAGCATCATTAGAGTTCCCAGGTTCCCTAGTCTCAGGAAGATACCTATGAGGTTTTGGAGTTACCAACATAGAGAAACAATGTAACTAAAAGTGCATATTTTTAAAATAAAGCTCAATAAYTAGGGACATTAGGAAGTGCCCATAACAAAAAAATCCACCACATAATGAAGCGCTTCCAAACTAAGTTCATATGTCACAGTACTTTTAGTTAGCTAATACTAAAGTTACATCTTGAAACCTAATAYATTGTGTTTGAGTTATCAACTTACAATAACATCCAGCATAATTTTAGTACTAGAAATATTCTGACTTCCTTCTGCATTTTCATTAAATTCTGAATACTTCAATAAACAGGATGTATAAAGCTTCTTGTAGTACTGCAATTTCCAGCTATTTGTTTTCCAGAATTAAGACAATGTGGTTTTGTACTATTATATGAGTAGTCTAAGAGGAAATGGAATACAAAGTCTTCCCTTTGTTTCCATTCAACCATGCAGTTTTGGGAAAGGATTATCTCCATATTCTTTTTATCATTTGCAAAAGGGCTTGGCTAATGTACTTTGGCTAACACTCTCTTCTTGAACAGCTCTAAGGCAGTGTACTTAGCTGACTTGGACACATGGTGAACTCATTTTAATATACATTTCTTTTATTTTGGCACTTTATCRTCAAATTCAGCCCAGCAATTACAGTCTATTATAGAACTGTGGCCAACTCTGGCTCCTTAAGTGAGCCTGCATAGGTCACATGTTGGATCCTTCTGCATTCCCAAATAATACATTGTTATTAGACAGTACTCAAGATGAAAAACCCTCAGCCTAGATTTGGCAATGAATTTTACATTCAGGAATGCCAGAAGCAATTATAAAGAAATTGAGCCCTGTTTTAGGCTGAACTATTGCTCCATTTGCAGTCACTGGCAGCTTTCCAGCAGCRTGCTCAAATCCTATTAGTCAGGACGGTGACTATTTGTTCACCCATTGGGGAGCCCAAGTGTCATAGTACTGATCAGACCTTCCCTCCAGACACTCTTCAGACTTCTATGGTCTCCAGCAGCTGGTCCTAAATCTGTGTAGGGTACAGTGTTGTCTCCTACTTTGGCATCTCTGACATCTTCCTGGACATGGCTTCCAGTTACTCTTCCAKGTACCTCATGTTTCAATGGCCTTGGGGTCACAGAATTACAAAAGACTTCCAAAACACTTTTTTTTTAAGCATCCTCTTTTTGCAGTCCCAATCTACAACACTGTTAAACATCACAGTTTAACATCCTTGGTGTACAGGATACTCTGCAAATATTTGATCAGATGTAATTTTAGATAGCATTAATTGTATGTAGTTCTAAACAAAGCAATAAACACCCAAATGCAATCCCTTTCTCTAAACTGACTCTCCTATAAGATTTTCTCAGGGTCTCCTGAGTATGTGGAACATCTACATCTCCACTTTCTCTTTGCAAATATAGGTTATTTGTAGCAGCATGAATTTTTTTCTCCTTCAACATCCTCCCAGTTAGCTCTTTATTTGACCCTCTACATAAAGACAAAACAAAATCCAGCAGAATTGTAATTACTTTTTTTGAAAAGATATTAGCTTTTTATTTCTTCTTCCAGCTTCAAGGCTCACTACTCTTTTCAAACCACTGCCTTGTKACCCTTTTCTTTTGTTCTTCCTTTTGGGGGCCTTTGTGTTTCAAACCCTATTTTTCAGTAGAAAAACTACATATTCTATGTTTTGACCCAACTCAAAGTCCTTAGGTACTTCCAACAGAATGGAAATGGTTTTTAATGACACTCTATTGCCTATGGTCTGAAAGGGATGTGTATATATATGTACATAATTCTCATTGATAAAATATGATTAACTAATTGCTTTTACTAAGCAATTCCATGATTTTGAGAAATCTGCTTGTAATTTAATGAATATAAATATTCTTCTTTCAAGTTAGTACGATAAGCTCTTATCATGAAYATGGAGATGTTTTTTGAGGATATCTGAAATGCACCAGCAGAACAACTAGCAATGATGGTGCATGGCCATTGGAAGAATTATTYATTAAAAAGGCAGCAAGATAAAAATAGGATTGTTATCTTTCAGTGCAGTGAAAAGCTTCCCATTTCAGAAAACCTTTTGATATAAAATCATTATTTTCATGCTCAATATAAATATTAATTTTAAAAAATTTGAGTGTTTGCACTCCCTTTCTGAAGCCAGACACACAAAAAAAATTGATTCTATACATGAGAACTTGCCTTTATTATAATCCCCTCTATCTCTCCAAACATCCAAGTGAAARCTCACATCATAACTTGAAGACCAGTAGATTTAAATTTAGACAAATACACTCCATGGGAGTAGAGTATTGCAAGTAGAGTATTACAGGAGTTTGGGTTGCTTGTTTCTTGTTTGGTTTTTTTTTTGTATTGTGGTGCTTCACCTTAGGCTGCAACTACTTCAGCACAACTGAACAATAGGCACTCTTTAAAATAGTTCTAAGCCTRCTACAGACTCTGTAGTTCAAAAGCAACACTTTCCATTTGGGAATCAAAAAGTGGCCAGTGCAGATCTGGAAATTCTGAGATTACATTCCTTAACGAAATGCTCTCTTGACTTCCTAATTAATTAACCACATCATTTCCTAGGCTGAGATTAAAAGAATCTTTGCTGCAGATTAACCCTCAAGTGACGGAGGCATGAATAATCGGTTCTGTGCCAAAATGAGTGGACAAAAATTGTACTTGGAATGAATGCTGTGAAAGAAAAAAGTCACATAACTACTGCAGCATCCTGCAGCAGAAAGGGATACAAATTTTTTCACAGATGAAGAAAGAACACTAGAAGTAAAGAGCAGATTTTTCCTCTCCAATGGGACACTAAGTACAGTACAGGTTAACAGAGGCTTCCTCTCAGCTRCAAACTTAAAGCACACCTTCGTCAGCAATGAGTACCAGTGACCACCTCTGCCCCCTTGCCTTGTCCCAGAGGACTAACTGGGATGAAGGAGATAAAGAACAGGAAATGCAATACCCAGTGTCTTCTCATTAATCCTCTGGTGGCCCTGTGAAAGCCGTCAGCAGGGACGGAACTTCCAGAACAGCACATGGAACAGCCCTCAGCAGTTCAGGCTGTTTAGGCTAATTTATCATGATAATTAAGTACAGGTGATCCAGTTGTATTTTATCATAATTGTTCACAGGACTGGAATCGTCTTCTACAGAGACAGCTCCAGGAGAGTATCTGATTGTGTTTTAGCTGGACTCGAGGCTATTAAAAAGGCATCTTTTAGTTATATGTTTTGGCAAACTTGGCTGTATTTTCCTGTGTGTGAATAATGGTATGACTGATGGCCATTATATCCAGTGTCAGAGTCACAGCATGTAACTCATGCACTCTGTTAGCTTTGGAGGTCTGCCAAGGCCCACCAGAGTCGAGCCCCAACCCTTCGGGTGGGTGGCTCACACCACTTGCTGTGAACGAAGACAAAATAGAAGGAGTTACTCCCTGGCAATCCTTGCAGCTTCTTATAGCTTCATTCAGCTGCAGATCATGTTAGATTCAAAGTTAATCTGGAAGGGCAGGGTTACACTTCTTGTATTACTGATTTGTAACTGATTACTTTCACAAAGTTATTTAAATGATTTTGTCCATGACAAATTTCAAATTTTAGGTTAAGTCACTACCCTATAATGRTGACATCTCTGTAAATTCTGCAATGACATGTAATGTGCATTGAACTCCCAGGAGATACCTATAAACACCAGTGAAATGTCAGCAATTAGCAAAACATCAGGTRAACAGAAAATCTGTTCTTGCATAGTACTTCTTAAGACTAA
This sequence comes from Alauda arvensis, assembly GCA_902810485.1. Taxonomy (NCBI): domain Eukaryota; kingdom Metazoa; phylum Chordata; class Aves; order Passeriformes; family Alaudidae; genus Alauda; species Alauda arvensis. Next base: position 843,052 of record CADDXX010000345.1, on the reverse strand, counting down.
ATACTGAAGGCTTTGTAAACCTGCAATGTCCATCAGTCATGGAATCATGTAAGCATAAGCACTGAAGGGTAGGAACATTTCTACCCTCTGGGAAGCATTAACATGGCCAAGACACTAGTCAGTCTCATTAATTTAAATTTCATTTAAAATGTACTTTAAGCCTCAACAAGACAAAAGAAATACACAGAAATTTCACAGTGAAAAATTATAGTTCCAGGAAACCTTCAATAATCAAGAACATTTTGTGTTATGTTTATACAACTCGAGTTCATATTAACATCTGAYATTTTGATCAGTTTATAGCGGTACAAACTCAGAGTGTATGGCCAACGACAGACTCACCTCCCCAGTGCTCATCACACACTGTGAACAAGGTGGTTTTATTGGCTAATCCTGGGAACACACTGCTGCACTCCATAACAATGGCCTGAGGAATCATTATGATGCAGGACAGAATCCAGATAATTATAATGCTGTTCCTTGCTCGCTTGGCTGTGCTTTTAAACATCAAAGGGTGACAAATTGCATACCATCGATCCAAAGCAATGCAGCTGAGTGTTAGGACAGACACAGAAACTGAAACTGTCTAAAGAAAGAGGAATATTTTGTAAATGTAAATGTAGGGCTTTWTCCCAGAGTTTCAAAAATTATTTATCATACTTTTCCTCCAGAGTTTTAAAAATTATTTMTATTTTCAACATAGTTAGTTCTTTATCTGCAATTGATAAATAGACTCCCAGAAAGAAAGGCTCCTTTTAAAATAATTTCTGACAGAATTACAACAGATATCYTCATCAGCTGTACTCCCACTATAATCCACAAGACAATTCACACATTAAGATGCTAACTAAACTGAATAGKTGTTGCAAAATCAAATTTTGAAATAAGGAATTTAATCAACTGGAAATTTATAAAACTTTATCTGAAAAAAAGCTTTTAAAACATTAGACAGTGACTTTTCTCTTTTCTTCTTTGTATAAAAGTTTCTTTATTGGTTTGTGTGTTATATTAGCCCACCAGAGCCATCATTTTGCTTTTTATTTTTACGAGAACAATGAAACTCAGGATCTAATGAAATAGCCTTTGACAACAATCAGATTAGGGCAGACTAAGACATTTTACCTTTTAATCAGGAAAGGAAATAACCTATCACTTCAGTTTTATTCTTTCTATTTGTTTACTAGGTGATCACTCACTCTTCAGATTTTCTTTCACTAGAATGGAGGTTTTAAAAAAAAAAAGAAAAAAAAAGTTTTGATTTTGATTGTATCAAGTAGAGSTCATAGCTGCTGGAGAACTTAGCCTTTGATAATGTGGCTCTTTGGCCATAAAGATATCTTCTGTAAATATAAATCATGCTGGAGGCACAGAGCTGATGATCTGCATAGACTCTGAGTACTGCTTAATTCCTGTGAATTTAAATGACTACAAAGCCAAGCACTTGTCATTCTAGTTTGCCCAGTCAGTTCATCCATACAYCTATTCTTAGAAAAGATATTTGTCAATCATTTTGAGGCAAATTATTTTAAAACTAGTTAAGTCCGCGGGTAAATGAGTAGAAGCAATTATTGCTTAAGGCAGACAATCTGATCAACTCCCAGTGAACCTGGATACTYTGACACAAAATCAGTAAACACAAAAAAAGCCCATACTGCCTTYAGAAGTTGTATTCTCTGTTGTGGGCACTTGTGTAGCTGTTCAGATCCACACAGAGAGAATATTAATGACTTTTTTTCTATTTACAGATCTTTTTATTGCTTTACATCCCTTCTGAATCATTAAAAAAAGATCAAAAAAAGTAAAGAGCATCAGAAAAATGTTCCAAAAAAGTATTGCCAAAGTACAACAAACAGATAGATGAAAACCRGTCTTTATTATCCATAATCATATTCCCAAGTGAAAGAGTCTTTTAGGCCTCAGCATCTACTCAGTATCAGGTATAGGCTTTCATTGGATTAGAAGTGTTTGGAAGATGCTATTGTCATTTCTTGTTTCCACAACACAGGTGATGTGTACACAAACAGAAAAATAATACCTGTAAGTAGGGAATCACTTTGCAGAGGGTCTGCCCAAAGAACCACGTTTCTGTGATGTCCACAACTAAAGTTGCTGGAAGACAAGTAATTGTGACCAGAATGTCAGCCAGAGAGAGATTCACTATGAAATAGTTGGTAACGGTCCGCATGTGATGGTTCTTCCACACTGCAAGGCAAACTGAATTTGGAAAGACAAGTTAGTGAGAGGSAAATGACTTAGGAAATGCTTGAAGAGGAAAACATTTGACTTTGTGGAATTAAGGAAATGTTTGTGTCCTTTTTTGACACAGAATATCTGAATATGCTGTTCAGTGCCAGAACCATGTGTTTTCCTTYAGAGTGGAAACAAGAGAGTACATGWAGAGAAGATYCTTGATACACAAAGAATAGCYTTCCACAGACTGCARTGTGGGAAAWAAYCCAATATATAAAGCATCTTACTTCTCTGCTASCTAATCTTCACCAACTACTCATACAACTTCCTTCATTTCTCTTTCAGACCATTGGCTGTAGTCTACAGAAATACACATCTATACTGTAAAAGTTTATCTGTTTCCTTATGATACTTAATGATACTTAAATCAAATTGCTACAACACAGAATCTTGTAAGCTGTACAAATATAAATTTATAAAATACTTTGCTCAATTTAATATATTTATTGCATCTTCAGATAATCTGCAACAAATTTCTGGGTAACTGTTATTTGAGTTAAGTTAATAAAAGTAATTTTTGCTGTATTAGATGTTAYCTTTTTGATGATGATCAAAAGCAGGACGTAGCAGATGATGCACTTATAAAGGCACTTTATAAGATGTGCCTTTAAAGCTTGTTTTGTATATTTTATGTGTATCTTTTTCAAACTGCAATACTTTTAGAAATGAGACAAATCAGTCTCTAAAATCATTACACTAAATTCATAAACTGCTAAATTAAAAATGCCATAATTAAGTCAGAGAAAGTAGCAGAAAAATAATTTTAAAAATAATTTTAGATGTCAAACCCTGAGTGAAAGGAGCAATCAAAAMCTTTTGAATTATTTAGATTTTTAAATTCATTTACCCAAATACCTTTAAAAACTAATGCACAAAATTTTCCAGAAATACCAYGACACTTCTTGTAAGACAAGAATACAATTCATTGCACATCAAAGGGTCTTCCCTGCAAACAATTATTCATCCATCATGCACATCTAGATGAAGATTCAAAGTCTYCTAATCTGTCAGGATATAGCACATATCTTAATTTAGATACATTAAACAGATCAGAGAATGTTAAAAAATTGAGCTAAAAAGGTCCTCAAGAGGTTGCCCACATCTAAAATGGAATCTTCCAGAGTTAAGCCACTCTCTTATAGTCATTAAACTAGCTAAAACAGCTGGAAGAAAATACACAGACTTTAAGGCACATAAGCTCTTGAGGTCAGATGCTTCTTTAGATCCTAAGAAGGATGATGTGTCTGAAAGCTTCTGTCTATCTCCCAGCTGTATCAGTTGAKCTAATAAAATATATTACTTCATTCCACAAATMTTGTCTWATGTCTTTACAGCAACAGAACTACAGCAAGACTACAACTAAACAACAGTTGGCAAGTTTGTGTTTGAAAATCCGTTATATTTGAAGATACCACACACCTCTTAATTTTGTTGCAGTTTAATTATCTTCCTCATCAAAGGGAGGGGTGGAAATTCTTCTCATGTCTAATCTACTTTTATTTTGCTGCTATTTATATAGCTTCTTTTTTCTGCACATAGGCAGGAATGAGGAAGAGTTTTTCTTGCAGCAATGCTTCACATACATAAGGATTTTTGTAACAAATTTCCTCAGAACTTCAAAGCTCTTTRTCTTTTACACAGTCATTTCTAAAACTTCTGCAACCATCCTTTCTGTTGTTCTCTGGACACTTTTCAATTGAATTGAACCTTGCTGGTGAGAATGCAGTGACCACAATTGGCAGAATACTCTTCCAAGATCACACCAATGCAGCTGCAGGAGCTGAGATTGTGGTACTTCTTCATGAGGGCTATGTTTAGAAACTTRGACTAGGACACAGACAAAGGGATGTGCTAGGTGGCCTTCAGTTTCTCTAAGATCAGGTGATTTTATTATCTTCCTAAGATTTAGGATTCCAAGGTTCCTCTAAAACCTCTGTTCTGCTGCAACATATGTTCATCATATATTTTACTGTGTTGCAGAGATAGCTCTGGATTCTGTAGCTTATACAAATTTAATTTTTGCTATATATGSATYGTGTTCTCATAAATGCAAATTAAAACCTCTCTACARAGACCTTCACTGTTCTTGCACTGGTTTTGAAGAGAATACAGTATACATTTCTTTTATTGTTTTCTTCCTAAATATAGAATTTCAATTTTTCTTAGTTTTGATCKCAGATATCTAAAAGGCAAGGCTTRCAAATTAAAGGCTTAAAGGAAACATCATAATGTTTGTATTTTTTTCCAATTTTAAAGATTAAAAGTACCTACTAAAGCAATTATTTCTATAGCATTACACAATAATTACAACATCACTAATCAGAGATTTATCACTGTCACTCATGCATGGGGCTGCCACAATTATWACCTAGTGCAGAGACAAGATAGTGCAGAGGCAGTGCCTAACAGGGAAGTAATACATTGCTGCACCTCTGGAATTTTGTTTGCATTGGAAATGCAATGCTGGGGAAAAAATTGCAAAAACCATTTCACTTTTGATAATCTTAATACTTAACTCTAAAAATTTGAAGATTTGGACCTTTACTTATGGCTGGTTCCTTGTCTTAAGTGCAATTCACGTTGAAAGTATGGTCCTGTGTTTTAGTTGGACAAAAGTTGATATTAAGTGGCAATGTTTTTCTGTACTTCTTATTCCTTTTATCAGCAGGCAAAAATTAAACAAAAAGTTACTTAAAAGTTCAGAGTTTGGCTATTTTTTTCTCATATTATTGTTTCAACAGTCCTGTGTTCTTCCCAGTGCAGGCAAATACATTATTTACAGCCATGGATGTCAGTGCCTAAAGATGGAAGGTTTAAGCAGATACGTTTGGTCTTTGACCAGGCCTGTTCCCATCTCTGTGCTGRTCCATGTGAAAAAGACCTGAACATAAACATTATTTCTGGTGAAATAAATCCATTAAATTGACAAATATGAGGTCAATCTCACTGGCAGCCAGAAATCAATTCACAGCATTCTGCATGTTGAGTTCAAAGCTGTCTATCAGTTTGAGCAAATGAAACCTTGTAATACCCCAGAGATCTAAGAATTACTACCATTTTCAGCTCTGACACARAGAAAGTGAAGTGCAGAACAGAAGTTGTTAAATGCCACACAGTAAATCAGCCACAGAATGAGAAACTTGGRCTCCWAATTCCCTGWCGTGTACTAAACCCTCCAGATCACRCTGGCTTAACATCTAAATGAGATGGAATTTAGATGAACTTCAGTATTTGCTGYTCCTCAGAGTAACATAAAAGRCCATGCCTCTTGCTCTGCAGGGTGTAGCAGTGTTCAGGAAAGCCAAGGTACAGAAACTACCCCTGARTTCCACTGAATTCTAATCCATGGGGGTAGGCACGTGGAGGGTGAAAAAGCCCAATAGTTTGCAAGCATAGAAACACAAGATAATTTGCCACTTTATATTTCCCTGCTTATGCTTCTGTATTTCCCCTTTTGACCTCCTCTTCTTCACAGCATAAAACTTTTTCCATTCTTTTTATGGCACATAGCACAAGAGCACCTTAATCAGCTTTAAGTTTACATAAATATTTACATTATACCATAATAATTAATAATTGTTCCACGAATGTATTAAAAAAAAAGAAAAAAAGAGAGAGATTGTGGAAAAAAAAAAGCCTCTGAAGAGGAAGTATTTTAAAACCAACTCAGTTTTCTCTGCCCTCATTGCCTTCTGCTGTTTGCACTACTCTTTTCAACCTTTGTTTCAAACAAATGTTTGGTAATGTTTTCTCTCAGTGCAAGGCTAAAAAGTTGTGARGGTCTGCTACGAGTTATTTGAATAGGCCAGAATGACAAAAAGTCATAAATAAGTCCAAAATRACATAAAGTTAGTTCAATACATTCCTTCCAGACTTGCTCTTTCTGAGTTTACTACAGTCCAAGGTAACTCAGTAGTCGTGGACAGCAGCTTCATTGATAGTGTTCTAGCAGCTCATCAAGATTTGAGCCTGTGCTCAAAACCTGCTATTTTGTAGGTGTGAAAAATAGTTTGACTATGCCACTGAATATTGAGTAGCTAGTTAAGTGTCAGAACAAAAGAATTTCWTATACTCTCCACTTGCACTCCTTTACTTACACATTTTCATCTCAGGCAGTTTTACAGAAAGGCCCTCAGCTCACACAGAAACACTCAAGTAAGATGCTAGGGAAAGAAATTTCCATGGAGTGGAAATGCCATCTGCCTACCCAAACAGAAATAGCAGAGAGCTGTGAATTTCCACTTATCTTGAAGAAGAGAAGAAAGGATAAGAAAGGTAGTAAAGATTCCCAATTGGGAGAGTATTTTACCAAAAACTACTTCCATATCTTAAAATAGGAGATGAGGCCAGCAGCAACCTTCCTAAAAAGCTTGGGAGATAGCACAGTGTTAACAGGGTGCCTGTTCAGTTGGAGCACAGAAGAGTGGCCCAAACTAAGCTCTTTAAACCTCCATTAAAAGTATGTGAAATAGTAAAAATAATTTAATAAAACCTCAATTTAACATTATGTGCAAAGCTTTTATGCAGCCTTCAATATTGCTAGCTAAAAATGGGTCTGAGAAAGAAAGTGGTAAAAATGATGTTAAAACAGACACTAAAGAAAAGAACATTAGAATAATGACAAAAAAAAGGAGAGACATTTTAAAAAGCATGCTGAAACATGCTTCTGCTGTGCATGATTTTCCCTACTGCTAGTGCTCTAATGGAACCTAATTACCTGTCCAATGTCTTGTATTATTTTCCATATTTTTGCTTTTATTTTACAAAACCAATCAGTCAGAGCAATTCTTGCAAGTGCAAACTGTCAGGCTAGGTTTTACAAGGATCAGCTGCAATTGTAATGGCTGTTAGACTGTCCCAGATTCTTCATCTCACCGAGGGCTCTTCCCTTTTCTTYCTCCAGACTTCAGAAGAGCTTTAAGCGAAGCACTTGCTGTTCCCACCTCTTCCACACAGTGTCAGTGAAGGCTCGRAAACCAGCTGGAGCCGCCAGGCTGAAAGCATTTGGAAAAATTTGTGGAGGCTCTCCACAAGCCAGGACAGTTCTATGATAACGAAGCTGGTTTCTGGACCCATCCCCCAAACACTGACGATCTCCCGTTCCCCAAAAATGTCTCACAGGAAAGTCCCAACAAGGACAAAAAAATTAAAGGTTAAAATAACACTTAAAATTTTACGACAGATTGCTGATACAAATCCATCAAGAAAGCTTCTCCTCAYATTCCTGAAGAAAAAACACTTCTGTAATATGACAATATAGTGAGATTGGTATTTTTCACATACAAATTTCGTCCCTGTGGTTTACTGTCCTGAGGCATTTTAATTAGAGGCTGTCATGGTGTTTAATCAATTAGTACAGCTCATTGTATCTCAAGCTGAAYATGAACATAATACAAAGGCTCCATCTGGTAGAAAGTGCAGCTGCTTTGCCTCCTGGAAGATTTATGCTGTCTTGAGCATATTAAACACTGCGCTGCAGTCCCTCCACTGGGGGACTCCAGGGTCAGCTGTCAATTTGTTTTCTACATATYGACCCTAAATCATTCCCCTTACACTCCAGAAGTCTTGTCAATCTCTTATTTAGTGSGTCATCTTTCAGTGCAACTTCATGGCCAAAATAGAAATGTAATTTCCATAACCAGCAATACCTGACATTTTCATAAATAAAGGAATGGCTTTATCTCTTATTTGATGAATTATAAATCTCAAATGGAAGTAAACAAAGAATTATCATTTTTCACACTAAACTACAATGATTTGATTTTGCTTTGGTAATTSAGTCTCAAAACTGTTTGATTTAAATATCATACTATAGTCATCCATAAGTTATTTGGAACTGATGCTGTGATTATAAGACCTGGTAATCACCATYTCCAAATGCATTAAGCAGAAAGCTTCTAAAAAAACTTTACTCTTTCACAGTATTTTACAACCAGTGACAAAAACCATGATAAATAGTTTTGAATTAGACATTATTTATTCTCTATCTCGTAACATACCCACCCCAATTGTTTTCTCCACACAGTTAATTGGTTCTCCACATYRAAATCTTCCTCTTGTTCTCTTTTGGTGCTATTACCTGCTGCAAATCAAGACCTGAGTGGTGGGGTGTCAAGGAAGACAATCACAGAAGGCTGAAAGGAAGGTCAAGCAGATGCTACCAAGGGCAATTCTGGAGAGCTAGAGCCTCTGTGAAAACACTGMAGGCAAACTGCTGGAAGGAGAAATGCTGCCATCAAAACTACCTTCATTATGAATGACTCCTGATTAAGGATTCTTCTGCTTTGACTTWAAAGTCTAAAAATTAGGTGCCTAAGATTAAGCATATTTTATTTAAGGAAGACTTCTGATGAGTCAATAATTTCATTGATGATATTGATTAAGGRGAAAGAAGCATTTTAAATTGCAGAGGATATTTAATTAGGGCTTTTTGACACCAGCAGTGATAACAAAAGATCTAAAACAAAGCAGTATCTTGTRTGAATAGGGAGACATCTAATCCTTAGGCTATCCATCTCTTACCCACTATTAAGCTCTAAACTCACACATTACTTCTTTTTTACATAACTAATCTTATCTGAAAGAAAGGAGACCAACATGAGACCAGGCTTACRTTGAAAAGTAATAGAAAGAATGACACAAAGAAAATGCACTGTTTTATACAAGGTTTATTATGAAGGAAATACTGAAAAAAAAAAATCCTGTATCTGGTAACAATGCATGGCAGATAAGAACTGTCCTTGAATATGTGATGCAACAGCTGAAAAGACAGACAATACTCTGAGCAAAGGAATTACATGGCCTACCAGTGAGCAACAGCTCCTCATCAACAAGAAACACTAAATGTATTCAAAGATGTTTGAAAAAATTCTTAGAAACATGACAAATGGAGCAGGTGACTACGTCATGCTCCCTATGTGTCACAAATAAACAAGTGTGCATGAGTAGGTTCCATCACACAGGAAAAACACTAAAACTGCAAAAAATGTAGTTGAATGACATAGAACACAGGAAATCCCAAAGTATTTTGTTGAATACCAGCTTCACTGGAATGCACTAATACGCAACTGTCACCCACAAAAAACAGTGAAGATCTACATTAAAAAAAAACAAAAAAAAACAAAAAAAAAAACAGAAAACCCCAGATAACAGCAAGTACTTGCAGCAATATGTTTTCTGAGGTTTTCTACCTACCACAAATTCTGTGGTACCAAAGGTTTTAAATGGACTTAAGAGTTGTGGGTTACTGCAGCACACTTCTGCATCTTAAGCACTGGCTTGTCAAGGCATTAGAGAAGAAAACAAGAACTGAATTCTGTGTACTGTAGGCTTATGTCTATGGATCACAACTGTGAGTAATAGCACAACCATCTAATTGGCACTGGATTCATTTTCTAACTGGGCCACATTACATAATTTTAGGCAATTAACAGTCTAATGGAAACGGGAGTTTTTAGCAGATCAGCTCTTATAAAAACAGAYTGACCAAAATGCCTGGTTTGGTCAGCTCTGGAGGAAGTGAAAGGTGTCATCACAGAGTTTTGTGAAAATAACTGTATTGATTAAGACAGACAGATTGGTTTAGAATATAACCCCTCCAYCCCCCAAATCATTACCAGTATTAACTGGCAAACCCACTCATCTCTGCAGAGCTGGCTATATTGACTGAATAGATGTTTCATAATAATAATTGATATTATKACAAATAATGCCAACAAAAACCTTTATCTACACTCCCCATTACAAGTGGAAGAGTCAGAAATTTAGATGTCATACTGTATATGACACTATAATAAAAAGATTTCACACTTCGCTGACTCAAAGCTGCATGATATTAAAATGAATGTGTGYTTCACAGCTGAAATGCAACTTTGAAAAAATATGCTTCAAAAAGCATCCATCAGTCACTGCAACATGAGTTGCAYGAAGAAAAACCTTTCTATGTCCATGTCTGTTTCTAATGGAGTTGTAAGACTTAGTGCCTTTTCTACTAATAATATACAAAGAAAATACAACTTACTATGCTAGTGATGTGTTCCAGCAAATATCTTGTATACTATACAACTTCTGAATCTGTATCATGAATCCTYATTGTTAATAGAGTATTCCACAAACTGGCTAAAATCCTTGCAGTCCTACTGTGGTAAGAACCAGGAGACAGAGCACAGTTCTGTCAGAGCTGAGTGCACCCCGAGACTCTGCAACCTCTGCCCCCTGCCCAAGAGCTAATTGTCCATGCTGGAGGCCAATCCTGGTGTGGGGCAGCAGGTAAGCTGGGMCCAGGCTTCTGGGAACAATGCTTTTGGAGTTTTGGAATACTCTTTTGGGAGTCAGYCTCTTGCCCCAGAGCTGTATTTAAGCTCAGGCACTCACACCAAGCTCAGGCAAAGACCAGGTTGCAAGTATGCTTCTGYCTTGCTGAATTTGATTGTAAAACTCATCCACTGACTTGATTTTCTGGCTTAACCTCAGACCTGTTTCATCACTATAGATTTGTCTGGTGATTGCTGGGAGGTGACTGAAACCTGGTAAACATCTTCAGACCTACCAAGCTCTCAGGCAGAGTGGGGCTGTGATGGTGAGTACCACTGCCCTGTCAGTCCTGCTGCTGCCCTCAGCTCCTGGCACCCCTTCCCCWGGGGAACAGTCTATCATAGTTCTTCCCTGACAACTTCCACTTGTGAGACAGGCAGCAAGTCAGCTGCTTATGTCCAAGAAATCAAAGAAGGTTTCACTTGACATGCAACACAGAAAATAAACTATGCTTTATAAACCAAAAACACATCCCAAACATTTCAATATTTTTTTGTTCTGAAAGTTGGTGAGTAATCCYTATATTATGCAAACAGCAATGTACTTCAGTTGAAACTCAAACTCTTACATAAATTGAGCTCATAGTTTCTCTGTCTTAGGTAGAAAAAAAAATATATACATATTATCTCTTTTCCTATATGCTGTCTTCTTAGCAACAGCAAAGCCAATTAGTTATTATTMATCCAGCAGATAAAGGTGACTCTCATTCTGGTATTACAAACAAAGTCCTTTCAGTGCCAGATTCCTCAAGTAATGTAAAAAAAAAGAAATGTAATAATTTAAAATATAATTAAATGAAATATAACTCATCTACAGCAATGAAATAGGATTCATGAAGTTCATTTAAGAGAATACATGACTCATCCAATTCTACCAACATAGGCATGTATGCCTAGACCTCAGTATTCACTGGATATCTTTAAAATTATAATAGAGCAGCATTTGAGAGAGTTGCCTATTCATAGGCATTGAGCAGGACTCTGGTATTAAGGCCATACRCAGATTTTTTTCTGCTCCAGCCCTAGAAAAATCAAATGGAAGCTGTTGAACTCTATGAGTCAGACTATGAACCCTTTGAAGAAAGGAGCATAGATGGGTTCTTACAGATCTCAGCAAAACTAGCAGTTACTGTAAAACAGATAATAAATAATACATCTAGCCAGAGAAGGGCAAGTCTCTCACAATCTCGTTCTGAGCCRGAATGAAAAACAAGTATCACCAAACTGTGTAAGTAAAGAAAGTTTCTGAGACTTCTCCCTGATGTACTGCATGGTCTCTTACCCTTGGAAGCCAGCAGTGTTGAGGACTTTCAAGCTGGGGACTGGCAGCCTGTATGTGCTAAAGATTTCAGCTCCTGCCAGCTCTGGGGAGGCCTGCCAAGAAGCCCAGCAGCCCAGCTGGTGAGACGCCAGAAGGATGCTTGTTTTGCCTTCAGTCTTTGATCAAACCAAGKGAGCTCTGCTGTACACTTTCATTTTGATGCATGCATGTTCCCTGGGAGAATCCATTTAATTAGAAAAAACCTGATCCACGTGAATGAATAACTTCAACAAGGTCATTTGCAATCTTAAACAGAGTTTAAACTATAAACTCTGCTTATAGTTTGCAGTCTATAAACAGAGTTAAATATATGCAGTTGTACATTACCTTTCAATCCCTTGYAGTCTTACTCTAGTTATTAACTACTGCAACTGATCAGCCTGGAATGGCATCAGTAACTAGAGACCTCTAGACATTCTAAAAATGCCTTTTCTTTTTTAATTATTTAGTTCTCTWTTTTCAAGGAATGTTTTTAATGACATGTTTTCAAATACAGAAGAAAAAGGTCTTTACAGACAACATACATTCTACATTAAGAAGTCCTATGTTTTGCATTAGATGTGCAAAGAAATTGCAAGAGTTCCATTGCTCTGCAGTAGTAAAGAAAAATGTTGGTCTTCTTTGCAAAACCAAGTCCTTACCCTCCACACTTGTTCTGCTTCTAGTGATAAATAATGACCAAGTGAAGAAGGAATTAGGATAAATCTTCATACTGATATTGCCATCTAGATTTCAGAATCCCTCAATGTTCATGTAAATAAGTCATAAAATCATCTTGAAATCTGTTTCTTTTCCTTGACTTACACCAAAATACCTGGTGAGTAACTAACCCAGGCATACAAGAGAAAAACTGACTTAAAGCACYTTGTGTGCAATACTGAAACCTGCATTCAAATACAATGACCTGCTAATGTCTTTCACTTCAGCTGGTTTGTGCAGCAGCTCAGTCTGTGACAACTTTCCTAATTAAATTGAAAGCTAAATAGCAATGCAGACCTTGTTATGTGCTATTATTAGTGGGATTCCTGCTGTGTATCTCACTCAAGAATCCAATAGATGTCAATCAAAGTTTGAGGTTCTGATTCTACCCTTGGTTGTTAACTAACTGTCAAATGCTTCAATCCAGTTTATTACTAATATCTAAGGGATGTGCTATGCCTTCCACTTGCACAGATACAATTTTTGGGACACTCCTTACCCCATGTGAATGCACAAACCAAGATAAAAACAGAAATATAATTTTCAGCACCAATATGGAAATGGAGGGTTTTTCCTGGTTGCTCAAGTGTTATTTGAAYAGGACATGTTAAAAATAGAATCAAAGCATTGACTCCACATGCCACAAGTTCTGCAACACTGGGCAAACATAAGCAAAGGAACTCAGTGTGTCATTAAGGAYGATACTATAAAGCACTAGTAGCCACTAAAACTCTCTTTAGAAGCACTCCTGCTCTTATTTGGGAAGGTCCATGACTAAATCCCAGATTAACCTTGAATATAGATTTTTCAAGCAGCAGAAAYCAACTTCTCAGAGACATCAACATGTGCACTGTTCTACATCAGATTTCACTGGTAGTAAAAAAGTTCCTCAAAAAGTATCTTTGTAAAGAGCACTAGATCACATCCATTTCTCTCCTCAGAATCACATGAGCCTGCAATCAGTGCAGTGTGAGCTTTCTTGAATAAAGATGAGACAATATTCAGCTACCAAGCACCTGCAGAGATCACAAACAATTCACCCATAAAGAGAACAAGCAATACAGAGTAAACAGCTTAAGGAGGATCACAGAAGCATTTAGGCTGGACAAGACTTTCAGGATCATTTGGTCCAGCTCTAAAGCTGAATTATCTGTTGTGGGATTTACTGTGATTGAGAGGAGTGGATAGAAAGATGTTCAGGTACTTCTCTGTCCTTTTTAAGACAGATGCTTACACGTAGTACCATGTACTACAACTTGGAGAGAGATTGCAGAGGACAAAAAGTGGACATTCTATCCAGTATAAGAAATGGTGGGTGGACAGCCAGATGCCACCCCAAGCAAAGAGTTAATGTACACAAATGGGAGGAAAGAACAGCTGCATATCCACACTGGCATAATCTCTATCTGTGAGTGCACAGAGAGGAAAGCTTTTCTCTTCCTGGTTTTACGTGGGAAAACTGTTATCAGGGTGAAAGCTCCTATAGCTGAAGATTTGACCTTGAATCTTTACAGGTGAGAGGACAGCTTGCCTACAGTATTGGTRGAGGATAATAGGTAAGCACAGGGGGTTCTCCTAAAATAGTCTGTGCTCAAAATCAGAAAGAAGGACAGCTTTTATCCTAGTTCAAAATAAAGCCTCTTTGCCAGGGCTGTCAGTCAAGCCGGCTGCCGAGCAATGGACGGAAAAGACGTGCACACAGGCACTTAGTGCAACACTACAGAATCACTAAAAAAATATAAAAAAATCATCAGTTCATTGACATTTTTAAAAACGCCTTTTAAAATATTGCCTTTGGCTGCAGTCTCATTTGCATCTCACTTCGGGAAGCCTGTCGAGTTTGCAGTGACAGCCTTGACGCGCACAATTCCTTCTGAAAAACATGAATGAAAGACCCGTATGGCGGGGCGGGGCGGGGCCCAGCGCGCTCCGTTCACGGCGGTATCACAGGGACGGACACAGGGAATGCCAATGGCCGTGACCGCAGCCCAGGGGGGGCTCCTGGCGGAGCCGGCTCCCGGCGGCCATTCATAAACGCAGAACTGCTGAGGAGCAGCGCCTGCTCAGCAGGCACGGCCAGCCTGGGAAGGGGGSACACGGCCGGCCCCGGGGGACAGGGGGGMACACGGCCGGCCCCGGGGGRMAGGGGGGMACACGGCCGGCCCCRGGGGACRGGGRGSACACGGCCGGCCGGGGCGGGTGTGTGCACACGCGTGGTCGCGCTCCCGTGCATCAGCACAAGCGCTTGTTCCGGCAGCCCGGCGAGAGCTSCCGCTGTGGGCGGCAGCGGGCTCGGGAAGCGAAAAGGAGCGATGTGTGGGGAGTGGGCGGGCTGCTGACAGCCAGACCCCGCCGCCGCTCCCACACACGGCTCCCGCCCGCCGCCCCAGCCCACCATTCACTAGCCTCAGCTCTCCGCCACACTCTACCGCCCCTACCGCTCCCTTCGAGGCGGCCGCCGAGCAATGCCGGCGCCCCCGCCGCCTCCTTCAAGGATGAATGGAAGCGGGAGGAGGCGGGCTCCAGGGGAGGCACCGCCCCGCCTTGCTCCCTCAATGAGCGCCCGGGAGGGGCCGGCTCGCCCCCGCCCCACGAACCCGCTCCGCTTCAGCCGCGGGGAAGGAGCCGCGCGTTCTGCGCCCGCCGGCGGCTGAGGGGACGCGGCCGCTCCTGTCACGGGCCGGGCGCCATCCAGGTCCCGCGCTCCTGTCTCTGTCCTGGAGAATCACCCCGCGCTCCATATCCCCAGCGCCGGGCCGGGGCTGCGCGACGGAGCAGCATCCTCCCGAGCGGGCTGGGAGGCGGAGCCGCCGCCGTGCCGGGAGGGTTCGGCATCTCGGCCCCGGGGACAGGGACGGGAGCCGGCCGGCAGCCGCGGCTCCCCGGGGCCAGGCCGCCCCGCTGCGCTCCGCCGCCCCGCTCCCCGTGCCCGGCCCGGGAGGCGAGCGGCCGCAGCCCCTCGCCCGCGTCGGGGAGCGGTTCTCACGGCCCCTTCCGCGCAGCCTGAACTTTCCCCCTCGGCTGAGGTTTGTGCCAAACCTACCCCGGTTTCCAGCCACCCGCCGCGAAAAACCCGTCTCGGGAAGGGAGTACGGGAAGTTTTGGGGAGCTCGACTCACCCAAGACGTTCCCGACGAGAGCCACAATGAAGACGACGATGTAGCCGGCGATCAGCGCCCATTCATATTCCTTAGGATGCAAATACTCCTTCCAGAGATATCGCAGGAACTCCTCATCATCGTAGTCGGAGGAAGGGGTTAAAAGAGCCTCCCGCGTWTCGTTTAGTTCCGACCCACTCGTCCAATTCCTGTACGGAGGGGAACCATCCTCTGGTTGAATCCCGGACATCCCTAGTGGTTGTTCCGGAGGCTGGGAAAAAAACAACCAACAAACCCAAACCCAGACCCTCTCAGAGCATCCGAGCTTTCTCCCGCCCGTCCATCGGGGCTTGTGGTTGCCAGTGCGAAAAGCGGGGTGTGGGGAGAAAAATGACGCGGGAACTTACGGGAACCAATGCGGGAACAGGCTGGGGATCCGCGTCGGTCCCCAACCCGCCCTGACGAGCCTTTTCCCCGACCGGGCAAGGGGCGCACCCTCCCCCGCGGAGGCTGCACCCCCTGCACCGTCGTGGAAAAGGCTGGTCGGGGTAGGTTGCATGCCTCAGGTGCCAGAGTGCTCCCACCCCCGCTGGAAAAGTCACGTCCGTTTCAGAYGATGTCGATTTTTGTTCCCCAAACCGTGCACACGCACCCTCACATACACMCGCATCTCTTCATGCCTCCCCCTTCTTCCTCCCCCCGCTTCAGCTCATCCCCAGCTCCTCATCTCTGTCCCCAAACCTACTTCCAGCTTGCCCATCTCTCTTCTGACTGCTTCTCGATTTCTCACCCTCTCTTGCACAAGCTCTTCCCTTTACACCTTTCTGCATTAGATTCCAGATATAGTCAAGAAATTTGTAAATTAAAGGCAGTGGAAGGCTGCGGTGGGAGGAAGCACAGGGTTACAGGAGCCATTAAAAACAGTGGCTAATGAGGCTTTCCCTTCTGTGCTGCTTTGAAAGTTAGGCTAAAACGAGAACCCTGTGAGTTTCCCAGCATTAGTGGGAAAATCCCTAAGAGAGCTGAGCAGATAAATGTGAGGTTTCATTGGATTTGAAGATTGTGAGATCTCACTCTAGCTTGAGTTTAGCATGCATTCACTGTGCTGATGTTGTTTCAAATATCCAGCTTGGGATCTCGGTACAGCAACTACCCCTCAGCTATTCTGAAATGGGCTCAGCTGGCAGAAAGCAGTTCAAGAGAACCCAGAAATGCTGGTTAAACAGCATGATAGGTTTCCTGGCTTCTGGTCATTACTTCTTGAAATATTTTCATAYTTTGCCAAGTGTACAATCTCTGAAAGARAAGGGATAGGTGTGGGCTTGTCCCTCCATGACTGATAAAATCCCCTCTTACTCAGGCAATCTATTCACTTCATATCTGAATAATTTAATGAGTCCGATAAAAGCACCATTTGTACTGTGACATGGCACAGCTAGCATTTTAAGCATTTCAGTGCAGGGTGCTCCATATGGAGGAAGTATTATGATGCTACTCCCAACACAAGCATAAGAGAGAGGCAGATATTCATTCATTAACACCACACATAGAGTGCTTAGCTCTGGACAGTACTTTAGGCTACCCAATTGTTTTTTATTGGTGTGCAGCCTTCTCTACTGCCTTCAAAGTTCARTGCAGCATACCCCCTTCTATTTCTATACACCTACTTGCTTTGCTTTAGCTCCTTGTAAAACAAAGAAAAATTTCCTTTCCTATTCCATAGGGAACTTGAGTGAACCTTTTAGTCTAAATATGTTATGAAATATACTCAGATATACAGAKAGGATCAACATCTGTCTTGCATAAATTAGAAMGGTAGAGTTTGAAAACACCATARACAAAGATTAGATACTCTGCAGCTCACAACAACACTGAAGGTTGTATCAGTTGAGGTATGAATGTTGAGAGGTGATTTAAAYTCTCCTGACCTTGTGGGAATGCARGATTATTTGGTACACAAAAAGAGACCTATTTAAAGAAAGGAGCTTGTCATGGTCTTTGCTGGTAACAAAGAGATTTAGAGAATGACCATTTGGTAATAAATAACAGACAATCACACTTCACACTCCAGCTTGTTTCCTCTTCTAAAATGTTTGTATTTTGTTCTACTATTTGCTTCCAAGTTGCCAAAAATCAAGTAATTTTTTTTTTTTTAATGTAGAGTTTCTTCCTCTGTCACCAGTAGTGACCCTGCAGTGCTGAATGCAGCTCTGAGGTTCCCAGCACAGGAAGGACATGGACCTTTTGGAGCTAGTCTAGAGGAGGGCCATCAAGGTGATCAGAGGGATGAAGCACCTCTCCTATCAGGAAAGGTTGAAAGAACTGGGATTGTTCAGGCTGCTTAAGGGGTGACTTAATTGTAGCTTCCCAGTACCTGAGGAGAGCCCACAAGAAAGATGGAGAGGGACATTTTACACAGCTATGCAGTGATAAGACACTGTGGGGGATGGATTTAACCTGAAATAGAGTGGGTTTATACCAGACATTAGGAAAAAGTTGTTTACCATGAGGGTGGTGAGCAACTGAAACAGGCTGCCCAGGGAAGTTGTGGGTATCCCATCCCTGGAAGTATTCAAGGTTGGAGCTTTGAGCWACCTTGTCAGCTGGAAGGTTCCTTGCCTACAGTACAGGGGTTGGGACTAGATGATCTTTAAGGTCCCTTCCATTCCAACCCAGGCCATTYGATGATTCCTATGAGTAGTAAGGAATGGGATTTAAAAGGCATCAATATTTGGAAACAACATGAATTTGTGAAAAAACTTTTGATGAGGCTCATTCTTTTTTCAACAAGATTACAGATTTGATTGATAAATACATAAATAATAGATTATACAGATTAATTAGCTGCCTGAATTTGGTATTCCTAGAGAATAGGAAGACATTTGCTTTGATTGATACCACACATTCTGATGAGGGAGCAGGCTAGAAAAAAGATCGATGAAGCACACATTATAAAGATTAAAAATGGGTTAGCTAATAGATCCCAGAATGAAAAGGTAGACAAGGAATCATTGCTGAACCTATGCATTCATACTGTCACTTCTTCTGTTATACTCATTCTTCAGTGACCTTGACAAAGCTGGCAAGTGACCCAAAGACCAGGTGTAATCAGCTAAACACACAGTCTCATCATGAATCTGTAGCCAGAAAGCTTCATTTGATCCTTGGTTGTATAAATGAGTATACCGGTTAAAACAGATTCAGTTTTAAAGTATGAGTGAAACTTAACTTAGTGAAAATATTCACCATATACAAAGCTCTGCTACTGAGGAAATAATTTTCAAATGGAGCCATTTTTGCTATGCATTTTAAAATCAAGATAAAATGTCTTTCAAAAAGATGAGTGCTTGATGAGATGAGAATTAATTCAGAAAAATCACATGACGTGGAATGCAAGAGGTCAGACTAGATTATTATGGTTGTCCCCCTCTGGCTTTCTCATTTGTGAAAGTGTGTTAGCTAAATCAATTCCCCTGATGAATTTTGGTTCTGATTTATCTTTTCTTTTAATTATACTATCCTCATCAAGCTTGGTGCAAGAGTTTAAATCTCTTCCTTTCATATRGAAGTGTACAGCAAATATTTAAAATTATGGAATTTTTATTTTAACTGGATAATTTTTTTTTCGGTTCAAAGCCTACCTAACGTGATTTTACAAACTTCTATAACCAAAGAATATACTAATGACACAGCACTTAAAGGGAGCTTAAATTCAAGGGTATATCTACTGACCTTCTTATCTCAGGAGAGTACTGTTTGGTACTTTATTTAGCTAAAAGGTTCACATACATTGATATCTCTTCTAATCCATAACTTTCYATCACTAATCCAAAAACACTGAAACTAAATTACCAGCCCTAGAAGATATGTCCTGTGGCTTTCAGTATCATTTATTATATGATATAAGACCATGTGAATATCAGTCAAACAGAATTTTATGCTTTATTGCATCTGGTAGYTCACAGGAACTGACATTCGTAGAGAATAAACAAACCTTACTTCAGCACCCAAGTTTATCACTTYGTCAAACACATTTCCCCCTCCATAACCATTATTTTATTGCAAACATACATGCTTATTAATCACACAAATAGGCAGCATTTTTTTTCTTCTGTCAGAGACTAGCCCTTTCATTTGAAAATCTATTTCATTCAGAGGATTAGTTCCATAGTAGTCAAATATCATATTAAATTAGTAGCCYTTTTCTCAGGTTAGAATTAATTTGGAATTTTTTGCAACTTGGTTTGAGGCAGCTCAGCTGGGGACTTTTTGTTCTGTCTCTGTTGAATATTTTAGCAGGTGATTTTGTTGTTGGGAAGCAAACCACCTGAACACAAGTGCTTAAGAGAAACAGACTGGCAGCAGAGACAGACTGTGTAAACCTTCCTTCCTTCCTTCCTTCCTTTCCTTCCTTCCTTCCTTCCTTCCTTCCTTCCTTCCTTCCTTCCTTCCTTCCTTCCTTCCTTCCTTCCTTCCTTCCTTCCTTCCTTCCTTCCTTC